>JAOANR010000003.1:61123071-61723071 GCA_030278955.1 Hygrophila difformis
AACTTGTCTTGTTTGACTTTTGCACACAATCCAATGCACTTTTTCAATCGTTAATATCTCAAAATATGTACAATGAAATATTATATAAAATATATATTCTAAAACTACATGATCATACGACTCTAACAAGATCCAACTCGACAACTTTTGTCCAAATATATACTTACAATAAAATTGAGTCAAAACTAAACAATGAACAGTGTCAAAAAGTCAAACAGGACACGTTGTGTGGGACGGAGGGAGTATAAAAAAATTTAATTTTAGTAATTATAAGATTATCCGAGTTAAATTCTGAATCCGTCTCGTATCCGTTTTCCGAAATATTCGAATTCGTATTTGTATCCGGCCTATTCGTATCCGATTCCTTATTCGACAAAAAAATATGGGATAGGATACGGGATGAGTACTATCCACCCGTATCCGTCCCGTTTTCACCCCTATGGAATAGGATACGAATAGGCCGGATACAAATACGAATTCGAATATTTTGGGAAACAGATACGAGACGGATTCGGATTTTAACTCGGATAATCTTATAATTACTAAAATTAAATTTTTTTTATAATTTTTTAAGTGAAATCGGAATATACTACTATGTAAGTTAAACTAAATTTTTAAATTTTCCAAGATCATTTGTTATTTCGTTCAAAACATCTAAATAACAATACTACAAGATGTTATATACTATAGTTTTGATGCAAAGAACCTAGTTTTGATGCAAAGAACCGAATGATGTAGTTGAGTTGATTGATATTGTAATATCCTAAAAAAAATTAGCTATGTTTTTTCTACATAAACAAAATACTTTAATATTATTTCATTTTAAAAAAAAAATAATTGAGTTGAGAAATAAACTAATACTTTTCAGGATAGAGATTTGTTTGAAAGAAATGAATTATTTTCTTTAACTACCAAAGAAATATATTTTTCCAAGTGAAATATCAAACATACATAATTATTTTCCAAGGGAAAATAACTTAGTTAAACATAAATACATGTTTACAAGGAACGTATTAAGACAATTATTTTTCCAAGGGAAAAATAATTTAAAATAAGAAGTATATTTTCCAATGAAAAATATCTTAGCAAATAAAGGTAAATACATGACAAAAAAAAGGGGGGGCATTAATTTTATCAATACCGTATTGATAGTAATATTAGATTCCTATTCTACAGGATATGAATTCTAACCTTATTATCTACAAATTTCAAGAAAATACTACTATCCTAAATCTAATACAGACACGACATGAGAATAAGATAAAGGAAATCATAGAACAATAGTAATGGAAAATAGAAATATGAACTTTAAAAATGGCTATCATGAACTTCTAAAATGATATTAGCTAAGAACTTTCACTTACTGTGTGAGTATTATCAAATAATTAATTACTATAGCAATAGGTTGATCTTTTTCATTGAATTAAAACGTGAGGAGTACACTATCTTCTATTACCGCACACTATTGAGTAAAAATAATAATAAGAAGAACGGTTGGCATGGAAATAGGATGATAAAATAATAATAATGTTAATATGAGAATTTAGGAAGATTAAAAGAATAGTACGGATAAAATATGCAGATTGAGAAGTACTAGTAATTTGCTTGATGACACAATAGGGACACCAGGATAGTAGAAGGACACCATGCACTTATGTGTGATCCATGCAGAGATAGTAGCTAAGCTGAATGGCAAACCTACGTATGGGACCTAATTAAAAAAAATCAAGAAAACCCACATCCAGAGCCCTATAAATACGGGGTTTCATACCTCCATTCTGATCATCCCTTCTCAGGGAAAATAAGTTCGTATAACCACAATTCTGTAAGCAGCTTCACTAGTGCGTAGTAATATATGGCCATAGTAGCTATCGCCGGAAGAATCTGTAAGTAAATTTTTGTTCTGCGGGCTTTGTCCCAGGAGTATTTTTGCATGTCTAAATTCCTTTGTGCTTTAATAATTCTAGGGTTTATTCATGCAAGTGATTTATGCAGAGGTTATGTCCCATTATGTGTTTAAATATTTTGGGCTAGGCCATGCATGTGGAAAATTAAATTTCAGTGTATGGCATGTGAATTATTGAATTATTGTTATGGGAGATATACCCCAGAGGTGGATATCTTCGTGAGATATTTCGTGGGATTATCCAAGGGATTCCGGAGTCCCATGAACAGGATTGTGTTTGACCAAGGGTCTCACAGTCATTTTCTAGATCGCAAGGTAGGGCCATCCTTGTGTACTTATATTTTGACTTCGGTCATTATGAGGGCATGCTAGGTCCTATGAGATACCCCGGGTGTAGGCATCATAGTTGAGCTACATGTGGATTGAATGATTGCAACTGTTTTGTCATGCCATTTACTGTTGAGTCATAGTTAATTATTTTTGTCCAAGGGATAAAAATTTATTTACTCAGCCGGTGTGCTGATAGATATTACTTACTCACTTTTTCAGGATTTGATATTTGTGAAGCTCATTAGCATCATGGGCACGGGCACGGGAGTCAGTATCGTTTTTACGGTGGTTATTCTAATTTATGTTTTACTTTCAGTCAAATTGTCGTTTTAATAGTCTGTCGCAGTTAGTGTATTTTGTAAACTCTGATATTTTGCCAAATTAAATATATATTTTGAAGTTTAGTAATAGTTTTAAATAATGTTTGTAATTATGTTAAATAGCCTTAGCACTTTTAATTAAGTTAGCCAAGGCAAGGCCAAGGCGAGCTTAATTGGAAGTGTGGCGGTAACAACCCCGCTTTCCTCTTGGTGACTTCCGCTGTGATTTTAAGATGGGAAAACGGGGGTGTTACAAGGTGGTATCAGAGCATTGGTCAAAAATAAAAATCTTTTTGGAGTCAAAGTCTTTATTTTTAGAGTCAAAATCCTATTAGACTTTTTGAAAGAAAAAGAAAAGTACTTCTTTCAGCTTAGGAAAAAAAAAAGATATCAGTTATTTTGGGATGGGACACATCGCACTTGCATTAGGCACAGTTCGTATAGTTATTATGTTTGGTAATTGCATTTTATCCATGTCAATATTTTTTGCTAAATGAGAGATAAATAATTTAAGAGATCTTAATCGAAGAATAATATTTTACAAAAGGAGTCCAAGAGGGGATGACTCATAAGAAGAAAGAAATACAAAGATTAGATGATAGAGAGCCCTATGCCCAGAAGGCTTGATAATCAAATATTGGGATGTAATCAATTCTTTGCGAGGAAAAAAAATGAGATAGTAAAGAATTCCTTGGTAAACTTCTTCCACCATAGTGTGGGAAGTGAGGTCAACAACATCTTCCGAGGCAATGCATTGAAAGTTGGGAATGCTACCAGTATGGAAAAGTTAGACATATTTCTAGAAATTGATACATTAGGGTAGAGAACCCTAAAGAAACTAGATGATTTATAAACCTGCTAATATTCTGCTGATAACACTTTGTGGGTTTAAAAGATTTTGCATTAGGCTTTGAAATTCTATTATCGCGCGTTGGTTCTGGCTAGTCAATGAAAATACCTATGATTATGCGGTTCATCTATTTCTTTTGAGTACCGAAGATGTGTGATCTATCTTTTCTGACTCACTAACCTCTAGACTATTACTAGGAAGTTGTTAACTTCAGCTTGGCTGGTAAAAACGACCTTTAGCAAGATAGAGTAGTTACGTCTCACTCTTGAAGCAGTGGTTCAAAAACAAGTGGAGAAATGAGAAAGTTAGGGAGATTTTATCGAAATGGTTAATAAATTCCAATCACCTCAATATAAGGTCCAACATAATCCAACTAAACTAGAATGGTGGATTGTGCCATTCGAATAGCTACTCGAGGCAGTAGAATGCCCTGAAGAACGTAAGATGAGAGTAGCTACATTCTTCCTAAATATAATAGCGAATACTTGGTATAGGTCACAACAAGACCGCCAAGTTACTTTGAAAGAATTTCAAAGGAGTCCGATGTAACAATTTTACCCACTCAGCCTAAAAATAAAAAAATAAAAATAAATAAATAAATAAATAAAATCCAAATACTAAGAGTTTGTTACTCTTCAACAAGGTAGTCAATCCATACAAGAGTATTGTTCTAAAATTGATGAACTCTTGAGATTTGCTCTAAACCTGATAGCAATGGATCAGACCAAGGCCCAAAATTTTTGCGCTTGGTTCGAACAAGTATATCCAAAAAACGCTCGGTGGGAATAAATTTACAAGTTTACGAAAAGTATAAGATCAAACTATAACTGTCGAGAAAGTTAAGGATAACCATCAAACAAGAAATTTCCAACAAAACAACATAATAAGGTACCATGTCCAACCTAGTACAGGGAACTCATACCCCCCATATAACAAATGAAAGAGAGGCATTCAACTCGCCAATACCCCCAAGGCGCGTAACATTGCGACTTGAAGTGGCATATGGCCATAAATTATCGTTTGAGGCTTGGTCCTAACAAACTTCGACCTGATTTACGAAAAGATAAACACTGCCCATAAATGCAACAAACCGACAGCAGTCAATAGAGCTCAAAACAGCAAAGGAAATCAAATACAACAAACATATTTCCCTATGAATCTGAGAGCAGTCAATAGAGCTCCACAGAACCAGGGTAGACCTAACTAGGAAAGGCTGAACATAGTCATCCAAGATGACCTCGAAGATGTTGACGACCTGGCCGAAGGTGCTTTCGAAGTCGAAGATTCCAAAACTTGTATTTTATTTGATTCGGGAGCTACATGTTTGTTTATATATCTCATAGAAGATGGCCCGAGTTACGACTCAATAAACCCCATGAGATGGATTTAGGAATTCCTTACCCAATGGAGCAATTGTTAATTGCTCAAAACGTTACTAGAAAGTTCCACTTTCTAATTCAAACAAAGTTTGGAACAAAAATATAACCTCAATTTCAATCAAAGTGCGTCAACGCTCAAGCATTGAACAACTTTCATGTTCCGAGATAAAGCATATTTGAATCCTGGAAAAAGGATTTACATCTGCGAAGTCGAGTTTCCTGCTGATATCATAGAATTTCAGTTACAAGTTTAAATGTTAACTTAAAGATGGATTGGCCCACAAAGTATCAAGCCATCATTAAGTGTGCCCAACAAAACCAAATAATGTATGGGCCCAATAAGTAACATATTTCGTACTATGTAGAACCCAGAGGACCAACAAGGAAGGTTATTGCAATAATGCAATCGGTGACATTAGTAAGAACTAAGAAAAGGGAACCCCCTTTATATTTGTCATGTCCGGAATTTGCAAGCCGGAGAAGCATTAATAAATAATATCCCGATAGTGCGAGAATATCCCGATGTATTCCTTGCAGATAGAATTTATTATTGACCTAGTTCTACATACGAAATTCTTATCAAAAGCTTCATACCGAATGGCATCAACTGAAACAAAGGAATTGATGGAGCAACTCGAGGACGTTTTACAAAAATGATACATTCAACTCGGTACATCCCCGTAGGGAGCACGTGCACTGTTTGTACGAGGGATGGACATGGCATGAAGCTCTTTGTTGATTACAGCGGCATCAACGAGAAAACATTGAAGAATGAATACATATTACCATGAATTAATGACTCATTGAACAACTCAAGTGAGTTAGAATCTTTTCAAAGATTGATTGAGATCCAAATATCACCAATTTAGGATATCCCTATGACAAGAATTCGAACACATTGTGGACATTACGAATTTACCATGACGTCGTTTGGATTAACCAAGCTCCAGCGGTATTCATGGCTCTCATAAACAATGTGTTCTGACAACTATTAAACAAATGTATAGTTTAACGACATATTGGTCTACTTCAAGAATGAGGAAGAACACGAACAACATCTATACCAAGTCCTACAAACACTAAAAAAAGCCATCAATTGTACGCCAAATAGTTTAAACGTGACTTTTGGCTAAACAAGGTTGCACTCCTCGGTCACATTGTCTCTATCGATGGAATATCAGTTGACCCGGCTAAAGTAGTTGCGGTAAAGAATTGGCCTATACCAACTTCGCAGATCAAAATAAGAACTTTTCTTGATTTGGCAGGCTACTATAGGAGATTCGTCAAAGACTTCTCGAAAATTGCAATTTCTCAAAAATTACGACACCACTAACATAAAAATTTGAAGATTGATCAAAGGTTATATGAACATTCGATTGCAAAACTGCATTCCAAACATTTAAGGAAAAGCTAACTACGACACCAGTCCTAACCTTACTCAATGAAAATGATAATTTGAAATATATAGTGACGATTTCAAATTTGGGCTAGGATGCGCGTGGATGGAGAAAGGGAATGTCATAGAATATGCTTCTTTACAACAAAGGCCAAATGAGCAGAATTATATGCAGTTGCATTCGCTCTGAAGATACGAAGACGTTATTTGTAGGACCAAATTTGCCAAATATACACTGACTATAAAAGTCTAAAAATATATCTATACTCAAAAGCGCACAACAAGGGCCAAAGGAGATTGTTAGAAATGATGAACGATTACAACTTCGGCATCACTGATCACGAGGAAAAAGCCAATAAAGTGTGACTGTTGCACCAAGCTGAAGGTCAAAACATCTTATTTACAATAATCTTACCGCCCGAATTATACATATAATGTATAATTAGTCCGCTTAGACATTGAGTGGTTATAACAAAGTACGCTCACTCAAATAATTAATGTTATCACTATTCAACTGACTGTTTTTATGAAATCCGAGAAAGACAGGCTGGTGAGTCAAATTAGAAAGGGTCAAATAAAAGATAGCTCAAGGTGAAGCTACGAACTTTCAAATTCATGAAGATGGTAACATTCAAATTTGAAGGTCGTTTGTGCGTTCCAAAGGCATGTGAGGACCTCAAAAGATGTATCCACGAGGAGGGACATGAAACTCCTTATTGGGTGTACCCTAGAGGAGGTAAGTTATAAACGACTTAATAAATAAATCTTTTGGTGGCCTGTATTGAAGTGATGAGTAGCAGAATTCGCAGAAAAGTACATGATCTATCAAAGGTTAAGGCCAAGCGGAAGAAACCTCTTGGATTCTTAAAACCAACTGGTGTCCCAAATCGGTGATTGCCAACTTGATAGTATTTCCATGAACTTTGTATTAGGATTATCATATAAAGACACCCAAAGGTACTGATAAGATATTAGTTATTGCCAATCAATTAATTAGAACAACTATATTCATACCCATAAAAGAGACGTTGAGTATAGATCAGCTAGCCAGGAGTCATATCAAGAATATTGTACGAAGGCATGAGATTCCTTAAGGTATCATTTTCGATCGAGATCATCGATTCATTTCGAATTTCTGAACTAATTTACAAGAAGCCATAATTACTAAAATAATTATAGCATAATATTTCACCCATCAACCGATAGACTAATAGAGAAAACAATCCAGTCTCTTGAACACATCTCAAGAGCTTGTGCTTTAGAAATCAAATTAAGCTGATAAAGTCACTTAACACAAGTAGACGTATCTATAATAATAGTTATCATACTAGTACTGACATGGCCCCATTTGAGGCACTATACGGTAGAAGTCAACTTTGTTGGACTAAAGCCAATAATCCAATTCATGTTAGACCACAACTGAGATAAAACAGATTATTGACCAAATCTAGTTCAAAATGAAATCTGCCCGATATTAACAAAAGACGAACACCAACCAGAATAGGCAAAAGGCCAAATATGAAAAAAGTGATAAAATATTATGGAATGAAATCACCTATGAAAAGGGTGATGCGATTTGGTAAGCGCGATAAGCTAAGTCATTGTTACATTGGATCATTTGATATCATTGCCAAAATCGGTGCATTGGCATATCGATTGGACTTACCAAAAGAATTATCTCGAGTTAATGAGTACCACCATGACCTTCAGAGAGTGATTCCATCAGAGATTATTCAATTGGATGAGAACCTTACGTATGAAGAGAGACCACTAAAAATCTTATATACTAAAGAGCGAGCCACAAGTACACATGGTCAAAGGACAATCGTCAGACCCTAACGAAATTGATGCCACATGGGAAAAAAAAAAAAAAAAACTAATGTAGAAGCGTAAGATAGATGTCCAGAATTATTCATTGAAACTAATCCAGCTATGGGGACATAGCTGTAAAAATAAGTGGGGAAGGATGTCATATCCCTATAGAGAATAAGGTATGAAAAATTTAATTATGTGCGAGCCTTATTTTTAGTTTTGCAATAATAATTTGAGTAAACTTCGAGGACGAAGTTTGTTTTTAAGGAGGGTAGATTGTAATATCCTAAAAAAAATTAGCTATGTTTTTTCTACATAAACAAAATACTTTAATATTATTTCATTTTAAAAAAAAAATAATTGAGTTGAGAAATAAACTAATACTTTTCAGGATAGAGATTTGTTTGAAAGAAATGAATTATTTTCTTTAACTACCAAAGAAATATATTTTTCCAAGTGAAATATCAAACATACATAATTATTTTCCAAGGGAAAATAACTTAGTTAAACATAAATACATGTTTACAAGGAACGTATTAAGACAATTATTTTTCCAAGGGAAAAATAATTTAAAATAAGAAGTATATTTTCCAATGAAAAATATCTTAGCAAATAAAGGTAAATACATGACAAAAAAAAAGGGGGGGCATTAATTTTATCAATACCGTATTGATAGTAATATTAGATTCCTATTCTACAGGATATGAATTCTAACCTTATTATCTACAAATTTCAAGAAAATACTACTATCCTAAATCTAATACAGACACGACATGAGAATAAGATAAAGGAAATCATAGAACAATAGTAATGGAAAATAGAAATATGAACTTTAAAAATGGCTATCATGAACTTCTAAAATGATATTAGCTAAGAACTTTCACTTACTGTGTGAGTATTATCAAATAATTAATTACTATAGCAATAGGTTGATCTTTTTCATTGAATTAAAACGTGAGGAGTACACTATCTTCTATTACCGCACACTATTGAGTAAAAATAATAATAAGAACGGTTGGCATGGAAATAGGATGATAAAATAATAATAATGTTAATATGAGAATTTAGGAAGATTAAAAGAATAGTACGGATAAAATATGCAGATTGAGAAGTACTAGTAATTTGCTTGATGACACAATAGGGACACCAGGATAGTAGAAGGACACCATGCACTTATGTGTGATCCATGCAGAGATAGTAGCTAAGCTGAATGGCAAACCTACGTATGGGACCTAATTAAAAAAAATCAAGAAAACCCACATCCAGAGCCCTATAAATACGGGGTTTCATACCTCCATTCTGATCATCCCTTCTCAGGGAAAATAAGTTCGTATAACCACAATTCTGTAAGCAGCTTCACTAGTGCGTAGTAATATATGGCCATAGTAGCTATCGCCGGAAGAATCTGTAAGTAAATTTTTGTTCTGCGGGCTTTGTCCCAGGAGTATTTTTGCATGTCTAAATTCCTTTGTGCTTTAATAATTCTAGGGTTTATTCATGCAAGTGATTTATGCAGAGGTTATGTCCCATTATGTGTTTAAATATTTTGGGCTAGGCCATGCATGTGGAAAATTAAATTTCAGTGTATGGCATGTGAATTATTGAATTATTGTTATGGGAGATATACCCCAGAGGTGGATATCTTCGTGAGATATTTCGTGGGATTATCCAAGGGATTCCGGAGTCCCATGAACAGGATTGTGTTTGACCAAGGGTCTCACAGTCATTTTCTAGATCGCAAGGTAGGGCCATCCTTGTGTACTTATATTTTGACTTCGGTCATTATGAGGGCATGCTAGGTCCTATGAGATACCCCGGGTGTAGGCATCATAGTTGAGCTACATGTGGATTGAATGATTGCAACTGTTTTGTCATGCCATTTACTGTTGAGTCATAGTTAATTATTTTTGTCCAAGGGATAAAAATTTATTTACTCAGCCGGTGTGCTGATAGATATT
Source organism: Hygrophila difformis (assembly GCA_030278955.1). Classification (NCBI taxonomy): domain Eukaryota; kingdom Viridiplantae; phylum Streptophyta; class Magnoliopsida; order Lamiales; family Acanthaceae; genus Hygrophila; species Hygrophila difformis. The sequence continues at coordinate 61,133,023 of JAOANR010000003.1, forward strand.
ACTTACTCACTTTTTCAGGATTTGATATTTGTGAAGCTCATTAGCATCATGGGCACGGGCACGGGAGTCAGTATCGTTTTTACGGTGGTTATTCTAATTTATGTTTTACTTTCAGTCAAATTGTCGTTTTAATAGTCTGTCGCAGTTAGTGTATTTTGTAAACTCTGATATTTTGCCAAATTAAATATATATTTTGAAGTTTAGTAATAGTTTTAAATAATGTTTGTAATTATGTTAAATAGCCTTAGCACTTTTAATTAAGTTAGCCAAGGCAAGGCCAAGGCGAGCTTAATTGGAAGTGTGGCGGTAACAACCCCGCTTTCCTCTTGGTGACTTCCGCTGTGATTTTAAGATGGGAAAACGGGGGTGTTACAGATATGATTTGATTTAATAAATTACATATGACTTTCAAGCTTTTGATTATATTTATACATATAGTATTACTTATTTATTTTATAGTTAATATAATATACTATATTATACTTGTAAAAACATATATAAATTTTCGGATATTCGGATAGAAAATACGGATAATATCCACATTATATTCGGATTTTCGGATACGGGCGGATATTTACAATCCCATATCCTGTCCCGTATCCGCCGGATATAAAAATTTAAATTCGGATTCGAATATAATCGAATACGGCGTCGGATCGGGCGGATATTATCCGCCCTACTTTCACCCCTACTAGTATTACCCTTTTATTTCTCTAATGATGTTCATTCTCTATCCACCCCAAGTACATTTCTTGGTAAGTGAGAGGGGTAAAAATGGAAGATTGTTTGGAAATAATTATATTTCTTGGTTTGTGTAATATTTGCTAGAAAAACAACTAAAAAAGAACGGAGGGAGTACTACTTTGACAGTTTGACTCATCAATTAAAAAATCGAGGCGAACTTGTTTCTTACTACTCCCTCCGTTTTTTTTAAGTGTTACGCTTTGATACTGTTCATTGTAGCACTTTGATTTCTATTTTCATTATAATTATAGAAAACACAATATAGCCAAGTGAGATCTTGTTGGATTCGTCTCATATTGTAGTTTTTAAATATCAAATTTTTTAGAATTTTTACTTGTATCGAATTTGAGTTATTAATCATTGAAAATGTGCATTGACATACGTGCAAATGAGAAATTTAACCTTTAAAAAAATGAAGGAAGTAGTAAACAAATTTGGTTTAACTCATTAAATTTAAATCAATGAGTCAACTAAGTAAATAAGGGAATGCAGTAACAACTCCAATCTTAAGTATGTTTGCCTTAGAGTAATTCTAGAATGGGTGACCTCCTGAGAAGTCTAACAGAGTGTGCGTACGTGATGCAAAGCGCACTGGAAGAAGTTCATGTTAGTTTGTGGGGGTCGGCCTTCACATCCGAGCCAACAATATCTAGAGTAACGCCCCCATTTTTCCGCTGCGACAAAAGGATAGTGTGCCAACGGAGACACTAGGGCCCTAGGGGGTGGACTGTAACATCACACATCGATTGGAGATGGGAACAAATCATGCTATATAAGGGTGTCGACACATCTCCCTTGTAGACGTGTTTTGAAGCCGTGAGGGGGTTAGCCCAAATGAACAATATCTATAAGTGGGTGTGACTGGAACGTTACACACTAGGAAAACCATTTCTTATAATATATATTTTTAATACATATAGTATATTTGCAGATTTATCACACAAATTTTCGAAAAAATAGACAACCAAATTGAAATAGACCCTTAATTAAAATGTTGTCTATCTACTATACACTGGGGATATTTGAGATTAAGTGGATCCGCTAGCGAATCCGGAAAAAAAACTGTGATACAATCTACTCTTTGAATCTGTTATCTGTTAGTGGATCGCCGACTCCCAAACATTTGGATTAACTTTTCACTTTAGTTTGAAGGGGCACAATTTTCTTGCCACACACATTATCTTATTATTTATTTTTTTTGGGTGAATTACGTTATCTCAATTTTGTTTCGTATAAGGGAATGAGGACCAAACCCAAGTGGTTAAGTCCCTCGACTTCCAACGTAAGGTTGGAGGTTCGATTTCCCATTGGCCTCCTATATCCCATTTATATTTCCATTTGTAATTTGTATGGCATGAGCTCCCACCACACTTTCCCTAGCCCGTATAGGTTGTTCAACAATTTTTTTTTTGTTTCGTATAAGATTTACTCCGTATTATTATAGTATATATAAATATATATATTAATTATACATAAAATATAATTAATTATATATTTTCTTTAATTTTATAATAAGTCGTGAAAAACATTGACACTCAGCTTTAATTATAAAAAAGAAAAAGCAAATCGCAAAAACCATTAAGAAAATAAATCATTGCCATAATATTAAGTGAAAGTTAAATCATTACCAAACTTAAATATTTTTTTCTAATTAAATCATTACCATAATATTAAGTCAAAGTTTTTTTTTGATGAGGTGGCCAAATATTTTTTATGAGAAATAGTAAGTCAAAGTTAAACAATAAACAAAGTGAAAATTCATTAAAATTTTAAATACAAATACCCACAATACTTTAATCACTAAACTTCACCACATAAATTATTATGCCCAAAAGAAATGTGTCACATTTCGCGGGAAAGATGGAGTAGTAAAAAATAAAGATCCGATGAAAACTCAAACTTGGACCAAAATGCTAAGGTATGAATCCGAGAGATATGCTTTATGCCTACAGGTATGGGCTTGTTTGGAAGTCGGCATATGTAGGAGCATATAGCGGATTGAATCAGGATATTCTCTCACAGTTCTCTCTCCGAACTGTTATCTGCCAGCGGATCCGCTGATTTCCAAATATCCACTATAATAATAGTGTGAATTGAAATTGTGGAGTATGAATTATTGACTGATGGAATTAGAAGGGTGCTGCAGCTCGCTGATGCAGGTCAGAAAATATTGTAATTTGTACATCCAATTCAGTTAAATAGAAAATGTCACATGGTGTGTCTTAGAATAATAACTTACTGAAATTAATCCATTTATTTTTTACATAAAATACACAGAATGGGTTCACGCAATTAAGGGTAGTTGGGGTTAGATCCCCAGTCGGCCCAATATCCCAATATCCCCCTTTATCCCCTTTGTAATTTGTGTGGTTTGAGCTCCCACACACCTTTGCTGACACATGAGTGTCATAGTTTTTTTTTTTAAAAAAAAGGGGTTGTTTAATGAAGCCAGGAACAAGAGGGGCACTGCACATGAATTTCAGTTTTATTTTGTGACAATAATGCAAGTTTAAAGAGCCATTAAAGGCCTGGAAAGGGATGGTGGGAGCCCATGCACACAATTTATTTTTTTATTTTAAAAGCGAATTACAAATTTTTTATTTTAAAAGCGAATTACAAATTGACTATACATATTTTGCTTTTTATGATTGAAATGTTTTTGGGAAAAGACAGAATTGAAAGGAATAGTAAAGGCATACAGCCATACCGGAAAAGCGACACATCACTTTCCTCATATATATACGTACGCCATCGTTTTTTTTTTTTAAAAAAAAAATTGTTATCCAAAAAAGTTAAAGGTTTTAATTTTTTGTTTAAAAGCCGAAGCCACAGGTTTTAATTTGTTACACATTGATAAGTTAAAAAAACTTTAATTTGTAGTACTAATTTAAAGTTTTAATTATAATTTAGTACCATTAGATAAAATTTTCTAATTTTAGCATATTTAATATTGATTTTACCATATCAATTTTATCTTTTATTTTTAACCATTATATCAACCTATATTTATATATTACCAAACGTAGTTGATGTGAGACCTAAGTGGTATGAGACTAAAAAATATATGGGTAACTAGAAGGCATTTAGGCCAAACGGCCGTAAAATAACTAACCGGGGGCTAGATGCTGTGCACACGCGGGAGGATCAATGCGATGGCTTAAAGATGACCTTTTGATGACATATTTAAATATATTTATGTAATTATAATAAATAATACTCAATTCATTCCATTGATTATGTTTTGCTTTTCATTTTTTGTCTGTCTCAATGTTTTTATCTAATTTTCATTTTAGTAAATAATTGAATATAAATTATCAAGTCTTCCCAATCACATCAATAAATCTTCTCCAAAAAATCACATCAATAAATAAATTATAAATTCAAACCCAAACCATAATATTGCACATAAATAAATTAATTAAAAATTCAAACTCATTACAATCACATCATATAAATTCATACTTACCCATACTTTAAACTCTCATGTACCCATACATCCAATACTAATTATTCTCACATAATACATCTTATCTAAATTTTCGGGATACTATTCGCTGGATGAATGGAGTAACATAAAAATTAAAATAAATATTAATTAAAATATATCATTAAATAAAAAATAAAATAAATATAAATTAAAATAAATTATTAAAAAGTGAACATATTTACTAAAATATATAATAAAATAAAAGTAAAACAAATATTTACTAAAATAAAATTTAGAAAATATATAATAATAAATAAAATTAATTATATTAATAATAACATCAATAATTAAATCACTTTTTAAAATAAAACTAAATAAATTAAATCTAAAAATAAATTAAATTAAAATAATTTATATAATAAATAAATTAAACAATAAGAGCTTTGCAACCATTGACAAGTTGAAGATCAGGATAAGACACACATTGGTGTGACATAACATTACGAATGAGACAATTTTCAATTTTAGGCCATCGCATCGGTGCTTCTAGGGGTGAAGAACACGGTTTGGTTTGGTACGGTTTCGCACCAAACCACAAAGAAAAGAAAAAAAACGGTTTTGGAAAAAATCAAACCAAACCAAATCATTTTAGCATTTCAAACAAAAAAAAAATGGATTGGTGCGGTTTGGTTATGATTTAACAAAATCTTAACAACAAAAAAATCATATGAATTACAGTCGTTAGTGTAACAATCCAAATTCCAAAATGTGAATTAAAAGTTTAAAAAAAAACATAAGTTCACAGTTTACAAGCCAAATACTTAATAAATTAAAATTAATAGAAGCTATTGGAAAAAAAATAAAACTACAATTATAAATACATAGACAATGATTTGAAAATAAATAAAATTGAATATTGATCTTGTTTGATTTTGTCACTCCAAGCCCAATAACCTATAGCATAATAAAACAATAAATTATATAGTTGATATTATACTTCCTCCGTTCTTTTTTAATTGCCACGAACCCACATTTCACGCAATTCAATACACATTTTTAATCCTTAATAACTCAAATTGCATACTAAGAAAAATTATAAAAATTTGATATTCTAAATCTATGCAATTAAATGAATCCAACAAGATCTCAATTGACTATATTTTATCATATTTAATTGTATGAAAAATCGAATCAAAGTTACTCAATGAACAGTGACAAAACATCATCCGTGTCAATTAATTAGGAACGGAGGAAGTATAACAATGAAACAAAAAAATTAACAAAAAAATTTAACTATATATATTTATTAAATATAGTATTATATATATTACGGTTTGCGGTCTGATTTGATTAATTTTTTCTCCAAACCAAACTTAAACTGCAAATAGAGCCATAAAACAAACAGTTTGCAAACAAAGCTCAGTTCGATTCGTGTTCGTTCGTTAACTGTCTGTAAAGTTTAACGAGCCGAGCTCGAACACGAGCTCGTTTGCTTAACGAACGAATACGAGCTTTGTTTGCGAACAGTTCGAAAGTGTTCGTATATAGTAATTTTGTAATTTTATATGTTCGTACATATTCGTTTGACAATTTCAATATTGTGGGAAAAACATCTAATCCTTGATTGGATGAATGATTCCTAAAATTTTGTTAAATTTTTAATAGAACCGAACGAGCCGAGCAGAATAAAAAAGTAATTTGACTCGTTTGAACTAATCGAGTCGAGCCGAACTCGAGCTTATGCTAACGAACTTTTTCACGAGCCGAACTCAAACACGATTTCAAGCTCGACTTTCTTAACGAACGAACGCGAGCCGAGCTCGAATGCTTAATGAGTTGAGCTCAAAGACCCAAAGCTCGGCTCGGTTTGTCTTGTTTATAGCTCTAACCGCAAACCACTATTTTGTAAAAAAAAAAAACAAAAAACCAAACAATAATTTTAAACCGCAAACCAAAGCAAACGTCAAAATACGGTTTGGATTGCGATTTGATATGGTCTAGACTGCACTCTGAACAACCCTAGGTGCTTCTATGCGTACACTTCACGTGGTCCACACTTAGCATTTTGTTTTTCCTATCAATTTGGCCTAAAAGTAGGCCTAAATGCTTTCTAATGACCAAAAATAGAACTTTATTCTATTGGCATATTGTAGTTATTACCTCATAAAAAATTGAACATGAATGAAAAAAATTAAAATGAATAATTAAATTAAGTAATTAGAATAAAATAAAATAAATATATTATAAAAATTATAAATAATAGAACAAAAACTACGATTAATTACAATATGTAACTGTTTTACCAATTAAAATAAAACGATATCGAACAAAAATAAAATAATAAATTAAAATGGATTAAAATAAATAAAAATATAAAATAGAAGTCACGAGAAAAAATTGGATTAAAATATTAAGAAAAAACAGTTAAAATATAATAAAATTATATTGAACTATATTAACTCAAACAAAATAAATTACATAAAATAATAAGATGAAAAGAAAAGTTTTAATTAAATCGAGGTCTATGAAATACATTAAGAATATACTAAAATATTTTAAATACACAACTTAAATTATGAAAAGAAATAAACAAGTTAAAATATTGTAAATTTAAAATTAAACATATGGAATAAAAGAAAAATAAACTCAAACAAAATAAAAAAATAATTACATATAAACAGAAAATCACTTAATTGTATAATAAATAAATAAAAATCAAATGAAATAACATTAAAGTAAAAAGTATGCAAATTAAACTAAATAGAATAAGAATAAATTCAGAATAACTTATTAATTATAATGAAAATTAAATTAAATACTTACAAAATAATAAACTAAATAAAGTAAAAAGTATATAGAATAAACTAAAGAAAATATCAAAGAAATTAAGTGAAAGAATAAAATAAAAATTAGTAATTAAGAGAATATAGAATAAAACTAAGTAAATTTTAATTAAACTGAACAAATTTAAATAAAATACATTAAAATATAATAAAGTAAAACAAAAACGAAAAACACATACAGAAATCAAAACTAAAAAAATTAAAAACATTGTAAATTTGAAAACCATATGGAATAACAGAGAATAACCTTAAACAAAATAAAAAAGAAATAAAAAGAAAATTAACTTAATTGTATACTAATTAAATAAAATCAAATGAAATAACATTAAGTATAATGTATACAAATTCAACTAAATAGAATAAGAATAAATTCTGTATAACTCATTAAATAAAATAAAAATGAAATTAACTTAATAAAAGTAGATAGAAAATAAATTAAAGAAAAATATTAAAACAATTAAAAAAATACTATAAATTTTCAAGGAGTTAATAAAATGGACAACTAATAATACTAGCTATTTCTAAGTTGTAAAACTATTCTAATTCCTAATTTTTAGCTATTTCTAAAATTTAAACTATACTGATTTTGTAATTTGTAGCTATTTCTAAACTCCAAACCTATTCTAATTCCTATTTTCTAGCTATTTTATTCTTACTATTTCTAAATTCTAAAACTATATTGTAATTCCTAATTTCTAGTTATTTCTAAAATCTAAAACTACTCTAATTCCTAATTGCTAGCTATTTCTAAATTTTAAAAGTTAACTATTCTAATTCCTAATGTCTAGCTATTTCTAAATTCCGAATTCTAACTATTTCTATATTCTTAACTCGCTATTTCTAATTTCTTACTACTAAACTATTCCTAAAACTTCTCACCTATTTTTTTATTTCTAAGTTCTAAACTATGTGTAGACAGCAGAAGGATCAACCGGAGCCACTCTCCCAATAGAACATTCCCCAAAATCAGCAATTATTGTGAAGCACTTCGAAACTTCGATCATTCATCAGCAAAGCTAAAGCACTCGGAACTAAGTCCTAGACAAAGACCTTTCACAAACTCATTTTATTAGCATATAGAGACATGATCTATGCTTTAAAATTACAAAAAAATTGAGTTCACCTGATCATAGTTGAGTGATCCAGTGCAGCAATGGTTCCTACAGGCTAGCTGCCCACGGAAGTTGACTATCGACATTTGCAAGGATGAAAACGCCTCGGCCACAATTGGATGCGCCTCAACACATGTAAATGATCATGGCGTGCTCCTGCCACACCTGCTAAGCGAATGAATGCTCCAAAATTGTCAAAAACACGAGATGAGTTCTCTGCATTTTTGTAAAATTGGCGAGGTGGGGATAAGATTGACATCTCTGTGAAGGATCTTTCATCGACCTGTCTCTCCCTTTCTATGTTGACAGGTCTTGATCTTTCCAGCATTCTAGATAAGTACGATTCTCCAATTTCAAAGAGTGGTGGTGCATTGAAGGCTTGATTTTTGGCATCGCCATTTTGACAACCCTCGAAATTGAACAACAACAATAAAAAACAATAATTCAAGTTCATAAGGTGTTACATTTACCCCAAAACACCTTTAAAGATTATTCATCTAAATTGTCATAGCCACCAGAATTACACAGTTCTCCATCTTCTAAATAATTCAACATAATCCATACGGTGCAACAAGAGACACATATGATCTATATCTATAGAGAAACCAATTACAGCAAAGAGAAACACAATATTAACACAAAGGAAGCATGAACAGCATATCAGACTAATAATGCTATGGCACAATTTTAGATATAAGAGCAAGATCATGCAGGATAAAAAACACCAAAGCCACATTGCAAAACTTATAAATCATAGTTACTAATCATAAATCTTAATCCCTAAACCCTATTTCATATCCTAAAATCCTAAAATAAATCTCAAATCCCTAAATCCTAAACTCCTAACACAAAAATCCTAAAACTCATAATTCCTAATCCTTAATCCGTATATTCCCAATTCTTAAAACCATGTATGCTAAATTCCTAATTCCTAATCCTTACATTATATTTACTAAAATCCTAAATCACATTTCCAAATTCCTAAATTCTTTAAATCCTTAAAATTCCTAATCACTAAACCCTAAATTACTATCCTAACGTGAAATCCCAATCCTGACTCGTAATTCCTACATCCTATTTCCTAAAATACTAAGATTCTTAATTCCTAAATCCTCATCGCTAAGCTCCTAGAGCCTAAATCCTAAATTCCTAGATCTTAAAGCTTATTTCCTAAAATCTTAAATCACAGGTCCAAATTCCTAAATTCTAAAATCCTTAAAATTTCTAATCACTAAACCCTAAACTACTATCATAACCTAAAATTCCTATCATAACTCGTAATTCCTAATGCTTAATCCCTACATCCTACTTCCTAAAATACTAAGATTCTTAATTCCTAAATCCTCATCCCTAAATCTCTAGAGCCTAAATCCTAAATTCCTAGATCTTAAATCCTATTTCCTAAAATCTTAAATAGTTCATAATTGCTAATTCTTAATCCTTAATCCCTAAATGCCCATTCCTAATGCCTAACCCTATATTCCTATTCTTAATCCATAATCTATAAATTCCTAATCCCTAAATTTAGGACTACTCTTAAATGCTTAAATGCCTAAATTTCTATTTCCTAATTCCTAAATTCCTAGATCTTAATTCCTAATCACTAAAATTCCTATCCAATTTCCTAAAATCCCAATCACTAAAATCCCTAAATCCTATCCTAATCTAAAATTCCCTAATCCTACCTCGTAATCCTTAATCCCTAAAATCCTAAAGATCCTAAATTCCTAATCCCTGAATTCTAAGCATCAGATTTCTGTGAATCAGTTTCTGTTATAGGGTTCAATCCCTACTGATCCGACGACTCCATCTGTTCATCCAACTCTCCCATGCAGAATCCACCACCACCACCAGAATGTAGACAATCCTTCGATAATTGACTGTGTTTTATAGTATCATCAATTTGATATCGTTGGTTAAAATGGTTGTAAGCACCACACCGCCCATTCCAACATCACCGCTAAGTGATAATGGCCAGAAATGACCATTATTTTCAATCCATTTCCGTGTCTGAAACGGACATTTGATCGCATTCCGGTCTTATATTAAATAAGAAAGCAGTAGAATTGGACTGATTTATGCATAATTGTAAAAATATTGAGCTGGTATGAAAAATGCATAAATATGTAATTTTATTACACATTTATGTTAGAAAAATCCAAAAACATGAGAAAAAGAAAAGAAAAGAAAAAGGAAACAAAAAGATGGGAAAAGAAATGAAAAACCCACAAAAAGTTGATTTTTCAGGACATTACGACGCTAGACACAACTACGACGCTATGCATGGATAGCGCCGTAGCCTTGGTCTAGCGCCGTAGGAGGTAATCAAAGCAGCAGTCTGAAGAGGAGCGGACGGCGCTAAACATGGATAGCGCCGTAATCAAGCATAGCGCCGTAGACGAAGGATAGCGTCGTAAGCTGTCCATTCAGAAGCAAGAGTGTCTTTGGGATGGAAGACTACGACGCTACACCTATAGCGCTGTAATCAAGCATAGCGCCGTAATCCACCTATAGCGTCGTAAACCTTGCCAGAATTCAAAATTCAAGGCCTGGGGGCCCATGGGCCTAGGGTTTCCCACCTATAAATAGAGGGGTTGACTCCCTGGTCTTGTCACTTCACCACATTCTCAAACTTGAAGACAAGAGGCTGTTCTTGAGAGTAGTGTAGGTTAGTTAGATTAGTTAGTTTATTTTATGTATTATTTAATTTCTGCACCTAGATTAGTTTAAATAATGCATAGATTAGTGTTATTTCAGGATTTCCAGTAGGATAACCACTGTCTCCCTCTCTTTACAGTTTTGTTAAACCTTTATTTAGGTTTGAAATACCCAAATGATGGGTATTATCAAACCATTTTATGAAAAATGGGAAGTTAATCTTTGAAAGTATCCCAAAAACATGAAATGGACATGGGTCCATGGATTTTATGTCTTGTTTTCGGTTTCATGACCATTTGGTCATTCTATTTTTACTGTTTATGTGGGTTTTCTGTTTTCTTTTCATATTTTTGGGATTCATGCATGATTTGTGGTTGAAAACCCTCATTTTGGGTTGTGGTTCATGAATGTGTGGCATAGCATGTCATTCCTTCACTGTTTTGCATTTCTTGCATTTTTCTTTCATTATCTTAGCCTGTTCTTAGCTTGTTATCTCATTTTTATGCATTTGTGAACCATGAAACTCGAAAATAGGGCTTGCAATCGCAGAGATTGCATTACCCGAACAACAACAAGCTTCTGGGCTAGCTACGACGCTAACCGCCCTACGGCGCTATCCTTGAATAGCGTCGTAGGTGAGGTATAGCGCCGTAATTGCCCAGAACTTAAACAAAATACTGCCCTACGGCACTAAACCAACGGCGCTATCTTCAGATAGCGTCGTAATTTTTGTTTAGCGCCGTAGGTCCCAAAAATTTCTCTATCTCTCAGAACCCACCTACGGCACTATCCTTACGACGCTATCCTAGGATAACGCCGTCATTTAACGTTTAGCGCCGTAGTATTTCTTCTTTTTCCAAAAACTTCTAAATTTCTCAAACCACCTACGACGACACATCTACGACGCTACCGTAGTAGTGTATAGCGCCGTAATTACCCCTTTAATCCAAAAATTTATTTTCTCTCTTGCACCAACCCATGACGACGCTACCCTCACGGCGCTATCCTAAGATAGCGCCGTCACATCTGTCTAGCGTCGTAATCAGCATCTTCATGCAGATTTTCCATTCTCCATTTTCATCATTAATTAATTGAACCCTCTAGTCATTAATGATTTATGATCCTAATTAGCAATAATTAAATCACCAATTGTTGTGATTAGAGGACCTTTGTTCAATTGCCATTAAAATAATTTTCTATAAACAAAATCATGATGTCTTAAACATATAATCCGGACTGTAATTAACTATGGTAGGAGGGATTATTTAAGCCTTCAATTATGGATTGATTCCATAACCTTGCATGAGAAACCAATGTCTCTCATGCAAGTTGCTCTCTTTATTTCATTTTATTTTGTCTTTTGTGTATTGTGTGTAACAATTAGTAAAGAATACATCAGACTAATGTTGGCGGGTATTCCCTCACGGATATCCAGCTCGTAATCTGGGTATTAGTTACTAAATGTTATTTTGCATGGTTTGGATAGTAATCAGTGGAAGCCTTGGCGGTTGGCCCATCCGGGGTTATAATAGCTGCTCAGCTGACTCCTATCCAAATACAGTTTTATTTTATCTTATTTTATTTTTCTTGATTTCCAAACCCAAATTCCAATCTGTAATAAAACTCTGCTAATGTCTGTCAACATTAGCTGATAAGTACTGCAGAGAGGAAGCATGTAGGTTTCTATCCGAATTCACAGACAGTGGAGGCCCAACTGGTATTGACACTACCATTATAGGGTCTAAGCTGTCTAAATTCGCTCCATCCGAGTAATTGGGAAATTGGACAGTAGATGTTTACAGTCCACCCGATTATTCTGCCATTACTTTGGTCTCTTGACCACTTCATATCTGTGTTTCATCTTCTGTCTAGACCCGCATCTATATTTTGGGTCAATTAATTTTACACTTCCCTATATCCTTATGCATGATAATATTATGTACTATTGTGGTCTGTAATTATCTTGGGATCCTTCCCTTGGACAATAGAAAGTCTAGATCTTAAATAGATATTGCTTATTAAATTTCCAACAAAAATCTCTTTATAAAATCCGGATCTGAGTGAGGGATAAATTCTTCAGTTATGACTAATTCATATTCTGTCAAGGGTTGATTCTGGGAAATTAGGAGCAGAGTGAGCGATTAGGTCTCATCTAGACTGAAAGGATCTGTGTTTTAACTGAAAATCTAGTACCTGTTTAGGGAATGATTTTCAAATCCATTATTTTCCAAAATTGATGTGTATTGGGAATTTAGTCTTAACTATCACACCGAGATGAGATCCACTTGGATTCAAATACAGTGTGTTAGATAATTCTAGAGGAATAATACAGAGGCCTTGGTTATTTTCTAAGATAGGGTTGAGTTCCTTTCAACTGCTATCCTCTTCTACCAAAGCCTATTTTTGAGTCCTGAGTGAGTGCATCCGGAACGAACTAATTTATTAGTTCGTTTCATTAGTTTGTATCTCATAATCACCCGGAAGGAAGTAAACACACGAGTGGTTCACCAAGAGCCGGGAATTCTTGATCCATACCCCTTCATCCTGATGGGGAGCTGTCTTTTACTACCAGGGTCAGACCTTCAAAACCTCCGAGTGATAGGTTTTTAAATGCTTTCTTTAACGCTTTCTTTTACCGCTTTCTTTAGAGGTCACTCGGTTGTATTGAGAGTTGCGTAACTGCTACTAGGATTGATAGTTAAGGGATAGTTTAGGGCTTAATTAGAAACTTTGGGTGTGACATGGGGGAATGATAGCATTACTTGGCATTTCAATAAATGATTTGTCAGGTGTTGCTTGTCCACCACAGATGAAGTAACATACCCAGGCCAGGGCAGTTACTAATCTGTGGTATCTTAGAATTTGCGGTCTTAAGAACATGTAAACTCATACTGTAAGTACCTGTCTGTGAAAGGGAAAGCAGTATTGAGAGCATGAGAATTAGCTATCTGATAGAATTATCCCAAGCTAAGATCTGTGCATGAAAACGGAAGTTTAATACTGCCTTATCTAAATCTTGTCCAATTTTCATTCTTTTCTTCCTGTCCCTTCTGTCTACATTGTGATTCAGCTTCACGGCTGGCACAATGTAAATTTTCCCTGCTTTCATAGATAATGTTTATCGCAATTTTAGAATAACTTTACCCGCTTTCTAGAATAGATTTGTTTGCTTTGTAGAACAGATTTAAACGCTTTTATAGTTTAGTTTAAATTCATGCCAGTAGTTGTTAATCACTTTTCAAAACCATTGGAGCAATATGAATGGAAAATCTAGTAAAACGACGTGGGCCCTGCTTCTATCGCACATCCTCCAGTGAACGATCCGGTCTTACTATAAATTACTGCAATTTTTGACACCGTGCGCTTTCGGACCACAGTTTCTTAACCCGAGTAATAAAAACGTGACAACCTATAAATATATCCCTAATCCTAACTCCGCCATCATAAATCGGTTTCATTAAATAAAATTGAAAACCAGGATCATGATTTTTCAGAAAATGCTCAAGTAGTGGGAATGTGATAAAGGTTTCGTGGCGCGGATGTTCATGACATGAAATTATGATAAATTTCATGATGCCTATGGCCAGGGACCTTCAGTGTGACAGACTGAAGGTTAAGATTAAACTATCTATCCCGGCTGCACCGTGAAAGTTGTCAAAAGTTTCATGCCAGGGAGGTCCACAGCGCCGTTTGAAATCAAAGTTTCCCACATGAGTAATAAAAAGTGAAATATATCCTTAAACCCCTTTCCCGCGAATCATAATTCCTTTCATTCAATAAATTCAATCCTGATATATTTTTTATAAAATACTCGTGTTGCGAAATTGTCAAAAGTTTCACTAAGCTCATCGCCATCATTCTTCTCATTTATGTTGCCAATTGCTTCATTCATCTACCAATGACTCCTTGGCAAATATAATTTACAGTAGTTCGAAGCCTTCCTGACTGAAAGTCGAACAAGAAAAGATACAAACTTATAATTAGCAAGGTATCCCAAAAAGAAAGAACATGCAATCCAAATCACTTGAGAGCAAACAAAACAAAGCACATGCAATAATCCAACGGAAGTAAAGAGACACAAACAACACTATACAAACACAATAAAATGCATATTGAAGGCAAACACAGGCCCATTATAAATTATGGATCATCCTCATAATGGATTATTGATTTCATACAACTTACCCTTCGTACTTCTTGAGATTCTTCTGTTCTGTTAACTTGCATTTCTTCATCCGTTTCTTTACTACTTCTCACATTGTAGCTGCTCTCAACAACTGCAATATAATTCTTTTTCCTCCAACCTCTCTCCCATTTTGTTGTAATGCACAATAGAGATAGTTCACATCCAAAAGAAGAAAAATAAAAGCAAGAAGAATAATAGTCAATCGTACTTTATGAAGTTCTTGAAAGTAAAAGTGTTATCAAACTCTCCTCTCATGTCCTTGTGCTTTCCATCAACCATCAACCAAGGTGATGGAAAGCACCCTATGTGCCATATTTTCCATCAACCCATCACACATATTTTATGTGCATAATGGAAAGCCTTTTAAGCAAAGAAACTGCCAAATAACACACTGCTGGAATTCAGCAAACTTGTTAAGAGTCAAAATGCATTAACAATTTATATGCCAATATTTTTTGCATACCTCCCAAAGGGATTGTTTCCACAAGTGGTGCACAGATCTCCGACACATGCGAATCCCTATAAAAACAGTTGTCACCAGGGTAGATTATGATAAAAGATATCAATGTATAAATTCTTTTAGTATAACAAAATCAAAGTAAAAGACTGATGAAGAGGAAACAAATGTCTGCTCACCCTGTCCCAGTTTTTTTCAATCTCAATTCTCTCCTAATTCTTAAAGCTACACAACAGAGCCTCTTGGAAATAATGTTAAGTAGAACTCATCTTGATGAACACATGGTACAGCGATGACTTAGTAATAAGCCCTTTGCAGCTTCCCATATCTACCTGTTAATCGAAAATATGGTGATCTACAGTACAGAATATAATGTTATAAAAAGATCACCGGCAGACATAACAAAACATGGGGACCAATGGTATATAATAGTTATAAAAAAAAGAAACCAGCAGATTCAAGGTAATTGCGATGGAATTTTCCAGAAATGTGAGGACCAAAAATTTGATCCAGTAGGCATTTCAGTAATCCAACTTTCTGGCAGACCACAGTCAGTCGACTTGACACTTCCGAGGCTTTCCTTTTCTCATTAGGAAAGACTCATTAGATGAGTTTGTTGATTCAGTCTGCAATGTAAGAAGACTGTGAGACACTGAATCAGAGTCTCATTAAACATCTAATTATAAAGAACTCAAAGAATACCGAGGATCAGGTAGTAACGGGGAAAGGCCATGTTCCCTAGCAGGTGGAAATTAAAAGATCTATAAGCTCTTCTTTATCAGCGGATCGTGTTGTAATAAGGGAATGAAGAAAACAGCAAGAGCATTGGCATATGCCCCTAAGATAGAAAGTGCAGAAAGTTTCCTGGAAAGTGCATACCTCAGATGTGCCACTGACACTCCATCGCAATTGATTGTCTTGATTCAAGGGATGACAACAGGCAAAACAGACATTGTTGGCCAGTGCTTCGCTATCAATCTGCATTTAATAGGGAACAGTGGAAGTCAAGCTAGAATTGGCAAATAAAAGACAATTTGAACATATTCAACAAGCTTATAAAGAAAACTCCAGGACATTTCAAGTACCTAGCAACCCTTCTAGAGGAGGCAAAACATATGCCAGAAGATGCCTTCACTTCAATGGCAGCCCAGACGTCCTGAAAAAGTGAAAACGTGATTCACAAAACGAGAAACTTAAATTTATCGATTCACAGAAAACTTTGAAACACAACAATAGTTTCAATAGGTCACATACCTTGAATGATTTTGCTATCCCCTGCTACATACCTCAGATGATGCAATAGATTCTAATTAGGTCATGGGTCTGCCAATAAATTTTGCAGTCATTTTGAAGTTTGAAAACTTCTTGATAATTCTGATGACATAGCCATGTCTAAGCATGATCTTGATACAACTTTGGTGTCACCTGAACTGCCTTTTTTTCCTTTTCAATCTCAAGAAATCACTAAAAGCCAAAGGGAGACAAAGAACACAATCAAGAAAGCATGCTATGGGGTTTCTTACATACCTCTAAAGGGATTGTTGCCACAAGTGGTGCACCGTGCACAGAGCTCCGACACAAGGAAGCTGCTTCTTTGAATAAAGACAGTTCTCACCAGGGTAGATCATGATAAAAGATATAAAAGTATAAATTCTTTTTAGTAGACCAAAATCGAAGTAAAAGATTGATGAAAATATGCATGCACACCCTGTCCCGGTTCTTTTCAATCTCAATTCTCTCCACATTCTGAAAGCTAATGATACAGCAGAGCCTCTTGGAAAAAGTATTCAAGTTTAACTCCTCTTCACGTGGAACAAATGGTTCAAGGATGACTGTAGTAATAGGTCTTTTGCAGCTTTCCATATCTACCTGTTTACCAAAAACACGAGGAGTTATGCTATAGAAAAGTTATCAAAAATCACCAACAGAAATAAAAAACATGGGAACCATATATATGTAATAGTAATAAAAAACTACCAACAGATTTATCATAACTGCAATGGATTTTTTCCAGAAAACTTGGGGACAAAAAAATTGATCCAGTAGGCATTGCAGTCTCCAATTGAACCATCTTTGACTTTCTGGATAAAAAAAATTATAGATAAAAAATTGATCCCAACTCAGTCATTCGACTTGGCACTCCCGAGGCTTTCCCTTTAACATTAGGACCAACTCATTAAATGGGTTTGTTAGATTCAGGCATTCAGCCTGCAATGTAAGAAGATGTGCGAAACTGAATCAACTCACAGCATGTCGAGGATCACACTAACAGGGAAAGCCATGTACCGTGAGAGATTCCTTGCCTTTCATGTAGAAAAGATTCATTCAGCTCTTTCTTACCAGGGAATCATGTTGTAATAATTGATGAAAGGAAACAACAAAAGCATTTCGCAAGTGCGCTTAACATATAAAATTTCTCAAAACAGGCATTCTTGGCCTGTGCTTGCTATCACAATCTGCACTTAAACAGTGAAAGTGAAGATTGAATCGGCAAATCAAAAAACAATATGAACGTATTCAATAACCTGATAAAGAAAACTCCAGGAACTTTAAATTACATAGCAGTCTTTCCAGCCGAGATAACACATATGCCAACAGATGCCCTCACATTAATGGCAAGCCCGAAAGTCCTGAATTTGATTCACAAAACAAGAAACTCAAAAAATTAGGGATTTGCGCAAACCCTAGCAATAGTTTCAAAAATAATCAATAAGTAGCATTTTTTTCTTGAATGATTATGCTATCCCTTGCTACATACCTCAGATTATGCAATAGATTCTCAGTAGATCATCTCGCAACAGATTTTACAGTCTTCTTGAAGTATTCGTATTGATTGGAAATCTTCTTGGTGTGACCTAAAACACCTCTTTGTTCCGTTGTCCGTCTAAAGGCCAAAGAGAAAGAAAACAATCAAGAAAGCGGAATAGGGTTTCGTACAAATGCGAGCAATCAAGAAAGGGACAGAGAGGACTCGTACTTTTGATATGAATAAAAGAAGAACATCAAAGCAATAAGCAAACCATTTGACTCTAGTCGATCTTCAGAAAAAAGGATTTCAACATCATAGCCGTGTAACCTTTAGCGCCTTCCCCTTTTTCCCGTCTCAGGAAATTGTTGAGTCTAGTATTTTTAGTATTTTTGTGGGAAGTTCAAAACGAACCTAGGTAGATAGATGATCATTCAACCTAGCTACACAGAATCTCATCAGGTGCATCGATGTCCAGGGTGACCCATGGAGTGGAAGATTGCTGAGATCAAAATGGAATTGGGTCCAACGGCTCTTTTCTTTTCTGATTAGAGTAGGTATAAACTAACCTTGCAGGATTATCTCTCTACTTAGAAAAAGAGCTGTTACTCACAACTCAAATCTTCTCAACGGCTATTTCCCAAAATGGCAAAATCATCCAAATCCTGTTGAGTAATTTTTGGGTTTAAGAAGGAGTCTTTCAAGCAAGAAGAACCAGAGATTCATTATTCATTTGTTGGAAACACACTTGAAAGCTCTCAACTGCAATATCGTTCCACATCTGTTTCCCTCTCGATCGACATCCAAGTGTACGCTGATTTTAGCATTCTGCTGTAAGATCGAAGAAGCCTTGGACTAGGGGTGGCAAAAATTACCGAAAACTCGGTATACCGAGCTTACCGTATCAAAAATTACCGAAAAATACCGAAATTTAGGTATACCGAAAAAATCGGTACGGTAACGGTATGGAGGTTCGGTATTTCGGTATACCGTTATACCGAAATATTAATTTTAATATTTTTCTAAATTATTGATATTTTTTAATCTTTAATCATTAATCAGCCCAGCCCAAATACCTAATGCCCAAGCCCAATTTTATTCATTCCAAACTCCAACCCAGCAGCTCAATCGTTCATTATGCCCTAGTTTGTGCCCTCTCCATCGTTCACAGCCGCTCCCTGCGTTGCGTTTCTCTCTTCCGTTCAGTCAGCCCTCCTGCGTTCATCTTCAAGAACTGCTTTTTGTACGCGACTAAAAGATTATTGAAAAGGTAATTGTACTGCTGTTTGCTTGAATTGATGATTTTGCGCTCGTTGCTTGAGATTTGAGATACGGATGTTTGAAGTTATAGGTGATTTCAAATTTTTGATTTGTGAATGCGAGTTTAATTTTTGATTTGATTCCTTGTTTGATTTTGACTTATTGTGATAATTTTTTTTCGTTTTCCTGGCTGGTGATTGCAAAATTTTTATATGGTATACGGGGGGTTATCATATGTCAATTTGTGGATACATGAACCAGGATTGTTTGCTTTCATCTACAACTTTGAATTCATCAATGATTTTGTGCCCTGTTTGTGCTTCTGAATTCCGATTTTTTGTGAAGCTCAAGCTACTGTAAACTGTAATAAAGAATATATGTACTTTAATAATTCAAGTTCTGTGTGTTTAAGAACAAAACTACTTTTAAATCCACTTTATGCGTTGCTTGTGAAAGATCCAGTTTTCGGCACATTTTATTACCTTGGTTATTCTAAAATCCATGTTGTCTTGTCAATATTTACTATTGTTTTGTTTCTGCATTAACATTGTATCAGGGCATTTTGGAATTTATATGGTCTAGGTTGCATTTCATGAAAATAGATGGTTCCAAGGTTTAGTTTGAAGATCATATTGGTCTTCTATTTTAATATGCCAAAGCTTGAATGTTTATGCTTATTGGTGATCAATCATACCTGAGTATATTTCAAATGTTAATGTTGATGCAGGGAGGAAGCTAGGCACAAAGCAATGGCTACTGCTTGTGATATTACAACGGCTTCTCTCTCTGTTATCGGAAGCCGGTTCTTTTTCCCCAACTAGAACTAAATCTCAAATTGTCGCATGCCCGGAAGACCACATCTGTGTATCTCTACCTTCCAATTGACTGAAGAATTTGAATATATTGGACGAGTCTATCTCGATTTCGTTGTTTTTTTCTTTTTTATTTTTCGGTTAAATCTAAAATATTTTAGTGGTGCTGAATATATTGCCCGGAAGACCTTCTGGTGACATTCTGGTGATGCCCAATCTATATGGTGACATTATAAGTGACCTCTGTGCTGGTTTGATTGGAGGCTTAGGCTTAAATCCGAGGTATGTGTAATTTGAACATTAGAAGGACAAGTTTGTGTAATTTTTTTCGGTATCGGTATTGTTTTTTTTTTTTTTCGGTATGATTCGGTATGCCGATTTATAACGGTATTTAACGATTTTCGGTATGCAATTTTTTCGGTATTTTTCGGTAAAAACCGAAAATTCGGTACGGTATTATTTTCGGTTTGGCAACGGTATATATAAAGGATACCGAAATTTTCGGTATACCGAAAAGTCGGTATACCGAAAAGTTCGGTATCGGTATCGGTATGGTTTTTAGCCATACCGAAAATTTCGGTACGGTACGGTATCGGTATCGGTATTTCGGTATACCGTATTTTGCCACCCCTACCTTGGACACACCATTGTTGTATCTGTGTCCTAAACTTCTTAAGTGTTTTCACAAGGAACATTTAAGAAGAAAGTCCAAGGCTTGATCAGGAAGTTGAACTTCAAAGACTTATTCTTCTCAAACTTCGGAGGAAGGGTTTCACAAGTTGCTGCAAGTGGATCTCAAGGCGGGCAGCTTTGAGGGTTGAAGTAGAAGGGGATTTCTACACCAAAGGCTGGAGGTTTTTGGTCACCACAACTTTCCACTTAGAGTTCGGAGTGAAGACTCTTTGCATATTCTACTATTGTGTGTGGTAGTTTGCCATTGATTAACACATAGTAAAATACCCTCCTGGATTGGTATCCCCAGACGTAGGCCGAAGGCCGAACTAGGTCATCAACTTGCTGTGTCTCATTTATCTTTATGCGTTCTTGTTTCAATCTTTTGATTATCCGCTGTGCATGTTCTGTGTTTTACACTGGTTAGTTTAATTAGTGTGTTCACTGTGATAGATTGAACTTGGGTCTTTGAACGTCTGGTATAAAGAATACAACTTGCTAGTGCTGGGAACCTGACAAATGGTATCAGAGCTACACTCTTTCGAAGAGAGATCCCTGAAGCAAGATGAGTCACAAGTGGAACTTCAGTCAACCTCCTCTCCTGGATGGAAGTAATTTTACCTTTTGGAAAAACAAGATGAGATCTTACCTAATGTCTATTGATGATCTAGCTTGGGATGCTGTCCTTGAGAAATATGCAGCTCCCACTATCACTGCTGATGGGTCTACCAAACCCAAGGACAAGAAGGAGTGGACCACTGCTGAGAAAACAACATCCAACATGAACTCAAAGGCACTACATGCCATCTTCAGCGCAGTGACTGACGACCAATATTGTTTGATCTCTACCTGTACCACGGCCTTTGAAGCTTGGGAGATCTTGGTAAACTCTCATGAAGGGTCTGCTCAGTAAGAACTTCTAAGATTATTTCTATTAAAGCTCTTTTTCATAAACTTGCCATGGATAAGCATGAATCTATTAAAAGCTATTTTGGTAGAATTCGTACTCTAACAAACCAAGCTCAGCAGCTTGGTAAGATCTACTCCGCTCAGGAGATAGTGAGAAAATTTTTAGGTACTCTCCCTGAATGCTTCAATGCCAAGATTGCTGTTTTGGAACTCCAGAAGGACTATGCTACTATATCTGTAAATGAACTCATGGGAATCTTACAGTCATGGGAGATGTACCATTGCAAAAAATTCACAAGAAAGGCTGTTGCTTTCAAGACGAAGTCCAAACCCCATACTGAACCACCTGCTGGTGAACCAGATTCTGATATTGATGAAGAAGATCTTATTCTGCTGTCCAAAAAAGTAGCTAGAATTCTTAGAGATAAGAAGTCAAAGCTGTTCAACAACAAGAAAGGTGAAAGCTCTTCTAGTAAGATGACTGAAAGGTACAAGGCTGACAAAGCCTCCAAGAAGCCCCCCAAAGAATCTTCTGATTCCAAAGGGCTCCAATGCTATAAATGTAAAGGCTTTGGTCATGTGAGAGCTGATTGTGGCAATCTGAAAAACAAGCCTTCGAATTCAAAGAAAACCTTCTGCGCCACCTTCAGTGAAGAAGAGGAAAGCAGCTCCAGCGAAAGTGAGGATGAAATAGGAGTTGCCTTTGCAGGATCATGGGACACTGACTCTGAGTCAGAGGATGATGAAGGTAACCCTCCTTCCTGTGTCACTCATTTTATTACTAATGAAATTGCTTGCTCCTCCTCCAACAGGGAAGAACAGGAAAATATTGAATCCCTTCTCAAACAACTTGAAGAGTTGCGCGAGAAGCTTGGAGAGTCTGATGGTCAACTAGAAGGAGCGATGATCGAATTGATAGAACTGAGAAGAGAGCATGCTGATCTGAGTGAGAAACATGAGGATCTCAGATGTCTATACTATTCAAGGTGGGAAGAACTTCGCCATGCTGAAAACAAACGAGATGAATTGGAGTATTTAGTTGCTCGTTTGGAACCCAGCAACATGGACTATTGTGTAAGGGTGGATGAGCTGTCGGTTCAAGTAACTGATCTGACCACTGACAACGGTGTTTTATCCAGCCAAGTGTCAGAACTCACCAATCAACGTGATAACTTCCAACAAGAGGTGATTGGTTTGAGTGAACAAGTGTTCAGCCTCACTACTGTGAATGTTGCTCTAATTGAACAAGTTGCTGCTCTAACAAGTCAGAGACAGGACCTTCAGTCACAGGTGGCCAACCTATCAACATAGATCCAAGAGCTCAATGCAAAGGTCAAAACTTCTGAAGATTTTGCAAACAGACTTAATAAGGGAAAAGATGTTCTGTCTGAGATACTCTCTGCCTCCAAGGCACATGGTGATAGAAGAGGAATCGGGTATATTAAAGGGTGCAGCAGTTCCATAGGCAGAGTGTTTGTTAAAGAAGGACATTCCTCTGATGGAAGCTCAAAATAATCCTCCAAGAAGGCTACTACTCATGGCAAGCAGTCAAAGGAAAGAAAGGCGAAGAAGATTGTTCCACCTGGTATTCCTTTGGTGTGCGTGTACTGCAAGACACTTGGTCACAAACTGAGACCTGTCGACTCCTGGCTAGAGATGCAGTGTCAGGAAGACCCATGATTTGGACAAATGAAGATCTAAAAAGAAGTATTCTCAGAAAAGAATGGCGGATCAAGGGAGCCTTCCTATGCAACATGGCTTTCCACTCAACAAGCAAATCTGGAAAGAAAGTGTGCTGGTATTTTGATAGCGGGTGTTCCAGACACATGACAGGCAACAAGAGCCTTCTATCTGACTTTCAAAAGATTGATGGAGGCTATGTTATCTTTGGAGATGGTGGCAGAGGTAAAGTGGCTGGACAGGGTTCAATTGGAGACAGTGGACTTCCTGCCCTCAATCCTGTCTACTATGTGGAAGGTCTGTGTGCTAACCTTATTAGCATTAGCCAACTTTGTGATAACAGAATGAAAGTCTGCTTTGATTGGGAACAGTGTGAAGTTCTCGATTATAGTGATGTTTGTGTACTGAAAGGACTTTGGTCCAAAAACAACTGTTATACTTTGGCACAATCTTGTCTGTTAAGTGAAAGTGCAGGTTCTTTACAAACTCAGCTGTGGCATGATAGATTGGGTCACCTCAACTTTAAGGACCTGATCAAACTCAGCAAATTGAGTGCTACCAAAGGTCTTCCTCCCATGAAGAAATCTGATACTGAGTTCTGTAATAATTGTGCAAGAAACAAGCAGCACAGGACCTCTCACAAGGGGATTGAACAGTCTGGTTCAACCCAATGCCTTGAACTCATTCATATGGACCTCTTTGGCCCAACTGAAGTAAAGAGTTTAGGAGGTAAGCACTACGTTCTAGTATGTGTTGATGATTTTTCTCGATATACTTGGGTTTCTTTTCTCAGGGAAAAGAGCGAAGCACTCAAGGAGTTCATCAAACTACACAACCAGATCACTACTGAGAAGAAATGTAAAGTAAAAGAATCAGGAGTGATCACGGTGGTGAATTTGAGAGTCAATTTTTCGAAGATTTCTGCACTGAGCATGGGATAAAGCATGAGTTTTCTGCTCCCCGAACTGCACAACAAAATGGAGTGGTGGAAAGGAAGAACAAGACAATCCAAGAAATGGCCAAAGTCATGCTGAACTCGAAGGACTTTCCCCAGTTCTTCTGGGCAGAAGCAGTGCACACTGCGTGCTATGTTGGTAACCGCGTTCATATGAGATCTAAGACCATGAAGACTCCATATGAATTGTGGAAAGGTAAAAGGACAACCATTTCATATTTTCACATTTTTGGTAGCAAGTGTTTTGTTTTAAATGACAGGAATCAATCTGGAAAGTTCCAAGAGAAGAGCACAGAGGGAGTATTTGTGGGATACTCATCTACTAGCAAGGCCTATCGAGTGTATCTCCTCTCCTCAAGGAAAGTAGTCGAATCTGCCAATGTCATCATCGAAGACAAGATTAGCAGAGCTCCTGAACCAGTTCCTATTGAAAGGATACTAAATGAAGTCTGTCTAAAGAAGGAAGCTTCATCTGTCATTCCAGAAGAAAAGCCTGCAGAGAAGGAAGTTCAATCTAATGAATCGAACCATGATCCACGAACTCCTGCAAGTAATAGCAAGGTTCACGGGAATCATGATGTGAGTGATTTGCTTGGAGATATCAACGAAGGCAGGAGAACTAGGAACAAGAAGAAGATCAACTATAAATAGTTAGCTGGACTTCATTGCTTCACTTCAAGGATTGAGCCAACCAAAGTAGAAGAAGCCCTAAGTGATGAGCAATGGACTACTGCTATGCAGGAAGAGCTTCAGCGGTTTGCTCGAAATGATGTATGGGAACTGGTGGAGAGACCTTCAGATGTCAATGTTATTGGTACCAAATGGATATTTAAAAACAAGACAGATGAGAATGGGAATGTCACTAGAAACAAGGCAAGACTGGTGGCTCAAGGGTATACACAGGTCGAGGGTGTTGACTTTAGTGAAACATTCGCACCAGTGGCCAGACTAGAAGCTGTGCGTCTACTTCTGGCTGTAGCTTGCTCCTTTGAGTTCAAACTCTATCAAATGGATGTAAAGAGTGCCTTCTTGAATGGTTGGTTGAAAGAAGAGGCTTATGTGGAGCAGCCAAAAGGGTTTGAAGACCCTCACCATCCGAATCATGTGTACAAGCTACACAAGGCTTTGTATGGTTTGAAACAAGCTCCCAGGGCTTGGTATGAGAGACTCTTAACTTATCTGCTGGAGTATGGATATGATAGAGGGAGTACAGATCAAACCCTATTTATCAGAAAGGTAGCTAAAGGGTTTATTGTTGCTCAAATCTATGTGGATGACATCGTCTTTGGATCCACATCTCACATTCTCAAAGATGAATTCATCAAGATTATGAGCAGTGAGTTAGAGATGAGCCTAGTTGGAGAACTGAACTACTTCCTTGGACTACAGGTTACTCAGAAGAAAGAGGGAATGTTCCTCAGTCAAGCTAAATGTGCCAAGAACATTGTGAGAAAATTTGGGATGGAGTCAAGCAAACCAGCTAGAACTCCCATAGGCACGAATGATAAAATCATTCAAGACTCCTCTGGGAAGGATGTTGATCCCAAATTGTATCGAAGTATCATTGGAAGCCTTCTCTATCTAACTGCCAGCAGAACCGATATAAGTTATGCAGTGGGAGTGTGTGCTAGGCTACAGTGATGCTGACTGGGCTGGCTGCGTGGATGATCGGAAGAGTACTACTGGTGGCTGCTTCTATGTTGGAACAAATTTGGTCAGCTGGTACAGTAAGAAGCAGAGTTCAATCTCGTTGTCCACTGCTGACGCTGAATACCTAGCTGCAGGGAGTTGATGTGCCCAACTCCTATGAATGAAGCAAATGTTGAAAGATTATGGAGTTGAACAGAAAGAGCTACTCTTGATGTGCGACAACATG
The DNA here is from genome assembly GCA_030278955.1 of Hygrophila difformis. Taxonomy (NCBI): domain Eukaryota; kingdom Viridiplantae; phylum Streptophyta; class Magnoliopsida; order Lamiales; family Acanthaceae; genus Hygrophila; species Hygrophila difformis. The sequence continues at coordinate 61,159,360 of JAOANR010000003.1, forward strand.
AGTGCTATTAACATTGCCAAGAATCCAGTTCAACATAGCTGGACCAAGCACATTGACAATCGACATGATTACATCTGGGAGCTAGTTGAGGATGGGGTGGTGTTCATTCAACATGTCGGAACCGAACTTCAACATGCTGATATACTTACAAAGGCTCTGAACAGTGATCGGTTTGAATCACATAGAAAGGATCTTAATCTATGCTACATTGTCTGAAGAGTGTCACTCGGATCTCCCCATTGGTGTACCTGGTTAATTCTTGCACTCATATATATTATTTTTTTTACTAATAAGTTTGGGTTGCAGGATTATACTTTTCAGGGGGAGATTAGTTGAGGCTCATTTAGAAGCCCAACTCAGTTTATTTCTTCGACCCATTATAGGCTGCACTCTGTAATGATGACACTGGACACCTATGGCGAGAAGGATTTGATTGATGAAAGGAGTTGATGTTTCGTTTATTTTTTTACTTTTCTCGAAGTTGTATCGTCGTCTTCCTTGCTCAGTTTCTCACTAACTTACCTTGTGTTTATTATTGCTCATTGTTCTGGTTAAGCTCTTTTTATTGTTCAGGAAGATGGTTGCAACTCGTGGCTCCAAGGATTCTAGTCCAGGACAGAGAAAGCCCCCTGCGCCTCGAAAACCTAAGACGAAAAAGGGGGTTAATGCTCCTCAGAAGAAGGCGGATGCTACTCAATCGAATCCAACAACTTCTCAGGGTATTGAGGACCCATTGGACATTCGAAATGAACTCCGTGATGCTGGTGTGGCGGTTGAGGGGGAGACAACCGTTTCTGAGAACGTGACCACGAATCCCTCTTCCCAAGCGGTTACTGCCTCAGTCGTTCCACGAGACGCATCTACTAAAGGAGATGATGTTGCCCCATCTCAGACCACCACTACGATGGAGTCGCCTGGAAACCTCAAAACCTTGCCTGCTGCTGCTGCTGCATCAAACCCTGCTAAGAAATCCTCAAAGAAAGGTACAAAGAAATCTAAGAAATCGTCTCTCTCTGCTAATGTGCATGTTTCAGGATCTTCTACGGCCCAAGGGACTACCTCTACTGGAGTTAAAGAAAGTGAAGAAGATGCACTACTCTCTGAGTTGGCCCCTGTTACCATGTCTCTCAAGAAGAAGGGTGAAGAATCACCAAGGCCTGCATTCCCGGTTCAAGATGTCTCGAAGGGAATGTCCATATCTGCAACAAAGAAGGTGTCTAAACCAAGTTCAGAAGCTAAAGGATCCGCTCCTCAAGGAGATGTTGTTGCTGCTGTCCCTCTAAACATCATCAAACCTATGTTAGATCTCCCTCCCAAATCCAAGGTTACTGAGCAAACTGGTGGCAAAGATTCTACTGCGCCCTCCAAAGCCAAGAGGACACAGAAGCCTAGTAAAGTGTTGGAGACTAAGGCCCAGGACAATCCAGTTACTTCTCCGATCACTCAGACAGATGAATCTAGACAGTCTGAACCCTCTCAAGGTTCCTCTACTGTTAAAGAACCGTCTACTACCTCTGTTCAACAACAATCTCAAGCTGTTAAACCTCACAAGGAGTTGGACACTGTTGAAGAAGAATCATCTGAAGGAGATGAAGAAGAAGAAGGCTCAAGTGCTGATGAACCTGATCATCCTATGGGCATTGGATCGAAAGTTGCTCCTGTTCCAATCCCTAAAGTGCACAAGGAGAAGGACTCTGACAGCGAGTTCAATGCTGATGATGAACCAGATAATGAAGGAGATAGCTCTACTGAAGATGAAGAGGATGCTACCACGGAAGCTGCTCCAGCTATCACCAAACCTGTGTCCAAACCATCTGCTATCAAGGGAAAGCGTGTTCGTGATGCTGAAGAGAACCCGGAGATCAGAAAGAAGTCCAAGCTTGACATCAGAAAGCCATCCTCCTCCAAATCCCAGAGAGTTGAAGTTCTGGATACTGATCTCGCTCACTCGGTGTTATTTTACTATCAGTCCAGTGAAGCCTATTTCTCTGATGTCTTGGCCAAAAGGAAATTTCGACTGGAACATACCTACTGTGGAAGCAAGTTTGTGGCTCTAGGTTGGACCAAGTACCTGGAAGAATGCGGTCTAATTGGATGGCTACTCTTGTCAAAAGTTTCCAGCCTGAACTAGTCATGCAATTCTATGCCAATTTGAGGAAGGATGTGATCAACCCTGGAACCCCTTGGTTCAACAAAAACTTCACCAGAGGAGTTCTTTATGCTATCACTGCATCTAAGATCAATAACTTGCTGGAAGTACCTGAGGTGGATTTCGATGGCATTCTAGAGAAGGGAGTCTCTTTTGATAGCAACAAAGTGGCTTATGCCATCACTAAGACCAAAGTGAAGAAAATGCCAGGGAAAGGGGGTGCAGCCTAAAAACCTTACTCAAAAGTTTTACATGCTGTACAAATTCTGCTCATCCAATGTCATGCCAACTGGGAACCATTCTCTGGTCACTCAAGAGATGTGTCATCTGATATATGCGATTGATCAAAAGGTCCCCATCAACTATGGACAATTGGTGCTCACTCAAATGACCAATATTGCTGAATCCCTTGTGGCTGATCACAAGACATTGTTGCCATATCCTGGCCTCATCCAAATGTTTCTGAAATCTCAGAAAATTGGTGGCAAGAAAAGTGCTCCTAAAGAGAAGATCTTTGAATTTGTTCTATCTCAGAAGCTGCAGACCAAGGTGCCAGACATTCCAAGTCCTGATGGCACATTGAGCAATCAAAGTGCCCTGACTGGAGCTAAAGATATTCTAACTCAGACGCTTGAAAGGTTCAAAGGGCTTCGTGCTATCATTCATCAAGAAGAGGGCAAAATTGAACAGGCCCTTGCCATGCTGCCAGATTATTGGTCTGACGATGATGAAGCAGGGACAGCCATGTTTATTGAGCCAGATGATGACCAAGAGCGCTCTCCTAGTGGAGTTGATGGTGATGCTGACTCTGAAGAAGAGTCTGGTTGATTTTTGGCCACAGAAGTTGATCCAGAGGGGGAGTCACAAATTTCAAATCCAATGCTGAATTGAGTCAACCCCTCCTGATCCCGATGATTGGTAATATCTCTCTAACTCTCTCTCAACATGTCTTTACTTTTGCTTTGTTTATCTCTTAGTACTTGGGACGATTATTTTATTGCTGTTTTTGTTGCTGGAACTGTTGTTGGACAATGTTGGACAATTGTTTTGGTTCTGTGATCTCATAGGAATGTATGATCTTCCATGGTTTAATATTGTACAAGCTCTGATTCTTGTGTTGCACTTTTTTTTTTGTAAAGAGCTTATAGTCTGGATAGTCTGAATGTTAGCTGAGGTTTATGCTTTCATTAGAAATTCATCATCGGTTTATCATTTGTACATGCTGGCTCACTTCCTGCAAAAAAGGGGGAGGTTGTTGAGTCTAGTGTTTTGTGGGAAGTTCAAAACCGATGATTGAACCTAGGTAGATAGAACCTCATCTGGTGCATCGATGTCCAGCGTGACCCATGGAGTGGAAGATTGCTGAGATCAAGAATGGAATTGGGTCCAACGGCTCTTTTTTGATTAGAGTAGTATAGACTAACATTCTTGCAGGGATTACCTCTCTACTTACAAAAGAGCTGTTACTCACAACTCAAATCTTCTCAACGGCTATTTCCCAAAATGACAAAATCATTCAAATCCTGTTGAGTAATTTTTGGGTTTAAGAAGGAGTCTTTCAAGCAAGAAGAACCAGAGATTCATTATTCATTTGTTGGAAACACACTTGAAAGCTCTCAACTGCAATATCGTTCCACATCTGTTTCCCTCTCGATCGACAGCCAAGTGTACGCTGATTTTAGCATTCTGCTGTAAGATCGAAGAAGCCTTGGACACACCATTGTTGTATCTGTGTCCTAAACTTCTTAAGTGTTTTCGCAAGGAACATTTAAGAAGAAAGTCCAAGGCTTGATCAGGAAGTTGAACTTCAAAGACTTATTCTTCTCAAACTTCAGAGGAAGGGTTTCACAGGTTACTGCAAGTGGAGCTCAAGGCGGGCAGCTTTGAAGGTTGAAGTAGAAGGGGATTTCTACACCAAAGGCTGGAGGTTTTTAATCACCACAACTTTCCACTTGGAGTTCGGAGTGAAGACTCTTTGCATATTCTACTATTGTGTGTGGTAGTTTGCCATTGATTAACACATAGTAAAATACCCTCCTGGATTGGTATCCCCCAGACGTAGGCCGAAGGCCGAACTGGGTCATCAACTTACTGTGTCTCATTTATTCTTTATGCGTTCTTGTTTCAATCTTTTGATTATCCGTTGTGCATGTTCTGTGTTTTACACTGGTTAGTTTAATTAGTGTGTTCACTGTGATAGATTGAACTTGGGTCTTTGAACGTCTGGTATAAAGAATACAACTTGCTAGTGCTGGGAACCTGACAGAAATTCCCCTAACGCCAAAGGGACATAAAGAAAACAATCAAGCGGGTTATGGGTTTCTTACAAATCTTAGGCAATGAACAAATTGAGAGATGGGAACGTATAAGGAATTCTCTGGAGTGTGATCCGATGATAAACGAAAGAACATGGAAACGGCGTTTAGAAACGAAAGGAACTTCTTTCCCAAGGGAAGAGAGGACTGGGAAAGGGAGGAGAGAGAGAGAGAGAGAGAGAGAGAGAGAGAGAGAGAGAGAGAGAATTTTTGCCTGATAATACTATATGAAAGCTTGAAATGAAATTACAAGGAACAAATGACGTTAGATAGCTGCTTTATATAGACGGTGTGTATGTGTTGATACGCAACTGATAACCAGAAGACGAAGCCGACTTAACTGCAGATTTACCCTAGTTAATTTTTTTTGAAAATTAGTTAATCTTTTTAACTTTAGGTGAAAGTGGCGAGTAGTATAGAGCTCTGCGGTTCGAGCCATGCGAAGGTTGCCACTAAAGCCATTGCATTTGGTTATTACCATATACTCTCTCTGTCTCTTAAAAAAAGTATGAAATATACTGGAGTTGTTAGGGTGCAGAGACATGATGTACTGCGGATGCTTCTACACCGTTGATGCATTTTGTAAATTGATGGTTGAGATTAATTTAAGGTTAAAATAGTAAATTTGCATAAAAGTAAATGTAACGGAAATGAGAGAGAGTTTTTTGCTACTAATATATGAGTAATATAATTCAGCGACAATTAATGTATAATTCAGCGACGAAACATGTATTATTCGGTATAAAAACGTACCTGAAATGCTTTCAGTTGATTCCTTGAATTGTTGATGAAAAAGTCGCTGAATTGTTCTTGATATCGTCGCTGAAATGTTCTTGGTAGCGTCGTTGAATTGTTCCTGGAAATCTCGCTGAATTGTTTTTGATATCATCGTTGAAGTTTTCCGTAGCATCTCTGAATTCTTCTTAGTTGAGCCGCTGAATTATTCTGGGCAGTGTCGCTGAATTCTTCTAAGTTTGTCGCTGAATTCCTCTACTTTCCATCGCTGAAATATAGTATTCGATAGCATCACTGATTTGTTTTCTGTAGCACCACGGAATTATATTTGGTAGCATTGCTGAATTATTCTTGGTAGTGTCACTGAATTATGCTTGGTACCATCGCTGAATTCCTCTACTTGGTGTCGCTGAAATATATTTGATAGCATTCCTTCATTATTTTTGGTAGCATCATATAATTGTTTTTGGTAGATCGCTGAATCATTCTTGGTTGTGTCGCTGAATTATTCTTGTTAGTATCGCTGAATTATGCTAGATACGGTCGTTGAATTCCTCTACTTGTGGTCCCTGAAATATATTTTATAGCATCACTTAATTGTTTTTGGTAAGATCGCTGAAATGATCTATTAATAAATTTGATACGTATCTTTGATCATAAAAAGATATTATTTGAAATATTAGATATGGATTACCAAATATTTGATATGATTTACCAAATATTAAATATAATAACATACTAAATATAGAGTTACCAAATATTAGATATGATAACATGTCTAAAATACTTGCCTTGTCGCTGAAATGATTTGTTATTAAATTTGACTATTATTGTGTTATTACAATTATACCCTTATTAACCTACAACCGTTGGATGCTTTTGAATGGCTATGATTGATGCCTTGATGTGCTGCGGATTCCATGATTGCACGATAACCGAACCCTTTGCATAGTTTGTTTGCTGTTACTACCTCGACTTTCTAAAATTGTAATATGGAAGTCAAAACATAGTCAAGTGAGATCTTATTAGATTCGTCTAAACCTGTAGTTTTAGAATATCGACTTTTTACAATTTTTACTTGTACACAATTTAAGTTATTAATTGCTTAAAAAATGTGCATCGATATTTGTGCCATTTGCAAGTGTTGCAATTATAGAATTATGGAGGGAATATTATTTATAGAGTAACTTTGATTTAATTTGTTAACACAATTATATAAGATAAAAAGTATGTTCGGGAGCAAGCATATAGCATATTGGAAGAGCATATCTCTCACAATTCTCTCTCCGAATCTTCTATCTGCTAGTGAATCTGCTGACTCCCAAACATTCCAAAAATATAATTAAGTGAGATCTTATTAAATTTGGTAGTTTTAGAATATCAGATTTTTCTAAGTTTTTGCTTTTACACAATTTTGAGATATATAGCGTTAATAACATGTAATTCATGAAATGCAATAATATTAGGAGTACTTGTTTTTTTTTTTCGCATGACAGCCATTGAAGGCTAGATAAAGTGTAACAAAAGTAAAAAAAACCAGACATCAACTAGAATTCAGTGATCCCGTGGGAACCATGTTCCAGCTGCATCTGCTGCCAATAGAGGTCTCAGGCAATCCGAATGGAAGGCCCAGGTCGTGTAGAACAGCTCCTCACTAGCACCCATCTTGGCCAAAGAGTCCGCCACCGCATTACCCTCCCGCAAAATGTGTTTAAATCCACAGACCAGGAAAGAAGACTTCAGATCATGGATACGAGCCACATAATTAGATAACCAATGGGAAGGGTTGACAGGATTTTGGATCAACCGCAAGGCCTCCCTAGAGTCACTAACACAACAAATAGACTCCACTCCCTTCTCCAATGCCAGCTGCATACCAAACATAATTCCTGCGACCTCAGCTTGCAACACAGAAGCATTTCCCAACCATCCTGAGACTCCGGCCACCCAGCTTCCATCCTGTCGGCGGAGCACCGCTCCGTAGCCAGCCCTGCCGTCCGACTCAGATCGTGATCCATCCGAGTGAATAAACATCCCCGTCCACTCTCCCATATTCCAACAAACCAATCGAGGGTGAGCGGGCGCTCGTGTCGGGGTGTGATCTACACGCTCAAGCGTGTTCCCAAGATGCAACGTCCGCCTCACAATCTGCAAGTGGGAGGCAGGGTTGTTGCCAAAAACTCGATGGCATCTCTCCTTCCAAATATTCCACATAGCTGCCGGAAAGAGAAACCCATAACGAGTAAACATTCCCTGTAACCAACCCCGAATATCATTCCTTGTCATCATCCCAATATCCGAAGGCACGTCTATCTGGAGCGTCGACCAAACAGCAGCCGCCCAACTGCAACCAAAGAGAGAGTGTCTCCAATCTTCCTCGTCCACTCCACAAATTGAACAAAGGGGGTTACTCGCAGTACCACGTCGGAATCGCAAGCTGTTGCATGGTAAGGCTTCCCATGCCAACAGCCAGAATAAAAAAAATCTTTTCAGGCCACCTCGAAGTCCATAACCAACTCCAGCCACCACAACCATTAGTCGTCCCCAACAGAAACTGATAACCTGAGCGAGAAGTGTACATACCATTAAGATTCCCATGCCATCGCCAACCGTCCTCACTGGTAGGGTGCAGGCAGGGGGGTGGGAGGGAATAAATTTCCATCATCACCTCATGAGGGACCAAAGTGTATAATCCTGAGAGATCCCAAGATGCCCCATTCACAATATCTGCCACCCTCTTGTCGGAGTCAACAATGTGAACGAATGGTACTTTAGGACCCAGCTGCTGACCCTTAAGCCAGGGAGTAGACCATAAAGAACAATGCCCGCTACCAAGCTTAAAGGTGAAACCATCCGCGAGCTGTTGAGCCGCCTTAAGAATAGAACGCCATGTGAAAGATCCCCGCCGACGCAATGAGGTCAACGAACCACCATTGGGATAGTACAGGCTGCGTAATTCATCACACCATTATTTGCGTGAGTTCAAGAAGAGGTCATTAACCAGCTTACCAAGCAGAGCTGTGTTAGCAAGCCTCGCCTTGCGGAAACCAAGGCCACCTCGCCCTTTAGGAAGAGCACATCGATCCCAACTGACTAAATTTAGCCCGTGGCCCGAATTATCCTTCCATATGAATCGACAGATCCTTTGGTCAATCATGCGACAAGTGGCTTCAGGAAACCACCCCAATTGCATATAATAGAGAGGTATGGTCGAGAGCACATGTCTCGCTAGCGTGGAGCGCCCAGGCTTGTTGAGTAGCCGCATCGACCAAGAGGTCATGCGCTGATCCATCTTTTCGAGTACAAAATCAAAATTGCTGCGCCCAACTCTCCCGATGTGAATTGGGAACCCCAAATATCGTCCAATCTGAGTAGTAAATTGGATATTCAGTGAAAGAGATACTTGGTCTCTGATATCCCCATTAACACAAGAAGCAGCAAAAGCACGGGACTTGTGGGGGTTGATCTTAAGCCCCGAGGCTGAAGAAAAGGATTGTAGGATACTAGCCATGCAATTAATACTCGCCGCATCACCCATGGAACATAATATAAGGTCATCTGCGAATAAAAGGTGAGAAAGCCCTCTACTCCCTGCAGATAACTTAATTGGCATCCAATTACCTCTATCAACCGCTTGAGAGATAGCCACCGAGAGCCTCTCCATGACAATGGTGAAGAGGTAAGGTGATAAAGGGTCCCCTTGCCTCAGGCCTCGTCCAGGTTTGAACTCCTCAGACGGAACCCCATTCCAGAGAATAGAATAAGTGGGAGAAGTCACACAAGCCATAATTATGCGCTTAAGCAGAATAGGCAACTCCATTTGGCACAAACACTCATCCAAAAAAGACCAGGAGACATTGTCATACGCTTTTTGTATATCCACCTTCAGTAACACAGCCTTCAGTCAAGACCTTGGCTTTGTCAAACCATAGATGAGCTCCTGGAGCAAGATGGCGTTATCCGCCGTTCCCAGGCCCGGAAGAAAGGCCGACTGAAGTGGAGAGATATAGGATCCCAGCAGGGGCCGAAGGCGATTAACCAGCACTTTCGAGATGAATTTATAGGCTACATTGCATAGAGTAATCGGGCGGAACTGTTGCACATTATTCGGGACCGCAACTTTTGGTACCAAGCATATGTATGCTCTAGCTAGCTTGGGATCGATAGAGCCAGTCTGGACAGCCTGCTGTACCATGGCATTCATATCCTTGTCCACAACATCCCAATGTGACTTATAGAAAGCAGCCGGGTAAACATCCGGGCCTGGAGCGGCATATGAGCGGAATTGGCTCAAGGCCGTGGACACCTCCAGCGGCTGTACAGGATCATCATCGACTAAGAGTCCCATATCAAGAATAGAGCGCAAAGGAGGAAGCAGCCCCTCCCCATCCTGAGTCTGACATTCAGAAAATAAGTTAATATAGTATGACCTCACCTCATTACAGAGAGTTGGACCATGGTCACACCATGTTCCATCCTCGAGTTGCAACCCATGGACTTTATGCCGATGGTGATGGAATTTGGCCTGCGCATGAAAATACCGCGTGTTGCGGTCACCAAGCTTAACCCAGTCATCCCTCGCCCTTTGGAACCAGAAAGTCTCTTCATGTTGAAGTATCTCCTGGTAATCTTGCTGTAATTTCTTTTCCAACATAATAAGCCTATAAGAATCCCACCTAGCCAGAGATCTATCCAGCCCGGCCAAGCGCCGTAAAATTTTCTTCTTCCGGTTCTTCAGTCTTTGTCTGACACATTGACAATTTTGTAGAAGTTGAGTCTGGAGGTTGTCCAACCGTGCTTGAAAAGTACCATTATTATTCAACCAAGCATCAGAGACAATTTGGCCATATTGTGGGAGTGAAGACCAGATGGCTTCCCATCTAAAGGGGTTGCCATTTGGGATTGAGACAACCAATCCACATGAGAGAAAAAGAGGGGTGTGATCAGAACCTAGGCGAGGGAGAGTTTTAATAGAGCCATTAGGAAACAAATCAATCCACTCCATGTTAGCGAGACCCCGATCAAGCCGTTTGCACAGAAGCTCAGTCTGGGAAGCTGGTCGGACCCAAGTAAAGACAGAACCCGTAGTACAGATCGGGTAGAGACCACACTCACCCAGGCACGAGCGGAATTCCTCAGCCCGAGTTGGAAGGAAGGTCCCCCCTTGAACCTCCGAGGGTTCAAGAACCTCATTCCAGTCCCCAATAAGCATCCATGGACCAGCCACCCGCTGTTGCAAGTCCCGAAGATACACCCAATTCAGACGCCGTCTCTGGTAATTAGGGAACGCATAAACGGCAGTGCAACTCCAGCTAACTGACCCAATTCGGAGAGTGAGGGTGATGAACCTCTCAGCTTCTTCGAAAATAGAGATTACCACCGGCATTCCGGACCTACTTAACACCCATAATCCGCCTGCACTACCCGACGCTTCCTGGATGCAGACAGGTGCATATCCGCGGCTAAACATGATATTTCGAATCCGATCAAAAGGCCCTTGTGGTTCCATAAGGATCAACAACGAGGGGCAATGAAGGCGGATCATATCAGAGAGAGTCCGTTTGGCATGTGTATTCATAAGACCACGCCCATTCCAGGCGAGTATAGAGAAATTATTAAAGACTGACATAACTAAACAGGGAGCAGTCAATGGTCGGAAACCCTAATTGCAACATGGGTCCTGACCCCGGCATTGGTTTGTAGGAGTCCGCACTCCAGCTTCTGTACACGAAGTATCCATGGCATTGTCCTCCTCGCCAGGCAACGACAATGCCATAGTTTGGCCTGAAACTCCACCCTTGTCCATTTGAGAAGGAACCTTAGGGTTTCCCAACGGGGAGGGTCTCCTCCTTAGAGAATGAAGAACTGGCATTCCCACCTTTCGGTAGCGATAATGACGGCCTACGTTCAATCCTGGTCCTTTTGTGGCCATGAGAGATTGCCTTCCCTTTCTCCGCCATAGTTAACGTCGCAGCCAAGGAAGCAGCGGCTTTGAATTCAATAGCCCCAGACGGACCATGCATAAGGGGAACACCACTAGTCTGCGAAGTGGAGTCAACATATTGGGCCTGGCTAGATACAAACCCAGCAGTAGCAGGTTGGGCCTTAGAATGGGCCTTAGACGGGGCCTTAGCTGGGCCATTATCCGACTTCTTGTGAGGCTTCCTCTTCTGGACTATCATCCATTCCCCTAAACCATCGGAAGGTTGGTCCACCTTCTCATGAACGTGTGAAACAGGCTGCGCACATGTCTTAACCGCTTCCCCGCCGACGGTTAGCGGTGGTGTTCCCCCCGCCGACGAATGTGTCGGCATTTCTGACGCCTTCTCCGTAGGCATGCTCTTAGTATCTGGGCATTTATTTTGTAGATGTCCATAGCATCCACATTGCATGCACACCATGTGCAAACTCTCATAGGCTACGTGAATCACATCCCCATGAACATCAACCATCCCAAGAAGGGGTTTATCCAGCCGTACTTCAACACAAACCCTCGCATAACGCCCTCGACTGATAGCCAAGGTGTTACGATCAACTTTAATAAACTCTCCCACCGCAGACGCAATCACACGGAGAGAACTTTCCCGATAGTATGCAGGATTCAAGTCAGGGAATCTAATCCAAGTTTGAATGGTATTAATTTTCGAAGTTGCCGGCTTAAAAGATCGAGACCATCGAGACACAGATACCACATGATCAAAGATGAACCAAGGGCCCCCCGTGAGGACCTTCTCACGATCATCCATATCAGTGAACTTAGCCATAAAACAGCCATAACCGACGTCCAGAAATTCAAAGTGATGGGAGAGGCTCCATGCACGAGTGAGACGGTCCTTTAAAGCATGATATCCAACTGTGATCCCCAATGGCTTTAGGATGAGGGTGTCCTCCCATGAAGCAAAAAGATCGTTTAAGACCGAATCCGCGAAGCGTATCTTAGGACAACGAGCATTGTCACCATCCCGGTCAACTGAAGCCAACCGTTCCTTTAGAAGATCAGGCACTTCGACCACCGGCGGCGGTGGCTCTGGAGACTCAGATGCATCAGTAGGCGATGGTCCAGCCATGACCACATCACGGAAAGACAAGGCCGATGACGAAACAGGCGGCGTAGAGGAATCAGGCGGTTGTTCAGGCGGACGTTCAGGAGAAGCCATTTTTCGTCCCCAAAATCCCTAAAAATAAAAATTTTAGTAAAATTTGATAACTAAAGAAGTTAGCGAACAAAATTTGTTCTATTAGGAGTACTTGTTAAATACACACTTAAAATACCCCCTTTAATTTTATTTTCTTAAGACAAAAAAAAAAAACTAAAAAAAAGGCCCGGCCCTCCATTTCATCCAAAAAATACTGTATCTCCTAATTTCTAAACTTAGCCCACCAAATTATTTCGTTTTTCATGGGTTTGATGCAACCTTAACAGCTCTCATCCCACACAGGGAGGGAGGAGTGTCATCACAACCAGTACAAACCACTATCGTAAATACTTCCAAGGCTTCATCCAACTAGTTTATTAGAAGCCTAAATGAAAAAAGGACAAGAAATTAACAAAAACGAATAAATAAACATATATTGAGCTACACAAGTAAAGAATAACACCCGTAACAAGGACATTCAACTAACTTTCAACTACCACCACTTCCCAGAATCACATACAATAGGAGGTCATATAATACATAGTAAACATCTAGTATCAGAATCTGTCTGCATTTGTATATCATCAGGAAAACCTCGTTAGCTTGACTAACAACAAACCTCCATTTCCATCAGACACCTAAATGATCTTTACAGTTCGAATGGTTGGGACAGTTTCCTACGATGTAAACACCAATAATATCTTGTAAGAACTCTGCAGCACTTTAACCTTCACCCATTTCATAGCCGCCTCCCCTTCCTGCAATCTCAGGCTCATGGCCAGGTCCATGAAAGTCAGCATTGTGCAACCTGCCAATTGGAGGTCCGTGTCCTGAAGGATGCTCATCATCTGATGAAACAAGAACATGATAAATTCAAATCACAAAGTTACAGTTCTACCAAACAAGCAGCAGCAATGGTTTGCATTCCAAACATATTGAGAGATATATTGCAGGTAGATAGATAGCAGATACATTTTGTCATAACATGAAATAACAATTTCAGAAACAGATATCCATTGCATTAATAATTATTTCAAATTGCAATTTTTTACAGAAAGTACAAGGGAATGCAGCAAATCTCTGCTGGGAAATGCTTTTTTAAGGATTCCATCTATGACAAAATGAATAGAGCCAATGATGCATAAATTTCTTAGTAAATAAAATACACACACATACACAATATTATACATATAAATAGTATTCAAATTAACTTCTAAAATTGCTAATCAACACATTGAATTAAATACTAATAAGGGGAAAAGGAGTACAGTAAGCGTGATATCTTCATTACCACTACCACATGCAGCAGCAAGTTTTTCTATCACTTGAACCAATGCTTGTTCATGATCCTGCATTGCTACAAACATTTAGTGCGCTGTTGAAACAGTAAATTATGACTTCCCTATTAATAAATGTGACAACCTTGAGCATTTTCTTAGCCTTGTCAATCTCTGATCTATCAGGTTGACTTGCATCAAGAATTTTCTCCACCTACCACAACAAACACACATAAATTTATACGTAAACTTGCAAAGGTCCAAAAGATTCCTACAAGGTTATTCAGTACCTACCTTTTTAATCAAAGTGTCAGTATGCAATATTTCAATCTCCTCAGAATCTTCCAATGTAACTCCATTCCTGGATGGTTGGATATCATTTGCAGTTTGGGTTATGGTGGACACTCTCCCTCTTCCAGAGTTTGGTACACTTACCTCACCAAGACGAGATGTAACAGGATCACTGCCAACCCAACGGATATCCTCAGGGGGGATCTGCATCATGGTTAATATGTAGACAACCTTCCCATCAGTCACTGCGTGGCTTATTAACCGAGTACTTTTTATAATGCATATTACATGGTGGAAGGTTTTATGGAGCAACAATGCATGGTGCACGCACGGCAGTTAATTTCCAATTAAAGTAGATAAGTATTATAATGAATGAAAATTATAAGAGATAACTTTGAACTTATAAGTACATAGATGAAAATATAAATGTACATGATTAGCTAAGAGACTAAGAGTATGTGAATGGGGAACCTGTTTGCAAAAGGTAGAAGTTTTAAGAGCTATTACTTCTGAAAATATAGTTACAAGTTAGCATATTAGAAACAAAAACACGCCCTCTTCCAAGCAGACATCATATAAATTTTCTGAGTTCAGTCTGAAAGACAATAAATAACATTGAAACTTATTGCAATAAGCAGAAAGAGACTTATTTAATTAAAATATGGAGAAATAAAACAGAGGAAGTAATGCAAATGAAGAAAATTAGAAAAAAATTAACTTTACTTAAAATTAGAAAATAAAATGGATAACAGTAGGGTAAGAAATTAACAGAAGCCATGAAAGGAGAAGAAATATTTTTTGGTACTTATATAATGCCTTTTGTTCTCGGGGGGGGGGGGGGGGGGGGGGGTTGGGTGGGAAGTGAAGAAATTTCACTAGGAGGAGGCTTGTATGCATTCAAAAGCCGCCAATTTGTCTGCTCTCAGCACACCCATAAATCTAGCACCAGAATGCAAAAATGGTATGGATGGCATCTTATGGTGCCCGGGCACGTCCCATTACCAACAGTCCAAAGTGATGTTGGTAAAAGGATCTCTTGGGCAACTGAAATTACACATATAAAGGCTCACTGAACAAGGAAACAACCTTAATTCATTGAACACGCCAAACCTGTATTGGGCCTAATTTTGACTATCACATGAGATCTTCCTGTTAATCTTAAATCAGTTGTTTGAAGTGTTATAATTTGGGTAATGTTAAATAACATTTAGACAAAAGAAGAATCATGGACTAGTGGACGTATTTTGCAAAACACAAAGCATATGGCCAAGATAATAAGGTTCAGGTCTATAGAAGTTGCACATAATAATAAGACCCAAGAAAATGAGAAGTAAAAGCTAAAAATGTAACCTCTTTGATGTTAACCCATTCCAAGGTTGCATTAGGCGTGTGGCTGTCATACACCAATGAATGGTGTCCCTGAAACAAGAGAAGAGGAAGCGATCAGTTAGAATATGTGTGTACCTTTCTTTACATCTTCATCATACATGGCATACAAGAACCAAATATTCCATTGGAAAAAGAGAAAAAACTCGTATTCAAAAGTGAACCACAAAAGTGGCAAAGATTTTAAAGGAGTTTTTTGCTTCTCATAGACACCCAATCGAATGAGAAATGTAGTGATTGCCATAGTAGAGTATCAATTAAAAAATCACTTTGCCCAGAAAACAAGCAAATTTCCTGCAAAGTTGACACATCTCAACCTTAAATTATTTGAATAGTGGCTATTGTACAAGCATACCATGCCATTTCAATGAGATAAAAATAGATCTTCATAAAACAGTGCATTGACAAAAAATAATTATAACAATAAAAGGAAAAAGCAAACTGAAATACAGTGAATCCAAGAGAACATAAAAAACCACAGAAAATTCATCAAATCAAAGTTGGGCGCTCATATTAATGCTAGAGGGAAAGAGGGTGGGTCTTTAACTAGCATCAGACAAAAGTGAAGTTCATGTCAGATATGAAATAAGAAGGTGCTAAGGTTTCATGATCAACTTATTACCACAATCTATCATATAGATTCTCAAGAAGTTTGTCATATTTCTCATTTTTCACCTCTATCTTCATACATGTTACATAAGCTAAAAAATATACTTCATGCTTGAAGTACACTACTAGACAAACCCTCTATAAAAGTCGCACTATACCATGGACCACAAAAGTTACAAGGTGGAAAAAAAGTGAAAAAAAACATACATCAACAGGATTGTATTCAGTTATGACAGCCTCGTAAAAATTATTGTCTGCAGGCCATCTTATCATCACTCTCCGACCAATCAATGATTCATATATGTCTTCAGAAGGGTCGCCCACAGGAGCCCCAGAAGAAATATGTTCCGTAAATTGATACTGCATGGGTTTTGTCGGGGTGAGAGCTGGCAGGCCCTATGAACATCCAAAAGATATATATTAACCACAAATTTTAAGTTTGAAGCCACCTCACAAATCACCAATATAATAGTTTACACATACTGTGTTAGCCCTTCGCCCACCAATTCCTGAGGTAGGTCCCCATTTCATGGCAGAAGATATTGGCTGTGCAGAACCAGCCACTGAGTGAGGGTGTAGCGACTGAGAAGTTATATTAAAAGGATTTCCAGAGAAGGAAGCCTTTTGCCTTTTACGAGATGCTGAAACTGTAGGACTAGGTAACTGATTACTGTTAACATGTGGGGGAAGGCTTGTGGAAGTACTTCTGTTTCCACCTGCTTCTCTCCATTCTCTGATCCTGCGTATAAGGTCATCGGCATTGACTTCTGTAAGCAGCTCTCGGTGCTCATCATCTGACACTCTTAGTTCTTTCCTCAGTTCTGTTATTAGACCTTCTTTCTCCTGTGAAAGTAGTAGAACAGATATGATTAAAGATCTAAATATGTGAGTAAGTTCCTTCAAACATCGGAAATTAGAAAATAGCAAAGACAAGAAAAATAATATACCCATGTAAGCGCATCAGATTGTGCCTTGAAAGCTCGTAGAACTGCACCATAGGCTATCTGTTCCAGGTTATGGATTTCAGATTCCATTCCAATTTCTATTCGTCGATACAGGGATGGTGCAACAAATTATCTTCCACTCCCAGCTACAATCAATCTCTTCTACTAGGGATTGAACATATGGAGATGGGGAATACTGCTACCAGTATGTGCAAATTTTTAAACTGAAGAATTAGTATCCAATATATCAGAGAGGCCTGAGTAGACACAAGAGTTTGCTTGCAATAACAATCGAAAAAGATAAGGACATTCTAAGAAGTCACTGGAGAAAACAAAATGTTGCCCAACACTCAGCACTAAAACTCTAAAAGAAACTGTCCAACAGCAATCGTAAATGCCCACAAAAATATTAACTTGCCTGAATCGTCACTCGTGCAGAGAAAGAAACTGGAAAGATTTCAACTAGCTATCTCCAGACCATACTCCGCTCTTAGTTCTTAAATCCAAGTCCAGAAATTCTAGAAGAGGTTAAAAACAAGGGGAAAATGAAGACATATTAACCCCTCCAACCCCCCCTCCCCCCGTCTTTGAAACAATTAAAATCATTTTGATAATAATTAGGTGTACGGTTCGAGTCATGGGTGGCAATGGGTCGGGTCTGGCCAGACCCAAGACCCGAACAGAGAGGATTTTTAGGACCCAAGAACCAACCCGATCCGAGGTATTACTTCATTAGACCCGATCAGAACCAAACCAACAGGTCCCGGAACCAAACCCGCAGACCCGAAAGGATGGCCTAGCAGGCAAACCCGGGAGACCCGATAAAAAACTTTAAATAAACCTATACATCAGCGGCAAAAACACAACAGCAAATATGTACTATGTTCTAAACAGCAGTAACAAAATGAAGTATCAGCGAAAAAAGAAAACATAACAGAAGGCCTCTAGTAGTAAAACAAAACATAACACAGACAAGATCATACAATATGTTCTAACAATACAATCTAACCTAATTATAAAAACCCAAACTCAAATTCATCTAAATACACAATATTGTAGAAATTAACACTACTAATTTAAATAAAACAATAAAATCCACCACAAAATCTGTAATTAATTTATAACCAAAAAAAAACTGAAGATAAGCCGAAACAAGGAACAATAACACTGAATATATAATTAACCAAAGAAGAACATTGAATCTATAATTGTAATCAAACAAAAACACCTCACCGCAAGCACACAGAGGAGACTGGAGAGAGGCGGACACGCGGAGGACGAGCAGTCAGGCGCGGCGACGGGCAGTGGAAGTGGGGAACTCAACGGCGACGGCAACAGAGAGGCGCCAGCAGACAGACAGACGCGAACAGATAGAGCAATCGGCAGGGGAACGGCGAGGCGGGATCCGGAAATGGTGGGGGAAGGTCGGAGGGAGCGGCGATCTGGAAATGTGTGGCGAGATGCAAGAATGAGGGAGGGTTTGGCCTGGGTAGGTATTTCGAGGGAACACACAATTTTAAAACACATTGGCAAGTTCACAAGTAGTAAAATTTTATCTCGAAACTTTCGAAACCCTACTCTTAGAACATTCAAAGCCAATTTGGCGAGCGAATTCCAAAGAAGATACATAAAACAATCAACTTGAACAAACTTCCCTCAGAATTGCGAGCAAAAGAACCACTTAATTGACCCCATAACTATCCCAAGATCTGGTTACTCTAACAAAGAAAAAAAAACAAAAGAAGAAGAAGAAGAAGAAAGAGATTTACTCACCGGTGAAGTGTATAGCTAACAATTCCAAAGCAAGACGCGGCGGCGATGCAGCTAGAGAAGGAAAGAGAAATGCGAGGAGAAATGATAATGTAGGGAGTCGAAGTAGCGGAGCAAACGGGAAAGAAAATGCAGAGAGGAATATAGAGCCGAAGAGGAAATACAAGAGCAGATGATCAATTTTGTTTTAGATTATTTATTTATTTTTAATATTTGTTATATAGACAGAGGCAGAGAGGCTTAGGCGCTTAGCCCGTAGAGACGTGAAATACTAGCAGCCATGAGTTTGGGCCGGTCATTATGGAGCTGATCCAAATATCATGAAATTGGGCCCTATAGCCCGTTATTGAATGGCCCACATATTGACAGTTTCTTAGTTTTGGGCCGAAAAAAGAGAGCCTGCAAGTAATTTAGAAGATGGGCTTCATTAGTGAAATTTGATATAATTGGGCTGATAAATTAGGGCCCAACTCAAACCGCGTTCCAGCGGCGTGCCAACGGCCATATTTTTGACCTATAAAGCTTGCTCCCAACAATACATTTTCTGCCTTCTGCCTTCCGCTCTGCGACGCTACCCAGTGCAGTATCAAAGTTCTATCCGAGTATCCGTTTTCAATTTTCTATCTTCCAGATTCTCTGTTTCCTTTAGTTGTGCTTCATTTTTTTTTTAGTTAATTCGGTTTCTTGTTTCTTGTTTATACCCGAAGAAGATTTCAATCAAGTGTGGATATTTATTGATTTCTTTTAACCTGTTTTTAATTTTACTCGTCGGTGTCATTATCCGGAAGTCATTTAAGATCCTGGATGATTCTTCAAGGTTTGACGGGATTACGTGACTCCGCTATTCTTGTTGGTATCTGAAGTAATTGCAATTAAGTTTTAAATTTCTTGGTTTCGTTTGATTTCCACTATTTATTTGTCTACGATTCTTGATTATCTTGTCCGGATCCGAAGTAAGAACAGCCAATCTAATTCTTGAATCTAATTATCTTACGGGTGAAAACAAAATTACAAGAAATCAGGAACTTTCTAAGAAACCATGAATCAATTAAGAATAATTGGAATTGCTCTACATTCTACATTGTCTCTTGTGTTCAAGAAGTATCCGTGCAGAAATAAAAATTATCAAACAAAAATTTATGAGGTGGGATGTTCATGGCATCATGAAATTATGTACCATAAATACTGCTCAAAGTATCCGAGGCAAGCTATTGGTGTTGGTTTGTAGAGCATGTCTCGTTGTTCTTCAGGTTTAAAGTACCATAGTGTGGGCTGTGGGGAACTGGTTATATTCTCGGCTTGTTTCATTGACTTCATTAAACTTTTTATTATTTTATTGTTAATGAAATTTTTTTGAAATAATTGTGCGTTTGAGGTGCACATTACATACTCATCTCTAATTTACTTGCCTTATTATACCCCTGAAATCTGGCTTGAATCTCTCGTTACTGATCACTTTCTAGTCAGTCACTGTTTGTCCAAGGGCAACTCTTCTGATAAAGTCATGCCTCATTTTTTAACAGTGCAAAACCAAGTTTTTCCATGATGGAACTCGTGCTGGCCCTTTTAAAGTTGATCCCAGAATCAGGTATGCCTTTTAATACCGACAATGGAACTCCTATGCCTCAGCCCTCTGGTTAGTTTGCACATTCAATGGTCTTCTCAAATATTATTCTATCTACAAGTCCAATAAAAAGTTTTCTTTCTTGTAATAAGCCCAGGTGGATGGTTCTCTAAGGCTGCCTTTGGAAACAACAGGCAAAATGTTGCCAAGTTTTTCGTGTATGCCCAGTATTGTCAGCCACATTTATTCTCTTGTTAAAATAACAAGTAATCATATCTTGTATCTTGAATATGACTTTCAGCAGTCTATTCAACTTACTTTGTGATTGCCTTTTGGAAATATGATCAGGAAGGTCATGTGGGATATATGCATAAATTAATATCTATTGAGTCTAGCTCCCAGGTATTTCATCCTCTTCTGTGGGGATGCACTTTCTCTTGTTCCCATTACATACTGTAGTTTTATTGCACCATCCTTGCTATGTTAAAAGTTTATGTTTAGTATAGGTTGTTTATGTGTTATGTATGAGGGTGGCAGGCCTGTGCCACATCTATAAGAGTTTGGGATCAAACTACAGGCCAAGTGAAGATTTTATGCCCCATGACTTTGACATCCTCTCTTGAAGAAATATACATTTTGCCTTCATGCTTTTGGATTAAAAGCAATCTGGCATAGCTTTCATCTTTCTGAATGCCTGAACTTGAGTTGCAACTCATTTACAATCGTGGAACAAAACAAATCTTTAGTTCTTTACATTAGCCTTTCTGTATGTGTAAACCAAAACAAGATAAAACACCACACCCTCATTACATTTCACACACAGACACACACAAAAATTCCATCCTGTCTGTCCAAATCTGGTTCCCAAAAGACATCACTGATAAAGTCATGACTCATTTTTTAACAGTGCAAAACCAAGTTTTTCCATGATGGAACTCGTGATGGCCTTTTTAAGTTGATCCCGAGTCAGGTATTCTTTTTTAATACCGATATGGAACTCCTATGCCTCAGCCCTCAAGTTAGTTTGCACATTCATTGGTCTTCTCAAACATTGAATACTCTCTCTTCAAGTCCAATAAACAGTTTTCTTTCTTGCAATAGGCCCAGGTGGATAGTTCTCTAAGGCTGCCTTTGGAAACAAGAGGCAAAAGGTTGCCAAGTTTTTCGTGTATGCCCAGAATTGTCAGCAACATTTATTCTATTGTTTAAAGAACAAGTAAGCATATCTTGTATCTTGAATATGACTTTCAGTCTATTCAACTTATTTTGTGATTGTCTTTTGGAATTATGTTATCAGGGAGGCAATGTGGGACATCTGCATAAATTACTGTCTATTGAGTCTAGCTCCCAGGTATTTTATACTCTTCTGTGGGGATGCCTTTCTCTTTCCCCATTACTTACTGTAGTTTCAATGCACCATCGTTGCTATGTTAAAATGTTTATGTCTAGTAAAGGATGTTTATGTGTTTATGTTCGAGGGTAGCGGGTTGCCTGTGCCTCTTCTGGTACTACTAGCTTTACAATACTACAGGCCAAGTGAACCAAAACAAATCTTTACAGCAGCCTTTCTGGTTCTCTTTACAGCAACCAAACAAGATAAAACTTCACACCCTCATTACATTTCGCACACACACATACACACACACATATTCCACTCAGCTAGTTCCATCCTGTTTGTCCAAATCTGGTTCTCAAAAGACATCACTAAAGGATCTCTTGAGTGAAGATGAATGGTTGTTCACCCCACTGGCTCAAGAGTCTATTCGGTTGGCCTGACCTGATCTATTTGAACTGTTAAAGATGGGCTTGCAACCGATATCCTATTGCAAAGAAGGAACAGGTTGCTAGGTGGAGTGTGCGTGGCCTTTTGACTCAGATGACCATTTTTTTTTCTTGCATTTATTCTTGAGGTTTTTAACGCATTTTGGTTTTTATTTAGTTATTTATAGTTTGTGGTTTAGCAAATGATATTTTGATCTTCTTTTTATCTTTTTTGTTGTTGTATGATCCAAATTTTCCTCTTCGCAAGGTGGGGACTGTTCATGGCCTTAAACTTAGGAAGTCCTGTGGCATCAAAGAATTTTGTACCTTAATCAATCCTGAGAACCTCACGCATTCATTCTAGCCATTGGTGTTGGCTACTGGCATTCATCGTGGCGTTTATATACAGGAGCTGAAGGTAATGACCACTTTGTATTCGTCACTAAGCTTTCACCTTGTTCTGGTGTGCGACTCCCTTCTTTGGCGAGAAATGGGAACTCTAGAAAACATGACTGTAGTTAATGTCACCTTAAAAACATTCGAACTTTCGTCTGGACCGGGTCCTAGGTATTGAATGCTCAATATCATTTTATCCCAGAATATTGCCTCTAATAATTCAAAATTTTTTGGTGTACTCTTTGTCCGAATATGCAAATTTTATTTTGTAAGATTGAGCCAGGTAGTCAAATTGAGCAAGCTCCTCCATATTCTGTGTTTTGGTTGGGTCCTGAGGATATGCTTGTTATAGGTTCCTGACAATCTCTGTGGCTCCTTAGCCGGTATTTATTCTTGTAACCTTTTTACATTCCCTTCAATTTTCATCTTTAGTATGTGAAGCAACTTTATGTTTGAATTTTTTATTTTTCAAAGTTAGGAAATTACAAATATATTTATTACCTTATGGGAATTACGTTTTCAATGGCTGGTAATTGTAATGTTGGATGGAATTGCTCCAGCTTACTTGGACAAAAGAAATCAGGTATAGAGTTTGGGATGCTGTTTCATATTGGTGTAGATTTGGGGGAATATTTCTTATGTGGGAGATATCTCAAGTAGAACTGCGTGATTGGTTCTCAGGACAACGGACTGCCAGGTTAAATGTTGCTTTTTAACTTTATTTAAGATTAAATAACAGAAGGGCCTCAAGTTCTTGAAATGTCTCTGTTCTGCTAGTTTGCCTGTTTGATACACTTTTTTTATTGGTTTATTGAATAATTGTCATTTCATTGGTAATTAGTTTTCTTTGAAGTATCTTGATGATAGTTTTTTTTGGTTTATTTATTTTCTTTATCTTTGGTTGCTAAACACGAATATAATTAAGCTTGACTATTGTATTTATCTTAGCTTTTAATTTTTATTTTATTTAGATGGTTTGGTCCAGGAGGCTTTGCTTTTGGGAACATGCTGTTGTTTAAAGATTTTTTTCATGACTCATTTCCCTGCTTTGGATGTATAGACACTAACCTAAATGGGAGGGCAGAAATGTGTCCCATCTCTTGAGAAAATTTTCGTTCATCCAAATATTGATGTTTGTTAGATTCCCACCATCTCTACTTCTAAATGGAGAACCATGTTAAAAACCCATGCTTTGTCATCTCATTAAGTGTATAAAATTGGCTGTTTGAACTAACCTGTGTGTTTAAGTGTGCCATTGGGGCTGAACAGCTGAAAGGCCATCAAAGTCTACATCAAGAATCCAGATTTGATGTGTTGTCGTGAAGGTGTTTTTGAAATGATAGTCCCTTTAAATTCTTTTGCTCTGGTTAGAGTTTTACAATCTAATTTAATCAAATATTTTCTTTCAAAACTATTGTTTCTTAAACTTGAATGTTCATGATATGACTGCTGTATTATTGACAATATCCCGTCCTGGTAATTCTCCATGTTTTTTTTGTTCTTTTTCCTAATCATACATAATCAATAGAAAGTCATCTGGTTTCATGTGGTGAGGAATTGTCAGACTCTTGAGATTGTCTAATATGAGCAATGAGAAAAACTGTTCTAAATTTCTTTCCTATTAGATAAGCACATTCCAATAGCCATTGTATATCTGTATTTTGAAACGTAATTTTTGGTAATTGTTGTGATCAGGATGGACAACGCAGGTGCAATATCTTGCTGTGTCCCTCTCGATTTTTTGAAACAATTATATCCGTGTGTATCTTTGATCACTGGGCCAAGGGTTGAGGTATGAGTTATATGCTACTTTTGTTGATTACATACTTATATCTGGTTGATTTTGTGATCGAGATTTGAGATATGCAGTTTTTTGATCTTATCTGTTTGTAGCAATAGTAAAAAGCTCTGCTCAAAGCTTTCATTTGAACATCACTATATTGGCAAGTGAGAGAATATTCTAAAGCTTGCAAGAGATGGGAATCAAAGTGTTGGAATGTAAGTATCCCTTGCGTTGTTCTTCCTCCCATATCCTGCTTAACCTGCTTGCAGAATGTTTTGCTTAAACTTAAAAAATAAAAAACAAAAAAAAAAATAACAAAAGGGTTAAATCAAGTACCAAAATATATTAAACCAGCAAAAGCTTCTCCTAAATGTTTATATTATCCAAATACTATTATTACTCATTGATGCCCCTAAGGTCATTTACATATACTATTTGCTTGTCTTGTAATCCGTCTTAGGAAAGACGAGTTTCTCAGTAATGGAAAATTGAATCACAACAGAACTCTTAGGGTAGGTGGGCAGTATCCAGTATCTGAACGCCAATTACCTCGGTAGCTAATGTGCAGAAAAAGTGTGGCAGGGAACAGGTACCCCGCCCGTACCATGGGACATTATCCCAACCTAAAGGCAGCAGTTGGCGGCCACCATGGATGAGGACGACTTCATGCAAGGAAAATATGTTCACTGCAAAGATTGCCATGGATACAATATATCTTCCATGTATGCAGTCTTCCTCGTCCATGGAGGCTGCTGATGAACTGCTGTCCTTGGGATAGCGTGGCATGGCCGGGTACCTGTTCCGGCCGGTCACACTTCCTCTGCACA
Source organism: Hygrophila difformis (assembly GCA_030278955.1). Taxonomy (NCBI): domain Eukaryota; kingdom Viridiplantae; phylum Streptophyta; class Magnoliopsida; order Lamiales; family Acanthaceae; genus Hygrophila; species Hygrophila difformis. Next base: position 61,184,303 of record JAOANR010000003.1, read on the forward strand.
GTAGTAGTTTTGGCATGTCTGAGTTTTCCCATGTCTGAATCAACGATTATATAGTGATTTTCCCATGTCTGAATTTGTGTGTGTTTTTGTTAGAAAACAAAGAAGATGCCGTCCAACCACTACTTCCCAACTTATTTAGTCTTACATGTCTTTCTTTCCCATTTTACTAACCTCTAAAAAGCTTTGTAACCTCTTTCCATTTTACTGTATATCTTACTTCATTTCTTCGTTGTTTATTAGTATAATATACTACTTCATGCACACGACAATTAATATACATTACATGAAAATTTATGGGTATAAAAATAAAGATAGTCATGCCTGCTTGCACAGGGCCCCAAAAAATGGGAAAATGGGGGCCCATTTTTTTTAATTTTTTTTTTACTTTATTCTATTAATCTATTAATAAATTATTTTAATTTATTCTATTAATCTAGTAATTCTATTAATCTATTAATTGTTTTGATATTATTTCTGTACTTTTTTTGTTTTAATTTTACTCATTTGTAAGGAACTATAGCGTTCATATGCGAGTTAAATTTTTTAAGTTCAATTTTTTTTTTTTTTTTTTTTTTTTTTTTTTTTTTTATAGCGTTAGTTTTACAAATATCACATTTGTACCTAATTTATTAGATATGTTAAGAAGGCCTAAAATTGTTATTAGAACAGAGCCACAAAATATGATTAGACGGACATGTGTATAAGCAGATTCAAACCAACTTCATATGTAGTATTAATTAACCTATTATAAACCATTAATTAAACTGAAATGATTCAGTGGTTTATCCAACAGTATGTACTCCAAACTCGAAATTGTCGTTCTAACATAATAAGATTGACCTTTCCAACTACTCCTAGTCAGGTTTGATTACATATACTTGACCCTGTTTGGAAATTAGATGTGTTAACTTATTAGCTTATTTTACAGACACAATTTTGCTTTGTTAATTTTCCACCATTCAAAATCAAATGAAGGAGCTAGCACGTGCAGCAATCTTGAATACCACAAACATATGCTAACATGTTAAAATCTTCACAGCTCCCCAATATTTCCCCTTGTCTCCACACCATCCACAGCCTTAGGTCTCCTGTAGTTCTTTAACAACAGGGAGCTACACACCACACTGACTGATGACGCCGCCATGGCTCCTCCAGCAACCCATGGCGGCAGCCGGAATCCTGTCGACGGGAAAAGGGCACCGGCGGCAAGAGGAATGCTCAGGGCGTTGTAACCTAACGCCCAAAGATAGTTCAGCCTGATCCTTAAAAAGGTCTTCCTAGAAAGGTCTATGGCAGTCACCACATCCTCCAAGTTGCTCTTCATCAGGACAACATCGGCTGCCTCGATGGCGATGTCCGTGCCCGCTCCAATCGCTATCCCTACGTCCGCAGCCACCAGCGCTGGCGAGTCGTTTATCCCATCCCCCACCATTGCCACAACGTTGTCCGCGCCCTGGTACCAATATGCGAGTTTGTTACCAAAAATTATTTGAACAAGTAAAGGAATTATCAAGCGAACCTTGTTATGTAATAGATGAAAAACGACCTGTAGTTCCTTCACTTTCTCGGCTTTATGCTCGGGCTTGGCCTCTGCAATAACGGTGTCTATTCCAACCTCCCTGGCGATGGCATTTGCTGTGCCTCGATTGTCGCCTGTCACAATTATGCTCTTTACCTTCATAGACTTGAGTATTGTGATGACTTCGCGGGCACCGGGTTTTAAGGGATCCGATATGCAAAGGACACCGTGGAGCTCTCTGTCGATGGCCACAAGTATACCTGTCTGCGCCAAACCTTCGGCTTCTGCTAGAGTGGCCTCGGCAACAGGTGGAATGTAGACATTATGATCCAGCATTAAATTCTTGTTCCCGACAAGAACCTCTTTTCCTCGGATGACTGCTTTCACGCCATGTCCGGTTATTGACTCGAAATTTTGTGCTTCGGGCCAGGGTAGGTTCTCTCTGTTTTGCCTCAGCTTCTCACCGTATTCGACTACAGCCTTGGCTAACGGATGCTCGCTGTTTACCTGATAAACACAACACAGTCATTTTATTACCAAGGAATTCTTGACAACGGTGTTTAAAAATGTCGAAAGTTACCTCAGCAGCAGCAGCCAGGGAGATGAACTCGTGGAGATCAATGTCTGCAATGATTTTATTGCTGACGACCACAGGCTTCCCCATTGTGAGAGTTCCTGTCTTGTCGAAGACGATGCAGTTCACCTGTCCAACAATGGATCAACGAGGTTAATATCTTGGACAAATGTTTTGTAGAAATTCTAAAAATTGGAGTGATGCATAGCAGTTGGGTTGGCAGTTAAAGACCTTATGTGTGCGCTCCAGTGCTTGCCCGCCTTTCACTAGGATGCCTTGAGAGGCGCCAACACCGGTTCCAACCATAACCGCGGTTGGCGTCGCCAAGCCAAGCGCGCAAGGACAAGCTATGACCATGACGGAAATGCCAAACTGAAGTGCAAGCTCGAAGCTATCCATTGATGGAGGAATCCAGGATTTTGGATAACCTTTGAGCCTTCCAACCGCGAACCAGGCAAACAGAGTGCAAATCGAAAGAATGACAACCTTATAAAACACGAAAAGATATTCAAATGAATAAGTCCATAGATGCTCACACGACTGAATAACTCTAAAACAAGAAGTGTGTATGTTTACTCACAAATGGAACGAAGTACTTGGAAATATGATCCGCGAGTTTTTGGACAGGCGCCTTCGCCATCTGTGCTGATTCGACAAGCCTAACAATTTGTGCGAGCGCACTCTCTGATCCAACCTTCGTCGCCTCCACGTGCAGCACTCCGTTTTCATTTAGAGTCCCTCCAATCACCATATCACCCTTTCGTTTGGCCACTGGCTTGGACTCTCCGGTAATCATGCTTTCGTTCACGTGGCTCTGTCCCCATATGACAACTCCATCGCACGGTACTTTTGCACCGGGAACAACCTTTAAGACGTCCCTTTTCTGTATCAATCGGCTGTCTATTTCTGCCTCATTCGACACATTCCCTTCGTTGTCTATTTTCAACAGGGTTGCCGTCTCAGGGGACAGGTCCATGAGTTTCTCTATAGCCTCAGACGTCTTCCCCTTCGCCAAAACCTCCAGATACTTCCCCAGCAATATGAACGAAATCAGCATCGCGCTAGTCTCAAAAAAATCAGTCGACTCAAACGTTGGAGAAGTGGCAGCTCTTATAACTGAATACACCGAATAAAAATAAGCTGCGTTCGTTCCCAACGCAATCAGGACATCCATATTAGCTGATCCGTGGCTCAACGCTTTGTAAGAACCGATGTAGAATCTTCGCCCAATGACAAACTGGACCGGCGTGGACAATATCCACCTCAAGAGCGCCCCAACCGTGAGCATGTTAACCACTTTGGTATCGAGAAAACGATTGATTCCTGGAACGTACATCAAGATCATCGACATTAAGAAGACGGGGATAGTGAAAACAAGACTCCATAGAAAATCCCGGTAGTACTGTCGGATTTCCTCGTCCCTTTCAGCCTCTCTTCCCCCTTTCTCTGGAAATATTACAACCTTAAAGTTCCCTCCTGATCCAGAAGCCTCAACAGTTTCGATAAAATCTCGCGGCCCTGTTAGATTCGCCTCGTAACAAATGGATAACTTCTTGATGTCCGGTTCGAAGTTGATTTCCCGAACTCCAGGCAGCGACGTAAGGGATTTGGTGATCGCGGTCATAGAATGTTCGGCCTGATCGGATCCTTCGATGAGGAAATGCATCTTACAAATGTTGTCGCCATCGCTGAGGAGTACGCCTTCGAATCCAATATCGGCCACGGCTTCCAAGATGTGGCTGTAGGTTAGAATTCTGGGGTCGTAATGAACCTCGACCTGTTCGTTGGAGGATGAAGCGAGCGCCTTGTGCACGCCGTGGATGGCTCCCAAGTAATATTCGATGGTCATGGAACAAGAAACACACGACAGTCCTTGCACGCGAATTCGACATATTTGTGTCGATCTATCATTTGTCTCCTCCGAAATCAGCCTGGCCTGAAATCCAGTGTCCTCAATCGTCTCACGGATCGTTTCCTCCTGCAAACAAGTTAGCCATCAAATTTCTTATATGTTGTAACTACTGCCAATTGGTTTTGGGTTGAAACTTTAGTCTATCTTCTTTCTAACAATTTTAATAAAAGACTCATAATTCCATAAGACCTTAACAACCTTAGAATATATAGAACATCATGCATGAAAATATACAATTCATCCTGGAAATTCTCAAGTTTAGTCCTTTTTTGAATTTTTGTTTTTAATAATCGAAATTGCACCCTTTTTGGTTATTAATACGTGCACAATAGGATATCATCATTTTTTCTGAGCCAAACACATATGTTCAAAAAGAGAAAACGAGTTCAACAGTGGACCAGCCCCTTAGTACAGCAATTTCTTTGAAAATATAATTAAAACTTTTGATAAAGTGGAATACATGTAGAAGATTCCAAAACTTTAAAATTATACTCCTATGTATATATGTGAAATTGCAATCCGAGCATCTCACCTTTTAGCATAAAACCCTCAATCTTGTTTAATTACTAATGGGGTTTAATCAAGTAAAAAAAATAAACTTTTTCCTAATTGTTTATACCACTATTATCCAAACACCATTATATTACTAGCTCATTGATGTACCTAATTAAGGATGTCCCTCCATAAAAAAAAAAAAAAGAAATGTCCGTACAGTGAAATTTATTAGTTTAGTCCACTAAGAATATATTCATAATTACCAAAGTTGTAAGTGATGAGGATCGCACCACTAACAACAGTTTGTTGGATATGATTTTCGTATCTTATTACATACAATATATGTATTATTGTCCTGTAATACTTCATAGGAAAGGCAAGTTTCGCAGGTAATAGAAAAGTGAATCCCAATAGAATTCATGCATAAGGTATATATATATATATAGTCTGTAGTAGTGGACACTGGACACACACATAATCTCCAATATCTGAAAAAATCCAACAACACCAACTAATGTTCAATTAATGCATTATATGCTCATCCAAAAAAAATTAATGCATTATATGGAAATCTCATGACGACACTGCTGATAATCACCTTAGGTTGGCTTACACCTAGCTCATAATTCAATTACTAACATGCATATATATAAATTAAAAGACAATTGATGATGTCTAATTGATATGAGGACTTATCTAGCCAAACGAGGTTGTAATAATAACAATAAAAAGGAAGAGAGGGTGGGGAGAAAAGCCATTATATATAGCACTAGTTAGCCTTGTAATAATTAATGGGAATATGATGCGGCTAGAAATAATTATTTTAAAATTTTGTGGTGGGGCTGTTGAAAAACAGTCTAGAATGTCTTTATATAAATTAAACAATGATGATCTTTTACAACAATCCAAAACTTATATAGCTAAACGAGGTTGTATGCATGTGCCAATTATTTGCCCTCATGTGCCAACTTAATTATCTTTTAGAAGACAATCGTGTCACTTAATATTTCATTTTCTAGGTTACACATATTAATAAATTTTTATAGTGCCAATTAATTATATGCCCTACGTTCACTTTCTAATTTGTATGACATGGGCTCCCACCACCCTTTCTCTGGCTTCGACTCATCAAAAAGAAAATTATATGCCCTCTGTGGGGAAAAAGTTTATTCTTCCTCCACCCATCCATAATTATTACTATAATAGAAGAATTTTTCCTTTTAGTGCACAGAAAAAATTTAGCGACCGAAATTCGTTAGTTACCACAATTTTAGCTATCGAATCCAAATTTTTTCTAATAGTGTTAGTATTTCTGAACACATAGATATTGATTTAATTATTTAAATAAATTAATATGCTGGATGCAAATTCAACTACTTGTGAATGCACATAATTATTTTTAGACTCAAAAGATTGAAAGGATTAAATTTTGAATTTCTCTATTTAAGATTGAAAGCTCAAATTTTTTACTTAGTTCTAATTCTTTCTTAATCGAAAAGATCACAAAATTTTTATGTAACGTGAGCATATATATAATAGTGTGGACTTACATTGACAAACGCGGGAGCAAACAAGACTTGCGCACGGTGGTTGAGAAAATCGACGGCGGCCTCCTTTATTCCCGGGAGGCGCTTCACCGCCTTCTCGACGGAACCGGCGCAGGCGGAGCATGTCATTCCGGTGACGGCAAAGACAGCCGTGGACTCCATTCCTTCCATGCCCTTCTCCACATCCATTGCCGCCGCGGCGGCGGCGGAACTGCCGCCCTTGGGGTAGTGAGGCATGGAAGGGTACCTGTTCCCGGTCACACTTCTTATGCACTGAGCCACAGGCAGTAGCTTTGCCGCCATGATCATATGAGTGAGCCAAATCAACAATTATTAATTTAGTATTTTTTGTTTTTTGTTTTTTTTTAAAGAAAAAAAAATAGAAGGGTTTACTTAGGGAAAAAAAGAGGAGTGGGTTTGCTAAAAAAATTGTATACAATCATGCCATAGTTCGTCTGGTTATATAGTGATTTTCCCACGCTTTTTTCTCGATCGATACCCCACATTATGTATACTTTACTAATTTTTTTGGTATTTGCTTTTGGCACTTTCTTTTTGGGAAATACGTTGAATTAACGACTTAGAGCCATTAATTAGGATGCCTCTGGTTGCAGTTTTACCCTTCAAAAGGTTTTATGTAATTTTTTGGAATATAGTAGTAGATTTTCTTTTATTTTTTAATGAAATACTACATCCGTTCCTTAATATTTGCCACGAACTCACATTTCACGTAATCCAATACATATTTTTAATCCTTAATAACTCAAATTTCATACAAACAAAAATTATAAAAATTTGATATTCTAAATCTATGCGATTAAACGAATCAAACAAGATTTCACTTGACTATGTTTTATCTTATATAATTGTATAAAAATTCGAATCAAAGTTAGTTAATGAACAGTGACAAAACCCCATCTATGTTAAATAAAAAGGAACGAAGAAGGAAGTACTAAGATAGTAGAACATATTTATATATTTTTTTAAAATAAAATTGTGTGTCCTCTCTCACCATGTCTTCAAGTTCTACCCACCTATGCTCTTTCACCTGCACTACTTTTATTTCTACCATTCGACCATTTGGGATAGGCAATTTCGAGGATGAAGTTGAGTTTTAAGAAGAGTGGACTATAATATCCTAGATAATTTTAAATACTTCTCCGTTTCTTTTTAAGTGTAACACTTTCTTTTTTTGGTGTTTCATAATAAATGTTACATTATATTAACATATGTAGAATGCTTTTAAAGGCAAAAAACTTACACTAAAACGCTTTTGTTTCTTGCATTAAATCTTGTGTCATTTCCTTATATTACACTTATTTTGAAACGGATGGAGTATATTTTAAATTTAATCATTTAATTAGGTGTGTAGTTATAAAAAAATATATACATATATTAAAGTTAAATAAGGTGGTTGGGAAATTCATATCCATTTGAAATCCCAATTTTATTTTATTTATTAATTTTTTATGAGTATATGATGCAATTCGAGCCTTAGCATCCCTTCGGTAAGGTTGCATTGGACATGTTTAATCAAGGGATGCGGGGTAGCACTCCAGCTCTTTTAGAGTTAAAAAACAAAAAGAAGGAAATTGTTGGAAAATATAATACTACGTACTGTATATGAGTAGAGATTAAAGTTACAAAGTGAAATGGTAATGTGAGAACGGATGATAGTTTATCATGCAATAAACTAAGAGAGACTATATATGTTTGATATGATGATTACGTAGGAAAGGATATAGGTGTAGGGAATGAGGAGTATATAGACAAGATTTTATTGCTTCTTTTTTCATTTTAATGCTTTTATAGAGGTAAGTACATGGCTTAGTCACAATAATCATAACCTAAATTGTGGACAAGTGTATCACACTTGGGATTAATTTGTTAAATCATGGACATGCATTTATTATAAACATGCCACGTAACACTCCCCCTTGCATGTCCATTACACGAAGAATATGCCTCATTAAAACCTTACTAGGAAAAAACCCTGTGGGAAAAAATCCTAGTGAAGGAAAAAGAGTAAAATATTCTTGTGTTTATTTCTCCCCCTGATTTGGGTATCATTTCAAATCTCGAAGCCGTCGCATCCCAATTTTCTTCACGAGCTTCTCGAGTATCGTAGTTGGCAATGCCTTAGTTAATAGATCCGCTAAGTTCTCATCTGATCGAATTTGCTGCACATCAATTTCACCATTCTTTTGAAGATCATGAGTATAGAAGAATTTTGGTGAAATATGTTTAGTCCTATCTCCTTTTATATAACCCCCTTTCAATTGGGCTATACAAGCCGAATTATCTTCAAATAAAATAGTTGGGGGAATCTTTGTTTCAAAGATTAAACCACAATTTTTCAATATATGTTGGGTCATTGACCTCAACCAAAAGCATTCTCGACTAGCCTCATGGATTGCTAATATTTCGGCATGGTTTGATGAAGTAGCCGTTAGTGTTTGTTTCATAGATCTCCATGAGATAGCAGTTCCTCCACACGTAAAGATATAGCCTGTCTGAGATTTGGCTTTGTGTGGGTCTGACAAATATCCTGCATCGGCAAAGCCGATCAATTCATGTCGAGAATCTTTTGAGTAAAATAACCCAAGGTCAATTATTCCCCGGAGATAGCGAAAGATGTGCTTTATGCCATTCCAATGTCGTCGAGTAGGGCAAGAACTAAATCTTGCAAGTAAATTAACAGCAAATGCGATATCAGGCCGCGTGCTATTAGAAAGATACATTAACGCGCCAATTGCGCTTAAATATGGTATCTCTGGGCCAAGTTGTCCTTCATTTTCTTCTTTTGGCCTGAATGGATCCTTTATAGGATCAAGTGTTCGCACGACCATTGGATTACTCAACGGATGAGCATAATCCATTCGGAATTGTTTCAATATCTTTTGGGTATAAGTTGATTGATGAACAAATATACCTTTTTCTAAATGCTCAATTTGTAAACCAAGGCAAAATTTTGTTTTTCCGAAGTCCTTTATTTCGAACTCCTTTTTCAGATATTCAACAGCCATTTTCAGCTCTTCAGGAGTTCCAATTAAATTCAAATCATCAACATAAACTGCAATGATTACAAATTCTGACCCATTTTTCTTTATAAAGACACAGGGACATACAGGGTCATTTATATAACCTTCTTTTATTAAGCTTTCGCTGAGGCGGTTGTACCACATTCGGCCTGATTGCTTGAGCCCATAAAGTGATTTTTGTAATTTAATGGAAAAAGTTTCTCTGGGTTTTAAGTTATAAGATTCAGGTAATTTAAACCCTTCAGGTATTTTCATATAGATATCCTTTTCCAATGAGCCATATAAGTAGGCAGTAACGACATCCATTAGTCTCATTTCAAGTTTTTCTCGTACTGCCAGGCTCATGAGGTACCTGAACGTTATCCCATCCATAACCGGGGAATATGTTTCCTCAAAATCAATTCCCGGTCTTTGGGAAAATCCTTGGGCTACAAGCCTTGCTTTGTATCTTACAATTTCATTATTTTCATTTCTTTTTCTCACAAACACCCATCTATAGCCAACTGGTTTTACATTTTCAGGTTGTAATACCCTGAATTAATAACTGTGTTGATAATATTTTTCTAAAGAAATAATAAAATATTATTTCTTAAGAAATTAAATTAAGTTGAGGAGTCAACTAATATTTTCTTGGGTAAAGATTACTTGAAAATGAATTCTTTTCCAAGGAAAAATAATTTAGTCACTAAAGAAATATATTTTTCAAAGAAGAAATTGAGCAATGCATAATTATTTTTCAAGGGAAAGTAATTTAGTTAGTTTAAGAAGTATATTTTCCAAGAAAAAATATTTTATATCAAATAAAGATGAATACTTGACAATAGCATTAGTTAGGTATTACTATATTTTTCTAGTAGAATTTCACGTATAGTTAAAAGTTTTATTTAACATAAAATCATGAATGGTCATTTGGTTATAATGTCGGACTCCTATTCCATAGAACAATAATTCGAACCTCGTTATCTATAAAATACATTTTTTGTAAGATAATAAATAAATAGACTGTAGAATAAAAAGAGTGTAAGTGGTTCAATAAACCAATTCAGCTCAACTTAACAGATTAGGAGAGGTGATAAACGTTCCTTAAGTATATAAATAATTATAGTAGTAACAACAAGCAGTTGCCATGAAATAATAATAAATAAAAATGAAAAAAAATATAATAAAGCATAAGAAGAAGAAGAATGGCAATCACACGCAGATTGGCATGGAAATAAACCAATTAAATAATAATAGTAATAATAATAATAATAATAATAATAATAATAATAATAATAATAATAATAATAATGATGTTAGTATGGGGACATTAGCATGAATTGGAGTATTATCGATTAATCACTTATAACTTGTGGAACTTTTTAAGGTAATTAAATTATTTCATACTAATAGTGTTGATTTTCCATTAACAATGGGAAGTACAGTGGTTTTATCTTCCACGACATTGTATACATATACTATTCAGAATGAATATTTAATAGAAGAGATACCTGGCAAACTATACTATTTAGAATGAATATTTAGTAGAAGAGATACCTGGCAAACTAGGAAACAACAAGAGAAATACATGGCAGATCAAGAAAAGAAGCAGAAAAGTAATAAACACGTAGAGAATTACACTGCAATGCACGTAGTTCATGCAAGGTATGAGTAATCTAACCTATAGCCATAGGCATGCGGAGTCAAGAAGCCATATTGTTAAAAAAAAATTCGAAGGTAGCCGCCTATTGCAACTATATATACCTGGAATCATAGCAAAGAAATTCATATGAGAAATAGAAAGAACTAAAGAGAGAGGAACGAGTTAAGTATCATGGGTTATAGAGGAGCAGAGTAAGAAGATGTTAGTAGCTGACGTCGGAAGAAATGGTAAGTAAATTTTTGTTCTGCGGGCTTTGTCCCAAGAGTATTTTGCATGTCTAAATTCCTTTGTGTTTTAATAATTTTAGGGTTTATTCATGCAAGTGATTTATGCAGAGGTTATGTCCCATTATGTGTTTAAATATTTTGGGCTATGCCATGCATGTGAAAGATTATATTTCAGTGTATGGCATGTGAATTATTGAATTATTATGCGAGATATACCCCAGAGGTGGATATCTTCGTGAGATATTTCGTGGGATTATCCAAGGGATTCCGGAGTCCCATGAACAGGATTGTGTTTGACCAAGGGTCTCACAGTCATTTTCTAGATCGCAAGGTAGGGCCATCCTTGTGTACTCATATTTTGACTTCGGTCATTATGAGGGCATGCTAGGTCCTATGAGATACCCCGGGTGTAGGCATCATAGTCGAGCTACATGTGGATTGAATTATTGCAAATGATTTGACATGCCATTTACTGTTGAGTCACATTTAGTTATTTTTGTCCAAGGGACAAAAATTTATTTACTCAGCCGGTGTGCTGATAAAGTATACTTACCCCTTTTTACAGGATTTGACATATGTGCACTATTCTAAGAGGCACGGGCACGGGTATGGTTGTCAGCATCACTTTTAACTGGTTATTTTAAATTATTTTTATTCGCCATAAACTTGTCTTTTGAATAGTAAATCATAGCAACCATATTTTGTAAACTCTGGCTTTTCCAAATTAAATATATTCTTTTAAACTTAGTTAATCGTGCTTTTATAAATTAGTTAGAAAAAGTTTTATTTTTTTTTTTACTTTAGTTAATATGAAAAACTATTTTAGCGCCGGCAAGTCCTAATCGCCATATTTTACAAAACTGCATTTTATTATTTTAAAGTATATTTCTTGAAATAATAAATCAGTTTAAAGTATATTTAGACTTGAATTTAAAATTAGCCTTAGCGCTTTTCGATTAAGTTAGCAAATGCAAGGCAAATGCGAGCTTAATTGGGAGGCGTGGCGGTAACAACCCCGGGTTCCGTTGGTAACTTCCGCTGCAAAGCTGAGCGTGGAAATCTGGGGTGTTACAAGGTGGTATCAGAGCATTGGTTAAAAACAAAAATCTTTTTGGAGTCCAAATCTTTATTTTTGAGTCAAAATCCCATTGGACTTTTTGAAAGAAAAAAAAAGGTACTTCTATCGGCTTAGGAAAAAAAATATATCAGTTATTTTGGGATGGGACACATCGCACTTGCATTAGGCACAGTTCGTATAATTATTATGTTTGGTAATTGCATTGTATCCATGGCAATATTTTTTGCTAAATGAGTGATAAATATTTTAAGAAAATCTTAATCGGCGAACAATATTTTACAAAATGAGTCCAAGAGGGGATAACTCATAAGAAGAAAGAAATACAAAGATTAGATGATAGAAAGCTCTATGCCCAGAAGGCTTGATAATCAAACATGAGGGTGTAATCTATTCTTTGCGAGAAAAAAATGAGATAGTAAAGAATTCCTTGATAAACTTCTTCCACCACAGTGTGGGAAGTGAAGTCAATAACATCTCCCGTGGCAATGCCCTGGAAGTTGGGAATGCTACGGTATAGAAAAGTTAGACATATAGCTAGAAATTGATACATCAGGGTAGAGAACCCTAAAGGAACAAGATGTTTTAGAAACCTGCTAATATCCTGCTGAAAAACTTAATGAGTTTAAAAAAAAAGAAATTGCATTAGTTTTTGAAATTCTATTATCGTGCGTTGGTTCTGGCTAGTCAATGAAATACCGATTATTATGCGGTTCGTTTGTTTCTTTTGAGTACCAAAGATATGTGATCTATCTTTTCTGACTCACTAACCTCTAGACTATTACTAAGAAGTTATTAACTTCAGCTTGGCTGGTAAAAATGACCTTTAGCAAGATAGGGTAGTTACGTCTCACTCTTGAAGCAGTGGTTCAAAAACAAATGGAGAAATGAGAAAGTTAGGGAGGAACTTTAAAGAGTTCGAGGGAACAATCTTAACCACTCAGCCTCCAAAATAATATAATTAAAAAAAATCCAACTATGAAGAGTTTATTACTCTTTAACTAGGTAGTTGATCCGTACAAGAGTTCAATGCCAAAATCAATGGAATCTTGAGATTTGCTCCCAACTTGATAGCAATGGATCAGACCAAGGCCCAAAAAAATTTTGCCTTTGGTTCGAACAAATATATCCGAAAAACTCTCGGTAGGAATAAATTTACAAGTTTACGAAAAGTATAAGATAAAACTATAACTGTCGAGAAAGTTAAGGATAAACCATCAAACAAGAAATTTCCAATAAAACAACATAATAAGGTACCCTGTCCAACCTAGTACAGGGAACGCATACTCGCCCCATATAACCAATGAAAAAGAGGCATTCAACTCGTCAATACCCCCAAGGCGAATAACGTTGCGACTTGAAGAGGCATATGGCTATAAATTGTCGTTTGAGGCTTGACCCTAACAAACTTCGGCCTGATTTGCGAAAAGATGAACACTGCCCATAAATGCAAAAAAAAAAAAAAACCTCAAAACAACAGAGGAAAACAAATGCAACAAACATATTTCCCTACGAATCCGAGAGCAGTCAATAGAGCTCCACAGAACCAAGGTAGACCTAACCAGGAAAGGCTGAACGTAGTTATCCAAGTTGACCTCGAAGATGTTGACGACCTGGCTGAAGGTGCTTTCGAAGTCGAAGATTCCAAAATTCGTGTTTTGTTTGATTCGGGAGCTACATGTTTGTTTATAGAAGATGGCCCGATTTAGGACTCAATAAACCCCATGAGATGTATTTAGGAATTCCTTACCCAATGGAGCAATTGTTAATTGCTCAAAACGTTACTAGAAAGTTCCACTTTCTAATTCAAACAAAAGTTTCGAACAAAAAAAATGTAACCTCACGTTCAATCAAATAGAGTCAGCACTCAAGCATTGAACAACTTCCACGTTCCGAGATGAAGCATATTTGGAACCTGGAACAAACGATTTGCATCTGCGAAATCGAGTTTCCCGCTGATATCGTAGAATTTGAGTTACAAGTTTTAATGTTAACTTAAAGATGGATTGACCCACAGAGTATCAAGCCATCATTAAGTGTGCCCAACAAAACCAAATAATGTATGGGCCCAATAAGTAACAAATTTCATACTATGTAGAACCCAGAGGACCAACAAGGAAGGTTATCGCAATAATGCAATCGACGACACTAGTAAGAAAAGGGAACCCCCTTTATCTTTGCTATGTCCAGAATTTGCAAGCCGGAGAAGTATGAATAAATAATATTCCGATAATGCGAGAATATCCCGATGTATTCCTTGCAGATAGAATTTATTATTGACCTAGTTCTACATACGAAATTCGTATAAAAAGCTTCATACCGAATGGCAACAACTGAAACAACGGAATTGATGGAGCAACGCGAGGACCTTTTGCAAAAATGATACATTCAACTCGGTACATCCCCGTAGAGAGCACGTGGACAGTGACATGAGGCTCTTTGTTGATTACAACGGCATCAACGAGAAAGCAATGAAGAATAAGTACATATTACCATGAATTAATGACTCCTTGAACAACTCAAGTGAGTCAGAATCTTTTCAAAGATTGATTGAGATCCAAATATCACCAATTTAGGATATCCCAAAGATAAGAATTAGAATACATTATGGACATTACAAATTTACCATGACGTAGTTTGGATTAACCAAGCTCCAGTGGTATTCATGGCTCTCATGAACAATGTGTTCCGACGACTATAAAACAAATGTATAGTTGTCTTCATTAACGACATATTGGTCTACTTCAAGACTGAGGAAGAACACGAACAACATCTATACCAAGTCCTGCACACGCTAAAAAGCCATCAATTATACGCCAAATAGTTTAAACGTGACTTTTGGCTAAACAAGGTTGCAGTCCTCGGTCACACTATCTCTACCGATGGAATATCAGTTGACCCTGCTAAAGTAGTTGCGGTACAGAATTGACCTATACTAACTTCGCAAATCAAAATAAGAACTTTTCTCGATTTGGCAGGCTACTACAGGAGATTCGTCAAAGACTTCTCATAAAAAATTGTGAAACCACTAACATAAAATTTGAAGAATAATCAAAGGTTATATGAACATCCGAATGCAAAGCTGCATTCCAAACATTAAAAGTAAAGCTAACTACGACACCAGTCCCACCCTTACCTAATGAAATGACAATTTTGAAATATATAGTGACGCTTTCAAATTTGGGCTAGGATGCGTGTGGATGCAGAAAGGGAAGGTCACACCATACGCGTCTCTACAACAAAGGCCAAATGAGGAGAACTATCCAAATCATGATTCGGAGTTAGCTGCAGTTGCATTCGTTCTGAAGATACGAAGACATTATTTTTCCAGCCAAAGTTGTCAAATATACACTAACACAAAGTCTAAAGTATACCTATACTCAAAAAGAGCTCAATACGCGCAAAAGGTGACAGTTAGAGGTGATGAAAGAATACGACTTAGGCATCACATATCACGAGGGAAAAAGCCAAAAAATTTGTTACTCTTACACTAAGCCGAAGGTCAAAATATCTGACTAAAACAAGAATCTTACCATCCGAATTATACATAGGATTGGCCGGCTTAGACATTGAGTGGGTATAACAAAGTACGCTCACTCAATTAATCAATGCCATCACTATTCAACCAATCATTCTTGACAAAATCCGAGAAAAACAAGGCCGGAGATGTCAAATTAGAAAAGGTAAAGGCCAAGCGGAATAAACCACTTGGATTCGTAAAACCATTAGAAGTCTTAGAATAGAAGTGGGATAGCATAGCATTTCCATGAACTTTTCCAGGACTTCCGGAGACGCCAAGAGAAAACGATAAGGTATGGGTAATTGTCAATCGATTAACGAAGGAGGCTATATTCATACCCATGAAAGAAATGTGGAGTATAGATAACCTATCCAGAGCTCATATTGAGAATATCGAACGAATGCATGGGATTTCAGCTCGAATTTCTAGACTAAGTTACAAGAAGCCGACGATACTAGGATAAACATAAGCACGACGTTTCACCCAACAGCCAATTGAAAGAACAATCCAGACTCTTGAAGACATGGTAAGAGCTTCCGCTTTTAAATTCCAAGGAAGTTGGGAAAATCATCTACCACCAGTGGAATTTACTTATAACAATACTCATTATGCTAGCATGGCACGACCCCATTTGAAGCACTATACAGTAGGAAGTGTCGAAATTCACTTTTCTGGACTCCAACTCTTATTGAACCACGACTAATTGGGAAGACAAAGCATGTTATTGAGCAAGTCCACCTCAAGATGAAAGCTCCCCAAGATCGATAGAAGAGTATGCCGACCAGAGAAGTCGAGAGGGAAAATACGAATAGGAGATAATATATCACCAATGAAAGGAGTAACACGACTCGGTAAACATAGTAAGCTAAGTCCTCGTTACATTGACAATTCAATAATATTGCCACCGTTGGTACATAGATATACCGACTGGACCTGCCAGAAGATTTACCTCGAGTTCATGACATATTCCAACTTAAGAATTACTATCATGACCTTAAGATTTAACCAGATGTTATTGAACTAGATAAGGATCTTACTTCTGAATAGAGAGAGAGACCAGTTAAGCTCATAGATACTAAGGAGTGAATCGTGAGGTGCCAAGTAATTCGTAAGGTCAAAGCCCAAGTGTCAAAGCATGATGAGAACTATGCCACGTGGGAAACTGAGGCAGAAATGTAAGCCAAATATCTTAAGTTATTTCTTGCAAACGATCCAGCTATGGGGACATAGCTGTGAAAACAAGTGGGGGAGAATGTCATAACCCTATAGTGAATAGGGAAAGGAAATTTTTAATTATGTGCAAGTCTTACCCTATTTTAGTATTGCAATAGTCATTTGAATAAACTTCGAGGACGAAGTTTGTTTTTAAGGAAGGTAGATTGTAATACCCTGAATTAATAACTGTGTTGATAATATTTTTCTAAAGAAATAATAAAATATTATTTCTTAAGAAATTAAATTAAGTTGAGGAGTCAACTAATATTTTCTTGGGTAAAGATTACTTGAAAATGAATTCTTTTCCAAGGAAAAATAATTTAGTCACTAAAGAAATATATTTTTCAAAGAAGAAATTGAGCAATGCATAATTATTTTTCAAGGGAAAGTAATTTAGTTAGTTTAAGAAGTATATTTTCCAAGAAAAAAATATTTTATATCAAATAAAGATGAATACTTGACAATAGCATTAGTTAGGTATTACTATATTTTTCTAGTAGAATTTCACGTATAGTTAAAAGTTTTATTTAACATAAAATCATGAATGGTCATTTGGTTATAATGTCGGACTCCTATTCCATAGAACAATAATTCGAACCTCGTTATCTATAAAATACATTTTTTGTAAGATAATAAATAAATAGACTGTAGAATAAAAAGAGTGTAAGTGGTTCAATAAACCAATTCAGCTCAACTTAACAGATTAGGAGAGGTGATAAACGTTCCTTAAGTATATAAATAATTATAGTAGTAACAACAAGCAGTTGCCATGAAATAATAATAAATAAAAATGAAAAAAATATAATAAAGCATAAGAAGAAGAAGAATGGCAATCACACGCAGATTGGCATGGAAATAAACCAATTAAATAATAATAATAATAATAATAATAATAATAATAATAATAATAATAATAATAATAATAATAATAATGATGTTAGTATGGGGACATTAGCATGAATTGGAGTATTATCGATTAATCACTTATAACTTGTGGAACTTTTTAAGGTAATTAAATTATTTCATACTAATAGTGTTGATTTTCCATTAACAATGGGAAGTACAGTGGTTTTATCTTCCACGACATTGTATACATATACTATTCAGAATGAATATTTAATAGAAGAGATACCTGGCAAACTATACTATTTAGAATGAATATTTAGTAGAAGAGATACCTGGCAAACTAGGAAACAACAAGAGAAATACATGGCAGATCAAGAAAAGAAGCAGAAAAGTAATAAACACGTAGAGAATTACACTGCAATGCACGTAGTTCATGCAAGGTATGAGTAATCTAACCTATAGCCATAGGCATGCGGAGTCAAGAAGCCATATTGTTAAAAAAAAATTCGAAGGTAGCCGCCTATTGCAACTATATATACCTGGAATCATAGCAAAGAAATTCATATGAGAAATAGAAAGAACTAAAGAGAGAGGAACGAGTTAAGTATCATGGGTTATAGAGGAGCAGAGTAAGAAGATGTTAGTAGCTGACGTCGGAAGAAATGGTAAGTAAATTTTTGTTCTGCGGGCTTTGTCCCAAGAGTATTTTGCATGTCTAAATTCCTTTGTGTTTTAATAATTTTAGGGTTTATTCATGCAAGTGATTTATGCAGAGGTTATGTCCCATTATGTGTTTAAATATTTTGGGCTATGCCATGCATGTGAAAGATTATATTTCAGTGTATGGCATGTGAATTATTGAATTATTATGCGAGATATACCCCAGAGGTGGATATCTTCGTGAGATATTTCGTGGGATTATCCAAGGGATTCCGGAGTCCCATGAACAGGATTGTGTTTGACCAAGGGTCTCACAGTCATTTTCTAGATCGCAAGGTAGGGCCATCCTTGTGTACTCATATTTTGACTTCGGTCATTATGAGGGCATGCTAGGTCCTATGAGATACCCCGGGTGTAGGCATCATAGTCGAGCTACATGTGGATTGAATTATTGCAAATGATTTGACATGCCATTTACTGTTGAGTCACATTTAGTTATTTTTGTCCAAGGGACAAAAATTTATTTACTCAGCCGGTGTGCTGATAAAGTATACTTACCCCTTTTTACAGGATTTGACATATGTGCACTATTCTAAGAGGCACGGGCACGGGTATGGTTGTCAGCATCACTTTTAACTGGTTATTTTAAATTATTTTTATTCGCCATAAACTTGTCTTTTGAATAGTAAATCATAGCAACCATATTTTGTAAACTCTGGCTTTTCCAAATTAAATATATTCTTTTAAACTTAGTTAATCGTGCTTTTATAAATTAGTTAGAAAAAGTTTTATTTTTTTTTTTACTTTAGTTAATATGAAAAACTATTTTAGCGCCGGCAAGTCCTAATCGCCATATTTTACAAAACTGCATTTTATTATTTTAAAGTATATTTCTTGAAATAATAAATCAGTTTAAAGTATATTTAGACTTGAATTTAAAATTAGCCTTAGCGCTTTTCGATTAAGTTAGCACATGCAAGGCAAATGCGAGCTTAATTGGGAGGCGTGGCGGTAACAACCCCGGGTTCCGTTGGTAACTTCCGCTGCAAAGCTGAGCGTGGAAATCTGGGGTGTTACACAGGTGTTTGAACTATAGGTCCGAATACTTTTCTTTTGTTCAGTGAATCCAATTCTGATTTAATTGCATCTTTCCATTTTGGCCAATCATCCCTTTGCCGACATTCATCAACTGATTTTGGTTCAGGATCCTCGTCATTTTTTATCATCTCAAGTGCTACATTGTATGCAAATGCTTGATCAACTTTGATTTCTTTTCGGTTCCAATATTTTCCAGAAGTGATATAATTGAAGGCAGTTTCAATAGTTTCACTTTCTTCTGGATTAGCATTTTCAGCATCAACTTCTTCAAAAGTTGAGTTTATTACCTCTTCAGGTTTTTCATCATCCACTTGCATAATTCTTTTCTTTCGTGGATTTTTATCTTTGGAACCCAGCGGTCTGCCACGCTTATGTCGTGGAGCAGATTCATTAGCACTTGGAATTTGCCCATCGGGTACATTCATTTTAGCTGGTGCATTTGCTGCTGCAATATGAGATTTTGTAATTCTCGCAGCATCATTGAAAGCATCAGGTAATTGATTTGCAATTCTTTGCAAATGCACAATTCTTTGAACTTCTAATTCACATTGTTTTGTACGAGGATCACTGATATCGAGTGGTATTTTCCATGAAATTTCCTTTTTCAGTTGATCACTTCCTCCCCCTAATGTCGGGAAATGTGATTCGTCAAAATGGCAATCTGCAAATCTCGCAGTAAAGAGATCACCTGTTGTTGGTTCAAGATATTTGATAATTGAGGGTGATTCATACCCGACATATATGCCCAATCTTCTTTGAGGTCCCATTTTTGTCCGTTGGAGTGGTGCTATTGGTATGTATACCGCACACCAAAAAATTCGTAAATGAGAAATATTGGGCTCTTTTCCGGTTATAATTTGAGTAGGGGAGTAGTTATGATAGCTTGTTGGCCTTATTTTTATTAGTGCTGCTGCATGTAATATAGCATGTCCCCAAGCAGAGACAGGGAGTTTAGACTTCATCAATAAAGGTCTTGAAATTAATTGCAGTCTTTTTATTAATGATTCAGCCAGGCCATTTTGCGTATGCACATATGGAACTGGATGTTCTACACTAATACCAACAGATGTGCAATAGTCATCAAATGCATGTGATGTATATTCTCCAGCATTGTCAAGGCGTATTTTCTTTATTGAATAATCAGGAAATTGTGCTCGCAATTTTATAATTTGCGCCAGTAGCCTAGCAAAGGCTAGATTGCGAGTTGATAATAGATAGACATGGGACCATCTTGTTGATGCATCAATTAGTACCATAAAGTACTTGAACGGTCCGCATGGTGGATCTATTGGTCCACATATATCGCCTTGAATTCTTTCCAAAAATGCAGGGGATTCAATTCCCACTTTAGCTGGAGATGGCCTGGTAATTAACTTTCCCTGATAGCAAGCAACACATGTAAATTCATTTGGATTCAGAATCATTTTATTATTTAATTTATGGCCACTAGAATTTTCAATTATCCGCCTCAACATTACGCTGCCTGGATGTCCAAGCCTTTCATGCCAGGTTATAAATTCACTAGTAGCCTTTAGGCCTACTAGGTTATGTACTTCTCCGACATGAATTTTTGTATAATATAATCCGGAGGTCAAAGATGGCAGCCTTTCATTGATAAATTTTTCACCATTGATTGTTTGGGTAAGTAAAATATATTCATTTCCTGCCTCATTTAGAGTTTCCACGTGATATCCATTTTTTCGAATATCACCAAAACTTAGCAAGTTTCTTCGAGCCTTGCTTGAATATAGGGCATTTTCAACTGCCAATTTTGTCCCTTTAGGGAGAAATATAACTGCTTTTCTAGAGCCTTCAATACAATTTTCATTACCGCTTATAGTTTTTACTGCGGTCTTTCCCAATTTTAAATGGGAGAAAAAGCTTTTGCTTTTCAAAATACTGTGCGTTGTCGCACTATCAATGAGGCAGATTTCATTTTCAGCTTGGCCATCCATTGCTTTAACATTTCACAAGATAATAAAAACATCAGTCATATGATATAAACATAACCATTGCAAAATACATTATAAAACGGGGGATACAAAACGGGAGCAAAATACCAAAATACATCATAAGGCAAAATACAAAATATGCAACCATTCTTTTCATTTTTTCAGTTTGTGCCACCAATAAAATCATCAGCTTCCAAATGGGTAATATCGTCATTCAAAACATCATCAAACGTATCGTCGCGGGTTGCGTGATGTGTCTCGGGATCGGATCGTTCTTTTCTTTTCGAAGCCTGATATAATTCAGCTAAGTGGCTAGCTGTTCGGCAGACCCGGGCCCAATGACCTTTAATACCAAAACGATCACACGGTTCATCATTGTTCTTGTCTTTTTGTGTATTGAATCTTGGCTGCGATTTGTAATGCCTCCTATTGTCATTTCGGCGATTGGATTCAAATCGAGGCTTATTACGATATCTGTTTCTTCCAGACGATTCGGGTCTACCACGGCCACGATCCCGATTTCTATCACGATAATTTTGATTACGTCGATACCCACGATCCCGCACTTGATTTTCTGTTTCAGTGGCATTTGTTTCAGGAAATGGAGCAGCACCAGTTGGCCTAGATTCATGATTTTTTAGCACCAATTCACTGTTTTGCTCGGCCAAAAGTAAGCATGTGATAAGTTCAGAATACTTTTGAAAACCTCGTTCTCGGTACTGCTGCTGTAGGACCATTTGTGAGGCATGAAATGTGGAGAAGGTTTTTTCCAACATATCAGATTCTGTAATTTTTTCTCCACAAAGAGTCAGTTGCGATGTGATTCGAAACATCGCCGAATTATATTCTCGGACTGTTTTATAGTCCTGGAGCCTCAGATTATGCCATTCATTTCGGGCTTTTGGCAGTACCGTCATTTTTAAATGATCATATCTTTCTTTTAATTTCAGCCACAATTCAAGTGGGGATTCCAACGTCACATATTGAAGTTTCAACGATTCATCAATATGGTGGCACAAAAAGATTATGGCTTTTGCCTTATCCTGGCTTGATGGTTTTTTATCGGGGGCAATAGTATCTTCCAGCCCCATAGATGCCAGGTGCATTTTTACATCCCGTGCCCAGGACATATATTTGTCCCCAGAAACCAATAACGGGATAAATTCTTGTTTTGCAAGGTTAGTCATAATATTATTGAAAAGTAGGGATAAAAGTTATACCTAAATTTTGGCAGAACTCCGGCAGATTCTCCTCGTGCTGATAACGTGTTGGAAAATATAATACTACGTACTGTATATGAGTAGAGATTAAAGTTACAAGGTGAAATGGTAATGTGAGAACTTATGATAGTTTATCATGCAATAAACTAAGAGAGACTATATATGTTTGATATGATGATTACGTAGGAAAGGATATAGGTGTAGAGAATGAGGAGTATATAGACAGGATTTTATTGCTTCTTTTTTCATTTTAATGCCTTTTATAGATGTAAGTACATGGCTTAGTCACAATAATCATAACCTAAATTGTGGACAAGTGTATCACACTTGGGATTAATTTGTTAAATCATGGACATGCATTATAAACATGCCACGTAACAGAAATGAGAAATATTCTTAAAGCAGGAATTGTATTTTTTTTTTCAAATTTATCTCATATTTTTTTTTAAAACCTAAACCTAAACCTAAACCACAATATGGACTGCCACCACACATTTATTTGATGCAAAATTTGTTCTGACATTTAATTTAAATTAAACCATTACTTCTCACGAGGAAAGGGAAAAAAAATCTGATTTTGTGAACGACTTAATTATCGATCGTTGTAACTTGAACTCATCTTAATCCTAATTACTCTATAAAAGTGACATCTTTATTAAATTCGTCTAATAACGTAATTTTAAAAATGTCAAATATTTATAGTTTTTACTTATATACAATATGAGTTATTATTAGTTAAAAATATTTATTGGAATACGTGAAATGCAGAAATGGTGCATTTAATTATTAAAAAAAATTAAAAATTAAGCTTTGCTCAGTATGATAGTTTAAGCTCAATGAACAGTGCCAATCAGGTGGACATAATTTTGAAATCACAAGCTTCAGAACAGAGCCGAACTCAAACATCTACTATTCAAATTTGCTCGATCCTTTTATTAGCATTAGGCTTATCGCTAATCTTGATGAGTATCTGATCCCACATCCATAGGCGGATCTACTTAGGGAGCTACGATGGCACGGGATACCATTCAAATTTATAAAATTATAAATTTAAGCTAAAAAAAGTTATAAATTCTGTTTGATTTGGCTTTGTGCGACCACTGATTTTTTGTGGTGATACTAATATAATCAATATAACCTACTATTTTTCAATAGTTTTTGTATTTGGACTGTCATCCTTAATTTTAACATAGTTTCCATCACTTTTGTGATACCACTAGAAAACCTTTCTGGATCCGCCGTTGCGGCCACATCGATTATCGAGTGGAATTCTCTATAGGAGAAAATCTACCCACAATTGCCAATGGTTTGACACATTATGAAACCCTGAGATTTTTTTTGTAGGTCAATTTAGGAAAGAATTGAAAAAAGAGGAAATTAAAGAAATTAGAACTAGTTTGGATATATATGTTTCATTCGTTTTCTTTCCTTGTCTTCCTCTCTCTCTTTTACTTTTTATTTTCTTTCCTTTTTCCATTTTCTTTTGTATAGTTGGGAAAGAAAGCAACAGGAATAAGTATGCTGTCTATACAAATACAGAAGGCATCATCATCGAAAGAGATTACTTGTCAAAATCCAAACAAAAGTTGCACACGTAATAATTATTATATGTTTTTATTTCAATTGTCCACAAACTTTTATTGCGACTTCATATGCTTTACGTTATAGAAGTATATATACTACCTCCGTTCTCAAATAAATGAGTCATTTGCATAGTAGTAACTATTCATTTAGTGACTTTGATCAAAATTTTTCACATAGCTCTATAAGATAAAATATAGTCAAGTGAGATCTTGTTAGATTCGTCTAATCACGTAGTTTTAAAATATCAAATTTTTATAATTTTTACTTATATACAATTTGAGTTATAAACATTTAAAAATGTGTCTTGGACTGCGTGAAATGCAAAATTGGAACACTTATTTGAGAACAGAGGAAGTATATATATATGGCTACGTTATCTTTGAAACGCTTTTGAATCCTGACCTTTAGTAGGCTTGCATAGGAATGTTTTAGGGGGTGCTGAAGATATCCTGGGGCGAAAAAATGATGGATATCCACAAAGTGATGTTTACGTCCTTATAAGTGACCTAAGAAGTGTCTCATCATCGAGTGATGTTTATGTCCTTATAAGTGATCTAAGAAGTGAAATCATCACTTGTCTACGACCTTATAAGTGGTGTATATGACCTTATAAATGATGTGTCATGATATGACATGCCTCTCCACCGAGTGATGTCTACTACCTTATAATTGATGTCTCCCCATCGATTGATGCAAACCACCTAATTAACGCCGTCGTCTTTTTAGGGGAAGACATTATTCAGCCGTGCAGCCATCTGCACGGTAATTCTATTGGACTTGAGGACCTTCTTGCCTTGGGGATTGTTTGGGAAATAATTAGAGTTTAGCATCTGGAGTTTGGAGTTTAGAGTTTGGAGTTTGAAATTAATGGTGAAAAATAGTTTTAAATTTGAGTAATGGTGTTTTATAATGCAACTTTAAATTAGAATTTAGAGTCTGGAGTTTGGAAAGCTAAAAGTTGGGGGGAGAGGAGCGTTTAGAGTTTAGAGATTAGAGATTAAAATTTGGCGATTACTGTAATTAATGTTTACTATATATAGGCTTTAGGCTATTTTTAGTATGTATTTTAAAAGCTAAACGCTAGCATTTTTTCCCAAACGCAGCTTAGAGAAAGGTTTGATATTTTTATTTTAGAGTTTTTAATTATAAAATGATTACTATAAAAAAAAACATACACTTTGGACTTTGCTATATAAATTATCGATCACTTCTTTTGTATCAATTTTAAGTTGGACCAACATTTTTTAAAAGGAACATTTGGGAAGTCCTTGTGTTGCACCCTAAAAACTGTATAGGCTGTTCAACAATTTTTATTTTTTATTTTTTAAATTTCAACGTTATTCCATCATGTATATTACTCTTCTCCACTAATGTTTTTAAAATAAATTTTGTTTTAATTGATCATACATAGTCATGAAGATAAGTATTTAATTTTTTTTTTCAATTTTTTTTTTTTTTTTTTTTTTTTTTTTTTTTTTTTTTTTTGTAAACGAAGAGATTTATGAGCCTCTTAGACACTCAAGTGTTGTCTTTGAAGGGGTGAGTTTAGGAGAAATTATCTATTTCTTTATGAACCCGAAATATTACTTAATAAGCAGCTAGAGCTCATTATAGTATTTTTTTAAAGAATAAAATATCATGATTTAAAATTAAACGCCCAAATCCATCATGTCAGCGAGTCATCCAAAGAAAAAGTCCAGTCTTAAAAAAAGAATCCACAAAACACGCACCTCTTCTAACAAGAGCATCAACCACAAACATTATATTTATATATATATATATATGGAAAATAATTAGAGTTTAGCGTCTGGAGTTTGAAATTAATGGTGAAAAATAATAGTTTTAAATTTGAATAGTGGTGTTTGATAATGCAATTTTAAATTAGAGTTTAGAGTCTGGAGTTTGGAAAGCTAAAAGTTTAGGGAATGAGCGTTCAGAGTTTAGAGATTCGAGATTAAAATTTGACAGTTACTGTAATTAGTGTTTAATATATATAGGATTTTAGGCGATTTTTAGTATGTATTTTAAAAGCTAAACTCTAATCGCTAGCGTTTGTTCCCAAACGCAACCATTGTCCTCCATAAAATATTATGCACCCATTAGACCAAATAATCTTGTGAACAATTGGAAAGTGAAGCTGATATCGTCCCCCACACCAAAGCTCACCATTGACCAATGTTGATGATGACAACAAAATTTGTAATACTATTCATGTAGAATTAACACCATTAGTATTTTAATGAATTAATTTCCGGATTTTGAAGCTACACATAAAATTATTGCATGCGCTTACAAAACCTTAGAAGCATTGCTAAAAATATCGCAAAATATAAAATTTATGATTAAAGACACTTTTAGCAACACAATTTGATTTTCAACCCTTGTTTTATAAGTGATGTTTAAGAAGTCGCTTAATGTATACATAGCTTAAACCGCACTATATATATATCAATATATTTGCGCACGATCAGCTGCAGGATAATATAATTTATTTTATTCAATTATTAAAGTGAGTATATGATCTACAAGTAAGATTGATTGTTGAAAGAGGCATATATGGATGGATGGATATGTAGGATGATTGAAGAGAATGTGGTTTGGGACCATTTCTTTTTTTTTTTTTTTTTTTTGATAAAGTAATTTAATTTTTTATGAATACAAGTTTGTTAATAAATAAAAACATATATACATTTATATAGAGGTATAAATAATTTGGTTACAACTTGTACAACATTTAGTTAATTCCCTCTGGCCACGAAAAATAAAGCAGCCACGAAAAACATATATAGGTTAGGAAAAGGGATGGCGGGGCCATGTCACATAATTACAGTATATTATATATATATATTGAATATATGTATATATAATTGAAAAATAAACCCAATTATTATTATTTATTAAAATTTATGAAATGGTATTATTTTTAAATGAAAATTATACTAGAATGACATTTATTCATACTAATCGCAAGACAAGTTCATTGGTGATCTTCCATTTCTTATGCATAATTTCGTGAATAGATATTTTTTTCTTTTAATATGTTACCCATTCTTAATTATAAATGGAAAATTACAAGATTGAAAAATAAACCTAACTTAATCACTTCTCACTCTTAGTTTTATCAAATTGATCTATGGCATGATCCTATGTGCTGTATATCATGGCCCAAATTTCAACTTTTAGTATTACTAAGGGGAAAAAA
The DNA here is from genome assembly GCA_030278955.1 of Hygrophila difformis. Taxonomy (NCBI): domain Eukaryota; kingdom Viridiplantae; phylum Streptophyta; class Magnoliopsida; order Lamiales; family Acanthaceae; genus Hygrophila; species Hygrophila difformis. The sequence goes on from JAOANR010000003.1 coordinate 61,211,632, forward strand.
AAATCAATTTTGTATGCTATATGATATGTGATGTCACTTAATTGGGTGTAGCTCTATGTATTTCTAGGGTTTAATTATAGTCAGTAGTGTCTTCTTTATTACCATATCCCTAATGGTTTTTTATATGAAGAAAACAAATTCCATTAAAAAGTGGTCAAGAAATAAAGTAAACACACCTGATCTTGATACATAAAATAACGTAATAATGGAAACAAAAAGGAAATGGCAGAAGAGACCTAGAACCAAAATTTTTAGTTATTTACTTATTTCTAAAACACTACTTATATTCTACATAGTTTGAAATTGTACTATTATGTACGGTGTACTATACCCTGTAATAAATATATCAAAACAAAACCATTTTGAGTATCTTTCGTCCTAATATTTTTTAAAAAACCAAACATATGTAGCAAACAATCTTCTAAGGAGTATTTTTTTATTTCTTCTTTTTGAAAGAAAAAAAAAAGTGAAAGTGAAGTGGGGAAAATCAAATTTTGAATGCTGAAATTGTCTTCACTTTTTATCCCCCATCAAGAGTGGAAAACCTACATCTGCCCATTTCCATTATATGCTTCAAGCTATTGCCACTTTTATAATCAACCTATCTTTTGTAATGACCACAAATCCACAATTATCATCAAAATAGTTATCACCATTGCTCTTTCCAATGCAATTATTGGACAAGGAAATGGTTTCATTGTCCCTTTTGTTTATGGGAAATCTAGTCATACCTTTGTTTTGTACAACCTTTGCATCTATTCTTGCTCATTCAACACTTTCCTTAACCTAATAATATAATCCATACAAAATTGCAATCATAGTCTATAGTGGTTTCCTTATATGATCAAATATTGTTAACAGAAATATTAATTCAACAAATTCACTTTAAAATATAAGTTTCAGGACTATTAAAGAAATTAAATAGTTTAGGAGGGCAAACAATAAAGATAATCAAACTAAGCATAGCACCTTAAGAATGATTCATATCGAGCAAAGCACTAAGCCCTTGTTTAAATAAAGCATTCAAAACCATACAATATGATGCCCAATTTAACACACACACCTCCCTATATAGTACAACATTTCCTTATTTTCTTCCACACTTTGTAGGACTGGCTATTTACAATGAAGTGAAAATATTACTAACATTTTTGGGAAAGAACAAAACGAAACTGAAACATATGATAAAGACACGACCATGACCAATATTACACAAGGTTGTTTACTCCACAGTGATCCCTCTAATGGAAAGAGTGCTCAGCTGCTTAGGTCTCTTGTAGTTCTTGAGCAAAAGTGAGCTGCAAACCACGCTCACCGAAGATGCTGCCATGGCTGCTCCCGCGATCCAGGGCGGCAGACGGAAGCCAGTGGAGGGGAATAGCGCCCCGGCAGCAATGGGGATGCCCAGGATGTTGTATCCCAATGCCCACAGATAGTTGAACCCAATTCTTAAAAATGTTTTCCTCGAGAGGTCGATTGCTGTTATTACATCCTCCAAATTGCTCTTCATTAGAACAATGTCTGCTGCTTCTATGGCAATGTCGGTCCCTGCACCGATTGCCATCCCTACGTCTGCAGCCACCAGTGCAGGCGAGTCGTTGATTCCATCTCCCACCATTGCCACAATGTTGCCTGCAGCCTGTATGTGAAGAGAGCGTAAACCGTGTTGCTTAAAAATAGTTTTACAAAACTAATTACTTCATTCTTAAAAATCACATTGAATAAACTTGTACCTGTAGTTCCTTCACCTTCTCGGCTTTTTGCTCAGGTTTCGCCTCTGCGACAACTGAGTCTATTCCAACTTCCTTGGCAATTGCGTTTGCAGTTCCCCAGTTGTCACCAGTGACTACTATACTTTTCACTTTCATGGACTTCAGTAAGGAAATGACTTCGCGTGCCCCAGGTTTTAATGGATCGGAGATGGTCAGTATTCCAACAAGCTCCCTGTTGATGGAGACAAGAATGCCAGTTTGAGCTGAGGTTTCAGCTTCTGCAAGGACTTCCTCAGCATCAAGTGAGATGCTGACATTGTGATTTGTAATTAAACTCTTATTTCCGACTAGGATTTCTCTGTTTCGAACCATAGCCTTCACACCGTGACCAGTAATGGATTCAAAGTCCACAGCTTCGGGCCATGATGGATTCTCTTCATCCTCTCTGAATCTTTTAGCATATTCCACAACTGCCTTGGCTAATGGATGCTCACTGTTTACCTATTACCCAAAAAGATCCAAGTTTTTTTTTATCATCAGTAAGCAGCCTTGACAAATTGCCAGTAGACAGTAACCAGATTGAGTTCTGTATGAAATTAAGTAATAAAAAACAATGTTACTATAGAAAGCCATAGATCGCTATGGCCATGACGACAAGGTTATGGTGTAAAACAGGGAATCCTGAATACCTCAGCAGCAGCAACTAGGTCGAAGAATTCTTTAAGAACCATGTTTTTGAGGAGCTTTGTGTTGACAACCACTGGCTTTCCGATTGTAAGAGTTCCTGTCTTGTCGAAAACAATACAGTTCACCTTATGAGTGCTCTCTAAAGCATGGCCGCCTTTAATCAAGATTCCTTGAGTAGCACCAACTCCAGTACCGACCATGACTGCTGTCGGTGTAGCCAGGCCAAGCGCGCATGGGCAGGCTATAACCATGACTGAAATGCCAAACTGGAGGGCAAGTTGAAAGCTATCCATATCTGAAGGTATCCAAGATTTAGGATATCCATTTAATTTTCCAGATAAAAACCAGGCAAACCAAGTAGAGATTGAAAGGACGATGACCTGCAAATACCAAATGAAAATCTGACTGTTAAGTATACTATGAGATGGATCGAACTTGAATCCGAAAGGGTATTTATTAGTAGTACTTACCAAAGGCACAAAGAATTTGGATATACGATCTGCCACTTTTTGGACTGGAGCTTTGGCCATTTGCGCTGATTCAACAAGTCGAACAATTTGAGCTAGAGCACTTTCTGATCCAACTCTTGTTGCCTTTATATGAAGAACACCATTTGTATTGACAGTTCCTCCAATCACCAGATCACCTTTCCTTTTCGCCACGGGCCTGGATTCTCCAGTGATCATGCTCTCATTTATGTGACTTTGTCCCCAAATGACGAAACCATCACAGGCTACTTTTGCACCAGGGACAATCTTCACAACATCATTCTTCTGGATGAGTCGACTGTCTATTTCTTTCTCATTCATCACATTTCCAGAAGCATCTAATGTTAACAAGGTTGCTGTCTCGGGAGTCAAGTTCATGAGCTTCTCCATCGCCTCAGAAGTCTTCCCTTTTGCCAAAACCTCAAGGTATTTCCCCAGTAGTATGAAAGAAATGAGCATTGAGCTGGTTTCAAAAAAGTCGGTCGACTCAAAATGTGGAGATGTAGCAGCTCTTAAAACCGAATACACAGAGTAAAAATAAGCAGCATTTGTCCCCAGCGCAATCAAAACATCCATATTAGCTGAGCCATGTCTCAATGCTTTGTAAGCACCAACATAGAATCTTCGACCAATGATGAACTGAACCGGAGTTGACAAAACCCATCTCAAGAGCTCCCCAATTGTAAGCATGTTAACCACCTTAGTGTGAAGAGCATCCTTGACAACAGGGATATACATCAGGACCATGGACAACATAAAGACAGGGATAGTAAAAACCAGACTCCAGAGGAAAGATTTGAAATATTTTTTAATTTCGCCCTCCCTATGGGCTTCCCTTGACCCTCCTTCAGGAAATATCTTTGCCTTGTAGCGACCCATACCAGTTGTTTCAATAATTTCAATAAAATTTCTTGGTCCCGTTAAATCTGGCTGGAAGGAAAGCGCCACCTTACTTTGCTCAAGATCAAAGTTGATATCATGAACTCCCGGCAATGCTTTAAGAGAGTTCTCAATTATTCTCATTGAATTATTTGTCTGCACACCATCCACCTGCAGATGTATTCTGCTCCTATCTTCACCAGTGCTGATGAGAATAGCCTCAAATCCAGTATCCTCCACAGCTGCCAGGATCTGGTCATATGTTAAGATCTTTGGATCATAACGAACTTCAGCTTCCTCCGTTGCTAATGCAACTTGTGCCCTTTGCACACCTGATAAACTTTGCAAACTGGACTCCACAGTTGAAGAACAAGAAGTGCAAGTCATTCCTTTTATGCGAATCCTACATATTTCAGAAGTTTTATCATTCATTTCTTCGTTAATCAGTGCAGCTTCAAATCCTGCATCCTCAATTGTCTCACGAATTGTTTCTTCCTGCAAAAGTGTGACATAGAAATTGTAGTTTCAATGACAACCTAAAATTCAATAATTTGTCAGGCTTATAAGTCATAACTGTGTTTAAACGAAGGCACAACTCTGTAATTTTCATCAGTATTCGTATGATGGTAGAGCAGAGTTGGCATAAAAGTGAAAAATAAATCATTAAAATGGCCACATCAGTTCCCTAAATTCTCATAAACATCCCATGTTGAATTTGTACACATGATATGATACCTACACAGAGCTTCCAAGCTATAGCCATATTTTTCATTAACATCAGTAAATCCGCTTGAAACGAATGGATTGTGTAATTTATTAGGAACTATCTCTACTAACACTAGGCACGAAAATACGCAAGAAATCATGATCCATAAATATAAGCGGTGTGTTGCAAGAACGATGCCCAAACACAGAACTTACATTTTAAATTTTTCTAACATGTCCAGTTCTTATTCCACCATAGAAATCTATAGTCCTCACTTAAACTCTAACTCCTCATTGAAGAAAATTACCAAGATCAAACACATGGTGCACACAAAAACACTTTTGAAAAGTTCTACTTTTTCCAGCACATGCCGTTGATGAAGGCATCAAAGAACAGTAATAAAAGTTTTATCTCCTAGTCTGCAAGTAATTCTCTTGATCCCTACAGGAATATATGCCCACAAATATTGTTCCATGGAAGAAGAAAAGAAAGTAATAAAGCTGATTATCTAAAAGTCTGAACACAATTTCTTGATAGACGAACTAAAACTACAAGCCAACTCAAATTAGGGAATTAATGCTCGATTTCAAAGCAGCTTCAAATTAAGAGAGGGAAAATTCAAATTTTCAAAATTTTTAAGGATCACTGGAACTATGAAACCGAGCAAGTCCTCCAGTCCAGGACTGGCAGCAACTAATTACTTGCAACGAAAACAAAAATGATCCTGAACCATGTTCACCAGAAATCAATTAATCCGTTCCACATGAACAAAACCAAATCCATACTTAACGAAAACGCATTAAAAATTCAAAGACTCCATGCAATGATATAAACATCTAAATATAGTATATAAGATGAGTGCTTACATTGACAAAAGCTGGGTAAAACATGACTTGTGCGCGATTATTGAGGACATCAACCACCGCCTCCTGGATTCCGGGGAGACGCTTGATGGCCTTCTCGACTGAGCCGGCGCAGGCGGCGCAGGTCATTCCGGTGACGAAAAAGAGCGCCTTGGCCTCCGATCCACGCAGCGAATTCTCTTCATCGGACGAAATTTTGACGCCTTTGGGGTACTTGGGCATGGAAGGGTAGTGCGGGCGAGGCGTCAAATCGGCGCTGTCGCTCCGCTGTATACATGCCAGCGACAGAAACTTGGCCGCCATTTACCGATTCTCGCTCGAATTGGAAGAAGGCAGCGTCGAGGATTTGAAGGGGTTTTGCTGCGATGATTTGGGGCAGACGAAAAGGTGGTGGTGGTGGTGATGGCTTAGGTTTGCTTGACTTTCAAGGCATTCACGGATTTATTGAGCTTCTGTAATCTCTGGTATAGTATTATATAGATATACATATCGCGTAAGGAATTTCCCGGAATACATTTCAGGAGTATTTAATTTTATGCATCGCTTTCATTAAAAATAAAAAGATATGACGGCATTCATATACTATTATACAGTTGACTCGGAACTCTTTCTACCGCCCTTCTCCGGTTCTCCCCACAGCATACCGTTTTATTTTCCGGTTTGATTTTTTTTGATACAGTTTTGTTGTTCAGATTTGATTTAATTTTATTACAAGTATATAAGTATATATTTGATTCAATTTACATAATTTTTCATTGTAAATATTTTGAGATATTAACAGTTGAAAAAGTGCATTGGATTGTATGCAGAAGTCAAATAAAATAAATTAAATGGGAAGGAGGGAGTATATTGTTAGGCAAGACATAAGGCGGTTCAATCAGCTGGAGCAGAATGGGGTTCTAGTGGTTGAGCAAGATTTTGTTTTTGAACATTGTGTATATGAGAAACTGGTTTGGAGATACACATTTCATTTCCCATACAGATGTTCGAGAAATTAGTTTTGGCTCCAATGTAGTCTTAGGCTTCGTTTGGTAAATAAATAGACTTTAGAGTTTAGAGTTTGGTTTCAGAGTTTAGAGTTTGGCTTCAGATATTAGAGTTCCCAAAATCACGATTTGTGAAGAAAATCGTCGATTCCAAATCTTGTATTTCCGGAAAAACAAACAGATATGAATCTCTTAGAGTTGAGAATGGGCTTTTAGCGTTTGTACCGCTTGTTCCAAACGGGGCCTTAAGATACGCGATTTCACCGAAAAGACATAAAGATTTTAGAAAAAACTCGTAAAATTTTTATTTTCATGTTATTGTTAGACAAGACAAAAGACGAGTCATAAAAATTCATTTTCATTTTATTGTTAGACAAGACATAAGGCCATATCCAAAACGGAGAAAATTCGTTTTTGGTCCGTTAAATTTTATTTTCACCCATTTATGGTCTCATTAAGAGCCCGTTTGGATTGGCTTTTTTCCAAGTGCTTTTGGCTTTTGCTTCTGCCAAAAGCACTTTTGAAGGAAAAATAGTGTTTGTTTTGGCTTTTTTGAAAAAGCAAAAGCACCTCGAAAAGCTGCAAAAGTGCTTCTGGGAGAAGCAGCCCAGGTGGTGCTTCTCCGAAAAGCAGAAGCCAAAAGCACCTAGTAATGTGTGCAGAGTCATAAGTGCCCCTATTAATTTATTTAAATTACACTATAAATATATACTATCATATATAAATAGCATATCCTTTTTGGTAATTTACACATTTCAAAAGCACTTTTTACTTTTACACATCCAAACACACTTTTGAAAAAAATCTGCTTTTCAAACATTCCATCCAAACACAAAAGTTAGCTGCTTCTGCTTTTAGCTTTCACTTCTGGTTCTGCTTTTGGCTTCTGCTTTTTTTAAAAGCCAATCCAAACGGGCCCTAAATAATTGTTTTTTTCTTTTTTTTTCTCTTTTGGTCCATCGGTGTATTTTAAGAAAGAACATTCATGGAGGGTCAATGTGCAATTTTTTAAATTTTATCTATTTGCATTACACACAGTTCAATTAAAAATTCATAATTCACTTAAGTAAACCCAAATTTATTCATTTCTACAAAACAAAATTATTTATAAAAATTATACTAGAAGATTAATATTTATTAATAATTAAAATTTTATTATAAATATTTACCATATACTATATTGAATAAAAATATATATAATTCTACATATAAAAAATGAACTATTTCAATATTTATTACATAATAAGTTTTTATTTTTATAAATACAAAAAATTTTATTTTATGTATATTGCATTTATAATATTTTGATATTTTTACTCATATTTGAAATATAATATTTAACAAATTTCATAAAATATATCTAATAAAAAAATTTAAAATTTTATTATTAATGAAACATTACTCTTTTAATAAATTCAAAAATAATTTTATTTGGTAGAAATGAATAAATTTAAGTATAATTAAATTAAATGAGTTACTATTTTTAATTGGATAGTGGCATTTTCCAAATAAAAAAAATATTGCACATCCATGCCATATGAATAACGATTGAAAAGGTGTATTGGATTGTGTGCAAAAGTCAAACAAGACAAGTTAAATGGTATGGGGGGAGTATATTGTTAGGCAAGACTAGGGGTCTAAACGAGCCGAGCCGAGCCCGAATAGTGGTAAGCTCGGCTTGAGCTCGTAAGAATTCGAGCCGAGCTTTGACTGAGCTGAACGTTGACCAAGCTACTTCGAGTCGAGCATTAATCGAGCTTTGACCGAGTCGACCCGAGCTCGAACTAGTATCATTTTCATTCTCACATAATTTATAAAAGAAATTATAGTTAATATATTGTATTTATTTAATTTAATCTACATATTTAAATAATTTTAAAAAATATAATTAATAATATATTTTTAATTTAAAAACTAAAAGATATAAACAATAATAATACTACACTTTAATATTTTATATAATTTCTACATTTAATAATAAATAAATATATGTATAAAAATAAATTGAGCCTATTATCGAGCTTTCATGCCGAATAGTGGTTGGCTCGTCTTGAGATCATCGCCATGTGTGTTACGAGCCGAGCTCGAGCTCGAACCGAGCCATTTCGAGTCGAGCTTGAATCGAATTTTGACCGAGCCGAGCTCGAACAATTCACGAGTCTATCAGTCTCATTTACACCACTGGGCAAGACATAAGGCCATTCAATCAGCTTGAGTAGAATGGGGTTCTACTGGTTGAGCAAGATTTTGGTTCTGAACATTGTGTATATGAGAAACTGGTTTGGGAGATACACCTTTCATTTCCCATATACAGATCTTCGAGAAATTAGTTTTGCCTCCAATGTAGCCTTAGGATATCCGATTTCACCAAAATTAAATTATTTATAAAAATTGTACTAGAAGATAATATTTATTAATAATTAAAATTTTATTATAAATATTTACCATATACTACTATATCGAATAAATATATATAATTCTACATATAAAAAATGAAATATTTCAATATATTTATTACATAATAATTTTTTATTTTTATAAATATAGAATATTTTATTTATGTATATTGCATTTTAATATTTTGATATTTTTTACTCATATTTGAAAATATAATCTTTAACAAATTTCATAAAATATATATAATAAAAAATTTAAAATTCTATTATTAATGAATTTAATAAATTCAAAAATAATTTTATTTGGTAGAAATGAATAAATTTAAGTATAATTACATTAAATGATTTAGTATTTTTAATTGGATAGTGGCATTTTGTAAATAAAAAAACTAAAATATTATACATCCATGCCATATGAATAATTTTTCTTAAAAAATACACCGAATGATGAAAATGAAAAAAATAATTATTTAATGGGACTAAGAATTAAAATTGTATAAACTTAAAATTAAAAGTGGATGATGAAATATTTTATGTGACCAATAGTCAATTTTTCCAACAAAAACTGATAAAAGGATGTACTTGGGGTACACACACGGGAGTAGAAATCTCGGACCATATAAAACAAAGGGCCCACTGTCATTTGCTACAAAATGTCAACGGCCCCCAAACACCAAAATGCTGTCTAAATTCAAGATGGTAATGCATCAGTCTTAATTTACGGCCTCCAACTTGAATGCTGTGTTCTCCAATTTTTAATTTATTCACAAGATGGTTAATAATAATAATAATAATAATAATAATAATAATAATAATAATAATAATAATAATAATAATAATAATAATAATAATATAATTTTGACAGTCTTTCCTGTACGAATTTGGACTTCCAAATTCTACTGTTGTTTACATGGATTCCGATTACGTGGATACACATGTATTGCAATATTGATTGGAACTAGGGTTGTAAACGAACCGAATCGAACCGAATATCACAGTATTCGCTTTGATTTGATAAGCTTTTCGAATATTATCGAATCGAATCGAATTATTCTATAAGGTAATCTATATATATATTAAAGCATTAGTGAACAAACCATCCTACATTTAATGTGGTGTCTCCATTTTAAATTTCTAATTTTTATAAATTTTTGTATTTTTAATTTATCAATTTTAATTTTTTACATTTATATATTTATTTATTATAGATTTTCAATTTTTGAAATATATGGAATTCCTACAATATTCACTTTTAAAAAGATTTGAAAGATTTGAAATTTGCAAATTTGCAAATCTTATTTTATCTATATTATTTTGTATTTTTTAATTTACTAATTTTAGATTTTCGCATTTATTTATTTATTCATTATAGATTTTAATCTATCATGTATAAAATCTATCATTTACTTATAAATTCTCACTCTATCATCCTATCGTGTCACTATATATTCACTTTTAAAAAGATTTGAACGATGAAATTTTGCAATATTTTTATTTTATCTATGTTGGAGTTTATTTATTTGCATTTTTTTATTTTATCTATTTTAGATTTTATTATTTTTTGCATTTTTATTTATTTATTTTAGATTTTATTGCTGTATTTTGTATTTATTTATAAATTTTCAGTTTTACACTATAGAATTATTATGACGAGGTTTTGTATGGTGAATGATGTAATCAAAATGTACATTGCACGTCAGATTTATTTATTCATGTTAAATATATATTAATGTGTATATGGAAATCTCAATTTTTAGTATTTAAAAGATATTTAATTTCCAATTTATATGGCGTTTCCACAATTTTTAATTTTTTTTTAAAAAATTAGAAGTTCAAATTTAAATGGAATTTGCAGTGTATATATGGAATTTATATTATTAAACGATACATTAATGAATGTATAAAAATATTTGTATATATTAATTAATGTATATATATGCCATGTTTTCACAAAAATATGTCACTTCACTTAAAAGTAATATACAATTATATAGTTGCGAATAGATCCATCAGTAAATAAAGTAAATAAAGAAGGAAAATTTAAATTTTTTTTAATCTATCCATCTGTCCCATTATTTCTGTCTCAAAACTTTTTGACACGTCGTCCAATACATTTGTTTAACATTTAATATATTAAAATGTACATATGTAAAAATTATATAAAAGATATATTCTAAAACTACATAATTAGAAAAATCTAACAAGACCGAATTTGACTATATTTTTATCATATATAATTGCGATAACATTAGGTCAAAATTGATAAATAAACGGTGTTAAAAAGTCAAAATGAGATACTTTGAGTGCGACGGGGGGAATATTTTTTAAGAAATAATCTATCTGTTTTATAATAAGTATAACACTAGGAAATGACACAAGATTTAAGGTAAGTTAATAAAATTTATTTAGTTGAAGTAATTAAATAAATAAAATAAGTCACATTTGATTTTGTTCATTTTAAGTTTTATTTTAATGAACATAAAAAACTAATTTAAGTATAATTAGTAAAAATTATTAATCTTCGGAGCATTTCAAATATGGTACTGTAACACTTAATTCCAACACCCATAAAGGGAAAGTGTGACACTTAAAAAATGGATGATGTAATTCATTAATCTATATTTTAACAGATTTGCAATTGACGAAAAACAAATATAATCTAGCTTTGTTAGAAATTTGTGATTGTGAATGATCAAAGTAAATTCATGTTGAAAGACTAATTACTGCAAATTCTATAAGTTTGAAAATTTTCTCTGGAATGCCAGTACTTAATGAAGTTTTAACGTCTGAAACAAATAATCTACTGACACTAGAAGAGACATATTATAATAAGAAAAAAAATGAAAGCGGATCATGCTAATATTACCTTTGTTGGTCGATGATGAGAATAATATTTATAATAAAATAATATCTGTAGTTGATAGTAATGGGTGTTGATTGATTTTTCTTTACGTGGTGGAACTAACAAGACATTTATCGATAATTTATCTAAAAAAATATTACGTTTAGCCCTTCATGGTAGATGTAATCTTGTGCTTCCTGTAGCATCCAATGGAATAGCACCATTACTCATTCCAAGAGGTAGGACTGCACAGTCTAGATTTGGTATTCCACTAGATTGTGACGAGAATTCTACCTGCAAAAAACTTGCCTCAGAAAATTATTTAACCGCTCAAGAAAAATATTTTACCTCTATTCTCATTAAAACAAAGCTCAATATTTGGGATGAAAGTTCTTGATTGATAGAATAATTTTGAGCCCGTCTGAATCAACCAAATTCTCCATTCGATTTCAGAGGAAAAAATTCTACTCGCATTTTATTTTACTATGACTATAAAAAACAAAACCAAAAAAAAGAGTAGATGTCAACCTTTAAAGAAGGTTAGACTCTATCTTCAAAAATCGGTTTTTACTCATGTCAGTGATATGTTGCAATATCGCGTATCACTGTAAAGTGGGAACTCGAAGTATTAATATGTAATTAAGATGGATTAACTTAAGATACTATAAGAAATGTTATTTACAATGAAAATTATATATGGCAAAACTTTGCACAATGAATACTTCATGTACGTAATCGTAATTGGTAAAGCTGGTATTAATTTTGAAGATGTACAATTATATATGACATTTCCAAATGATAATTTTATAAACTCTACGAGAGATTCTATAGCGGCAATTGTTGAGAGTACTTATACAAATATAAATTGCACCACTTCAAATCCAAATATTTTTTCTATAGATTAACCCCTACCAATGAGATTATTGCTACTATCAATAATTACATCATGGAACGTATGTCTGTAAATGAAAATGTATATATATATATATATATATATCAGTTTTAACAATATTTGTCAAAAGGGTGAAAGCATAGATAATGCCAGTGAATTATTTTCACTGGAATATCTAGACACGATCAATTGTTCTGGATTACTGAATCATGAAATATACTTGAATGAGGATTCCATAGTCATGCTTCTTATGAATATATATCCATCAAATAAATTATATAATGAAAGTAGGTTGATAGTAACCAAGATGCGGAACTAGATAGTTGAGGTTAAACTAATTTTTGGGAAACCATGAAAGTAGAGAATTCTTGATTGGTAGAATGTTTATGAGTCTATTTGATTTAACCAAATTTTTTTGGGGGTAAATCGCCTCGAGAGGGTAAGACACTGGGGGGGGGGGGGGGGGTCTTTATCGGTTCGATTTGAGATGAGAAAATTCTCACTCACATATTCTTTTGATATAATTATAAACAAAAGTCAATGTCAATCTAAAAAATGTCGGATTTTATCTCCTAAAACCAATTTTAGCCATGAACAGTTATGTTGTAATATTTCGTGTCACTTGCAAGATGTGGCTAAAAGTATTAATATGCAATTTAAAATGATTAACTCAAGATACCACAAAAATTGTTGTTTACAATGAAATTTATATATGACAGAAAATTTACAAAATGGATAGTTGATGTAGGTGATGGTAAAGCGGGTATTGATTTTGGAGATGTACAATTAGATGTCACATTTTCGGATGATATTCTTATAAACTCTACGGGTGATCCTATAGCAGTAATTTTATAAAGTACATATACAAATATAAACTGTACCACTTCAAATTCAAATATTTTAAAAGATAGTGTTATACTAGCCCCTATCATGAGATTTTCACCAATGAAATTTTCAGCAAATTGTTATGAATTTTTTTTCATATTATGCTTCATACTTATTTTTAAATTTTATTTTATCTTAATTTAAATTTCAAATCAAATAAAAATATTATTTTAATAGTTATTTTTATTGATCTGTTAGATTTCTTTGTTAGTTTTAAAAATAATTAAATTATATTATCATATACATCCTCTTTTAAATGTATATTTTTCATTATTCAAAATATAATTTATCATTGCTTTATATAATATAAGTATATATATTATATAAAATATTAAGTTATGCCCGTCGAGTCTCGACGGGTTATTTACTAGTTTAATAATTAATAAAATTAATTTTAATTATTAAACTTAAATATTTAATTTGATTTATAGATCAAATTTAATATTTTAATATTATATATAAATATATTTATATTAATTAGTAAATATAGTCACTAAAATTAAAATTTTTAATTATTTAACAAAATAAATTTATATATTTATATATAATTTTAATATAAAATCGAATATCGAATCGAATCAAATATTAATCGAATATCAAAATTCCGAATAATTTCGAATCGAATCACGAATCGAACCAAAAATATTTGATTCTTTTACAACCCTAATTTTTTTTTTTTTTTTTGGGGAGCCGAAGCCGGAGAAAAAACATACAAAAGAAGGAAATATAAAACCACACACAGGACAGGAAAGGAAGCTAGCTAGAAGGGAAAGGAAGAGAAAAAGAGACTAAAGACAGGAGACTAGGCTCTAGGCAGCCACACCCCCGAAGCATCCGAACTAAGAGTTGTGAGAACGAAGTCTGGAGGGAAGGCCCAAGTAGTGTAGAATCTTTCCTCAGACGCTCCATGCTTGGCCAAGCTATCGGCCACTCTATTTCCTTCTCTCCAAACATGATGAAAGCTGCAGCTATCCAGACGCTCCCTGGCATCATTGATTTTGTGGATAATGGTGGCAGAGGGATGAAGGAGCCCGCATCCATGCAGAAGGTTGATCGCCATAGATGAATCCGAATAGACGCTAATCCGACGAAAACCATTCTGAGTGACAAACTCCAAGCCATAGAGAATAGCCGAGAGTTCAGCGTGAAGGGGTGAAGCTGACTTCAGGTGCCCACAACCACCTCCCTTCCATTCACCTTCCTCGTTCCTTATCACAAATCCATAGCCCCCTGGCCCTGAATTCCCTCGGGAGCTCCCGTCAACGTTAAGAATCATCCCCTTGAGGTTAAGATGGTTCCATTTGGTGAGCCGCATGTGTTTGGTCATGTCCGTCCCTCTGATTTCAGCCTTATACATGTCCTCCCTCAGAATACTAATATCTTTTTTGATAGTCCACAGGGGTCTCGCAGTTCCTCTAAAGACTCTAGCGTTTCTCTCTATCCAGAGCACCCAAAGAGTGGCCAGCACAATATATCCATGGCAACGAAGTAAGCCCTGGATGAAAGCTTTAATTTCTTGCTTGGGAATGCTGTGGCAGTCCATAGGGGGGTGGATGCCAAGGGAGTACCAGACTTGATTAGCCCAAGGACAATGAAACAAACAGTGATGCCAATTTTCAACTTCCACTCCACATAAAGTGCAAAGCGGGGACGGGGTGAGGTTTCTGGAAAACCTTAGCCAATTAACCGGAAGAGCCTCATGGCATAGCAACCAAAGAAAGAAGCCGATTTTTTCAGGGATCATGTTTTTCCACATCCATTTCCATCCCTCCCCCATCTCCTCCCCAGGGCCGAGGTGAGTATAGGCAGATTGAACAGTGAATTTGCCATTAGGACTCTTGTTCCATATCCAATGATCCGAGACACCAGGATGAAGCACCGGGGGCGGGGATGCTTTAATATCAGTGAGAAGATTAGCAGGAATGGGAGAATCTATCCGGTCCCAATCCCAATCCCCATTGTTCACAATATCACGAACCCTCATAAGGGAATCCTGTATAGCAACAAAGGGTATTATAGAGCCAAGATGTCTCCCCCTCCACCACCCGGAGTACCAAAGGGACGAGTCGCCATTCCCCAAGCGCAGCGAAAGCCCCCCCCTAAGGATAGGTAGAATCTTGTTTAGGATATTCAGAGTATGAGATCTCCGTTTCCAGTTTGGCCGAAGGACCAGAGAGTCAGTGATAAAGTCGCCTCTGACCATTTTGATCCATGGCTTCTCCTTGTTGTGCAAAATGCCCCATAACATTTTTACAACCCTAATTGGAACCATTATTGTACTCCCTCTGTTTTTCAAAAATTGTAACATTCATGCGTTTCACGTTATCTAATGCACATTTTTAACGTTTAATATCTCAAAATTTGTAAAAGCAAAAATTATAAAAATTTGATATTATAAAACTACGCGATTAGACGAATCTAACAAGATCTCACTTGACTATGTTTTATCTTGTATAACTGTATTAAAAATTTGAATCAAAGTTACTCAGTGAATAGTAACAACTATGCAAATTTTACAATTATTTCTAAACGGAGGAAGTATTAAATATTGAGAACTAATTGCAAAAACGATCTATTTTGCTTAGGGGTTCTAATTAGTGAGTCTCGATATGGTGTTGAGCAAGTGACATTCAGCAAGTGCTGGCGTATTGAACTGATGAGGTGTGTGCTGGGGTTAATGAAGTGTGTGCTGGGTATTTATTGGTGTTTAAGCTGTATAAAAACACTCAGCATATACAAAACACGCATTCAGCACATACAAATTAAAGCACTCATTCAAAATCCCTAATTAGCTAAACACAAGTGTGATATCTGGGTAATAAGATCCAAACCTGTGGATTTTTTCGGTTAGTATTTTTCTTACATTTCCATTATAAACATTTTGGTATTTTTAATTAATCTATGACAACACGCCCAACAAATGTATACTGCTATTATTACTTTTTTTTTAAAAAAAATTATTATACCCAACAAACAGATTCCAGTCAACTATGGATCTGAATAGCTTACCAAAAAAAAAAAAAAAAGAAAAAAAAAAGAAAAACTATGGATCAGCTGAATACGATAGAATAGTTAAAATGTATGATTCTTGTCTTATATTCACAAGTCGTCCATTTTCATTTTATATGACATTTCATCATTTTCATTTTACACTCACAAGACCTCCATTTTAGTTATAAAAATATTACTATTAATTAATATATTATTCAATGTTCATAGTTCAAACGGAAAAAATCCATTGGTACTATAGATAGTGCAACTTGAAGAAAACATATCGTTCTCATCTTATTTCCCGAAGCCAGTGGTAAGAGAAAAAGGTGTTGAGATCTCATACCACACGAATTACAAAAAGATAAATGAAACAGATAAAAGACGGGGTGATTAATGAATTCTCAACCACAAAGTTGGAGTGCAGATAACTTGATTACTCATATGTACTTACCAATTAGTGACTACTAAATTATGTAAAATTTATTATTTTATTATATATTACTTTGCTAAATAATAGGGGTACTTATTATCTTCTCCCTTTAATTTATCCATCTCCTTCATTTATTTGTCATTTCTGTTATATATATATATATGAGCTCTCACCACCCATATCTCTTGCGAATATAGCTTCACAACAAACAAAAAAAAAAGAAAAAGAAAAAGAAAAAATAGTATAGATATATGTAGTTATGTAACTATTTTTTTTTTGTAACTTTAATTATCTATATGACGATGTAGTAATTGTAACTGAATATATATATATATATATATATATATATATATATATATATATTAGGCCAACCTATGGTTAGAAGTTATTTTTTATATAATTTTGAATTCATTTTAAAAATAAAATTATTAATATGATATATATTTTGAAAAAAAAGTCAAATTGTAATACTTCAAAAAACACGGAGGGAGTATGTATTTAAATTTTTATAAATATGTTTTTTTTTTGAATAACTTGTCCAATATTTTAAAACTTTGATATACGTATATGTAGATTTATTGATAATATAATATATCTTATTATATTTGATGACTTAATTTTATAAATAAAAATATTTATTTCATTATTTTATTAAAAACAACCCTAATTTAAAGGGATGATTTTATTACAAAATGAAATAAAACATTTATAATTTTATATGTTATTTAAAAGTGTTATATGGAGTATTTATTAAAAAGATCTCACAAATTTAAATTTATTTTAAAAAAATTATTCATAAATAATAAAATAAAAAGATTGTAATTGTGCAACGATAAAATAGCTTTGATCACAAGTAATACCTCCACCTTCGATTAAGTTACTTTCGAGAAAATTTTTTTTATGCATATCCGGAATTGCTACAAAATATGGGAAGTGTGCTGTATTGTTTTAATTTATATTTGTTTAATTATCTATTAATGGCAATCAATCAGGCAGTTAATATATTGCTATAATTATGAGGAATTAATTATATCATATTATATCTATTAATGACAATCAATCAGTTAGTTAATATATTGCTATAATTATCTATTAATTATATCATATTATATCAAAGAATACAGATAATAAATTGACACTTATTAAAATACTTAACATATTAGCACATTATGTTGATTGTAATTATTTTTAAGTTTGGCACAGAACTTTTTATTTTATTTTTAGCATAGCAATATATCATATTATATCATATAATACATAAAATAAATTGGGTTATTAAAATAACATATAAGCACATCATTTTTATTGTAACTATTTTTAAGATTAGCACAGAACTTTTTATTTTATTTTTAGCATATCATTTTATAAAAATTACAATAGCACAGAACTTTTTATTTTATTTTTAGCATAGCATTATATAAAAAAATACAATAGCACAGAACTTTTTATTTTATTGTTAGCATATCATTATATAAAAATTGCAATAGCACATAACTTTTTATTTTATTTTTAGCATATCATTATATAAAAATTGGAATAGCACATCATTTACTCCAATTGTATATGAAAAAGAAATTGTTAATATGAAAAAACATAACCTGGTGCGTTCATACATACCAAAAATATCCCAGTCGGTAATAAAACTAAACTATCAATCTTCACATAAAAAAAGAAATATAATAGTAGAGATTCAATTAGCATATTATTGTAGCGTAATTACCGGAAATGTTAAAAGTAATTGGCCCTGAATTATGGTGGTATTAATAAACACATAAAAAGAATGTTTGCAAGATAGATTTGACTTAGCATAAAACTATGGATTTATATCATTTCTGGATATGCATAATTCTGGATACAAACTCAATCCCTCCACCTTATAGGCTCATTTAGTTTAGTTAATTTAATTATTAATATATGTCAAGTTGCCAACGTAATTACTGTATAGTGATAGATAAAGCTTCCCCCATGTGGGACAAACATTAATTTGATGACAAAGAGATTATTTAAATCCCACTTTTTATGACACCAAACGTAGTTGGTTTGAGTGAATTGGAATTCTAGCTAATTGAGTAAGGTTTTGAGTTTGTGACTTGTATTTGTAAAAAATTGATTGAGAGATGCACCATTAGTTGCCACGCATATTCTTAGTTTTGGGTCCAAATACTTGATTTTACCAAAAGAAATGATGATTTTCCCCTGCTAATGGGTATTTTAACTGTTAACACATGCCACGACCTTTGTGTCATTTTCGTTATATTTTTTTTGTGTGTATCCTTAGGCCACATTGAGCCAAGAGAATGTTTATGGTACTACCAATGTGAATGATAGTACATCAAGATAAATCATCTCAACCATACAAAAATATCCAATGGCTATAAAATAAAAAGGGTAGAGTTGTCAAACATAAATAATCATATCTTTAGTAATAAAATCATTCACAAAATTAATTTAGTGATTTCTATCATTAAATAAAGATCATATTAAAAATCACATAAGTTAGCTCTCTTTTGATACAATTCATGGCATAATAATAAAGAAATTATCTTTATTTATCTCTTTCACTCGTCAGTCTTCCATTCCTGATATTTTCTATTTGGTTATTTTGAATTTCTAAAATATGATAGGATATTTAGATTCCTTGCATCGAGTAGATATATTTTCATATAAAGAATGTCCAAATCCGAGCTCATTTGAGAAAGCTACAGTCATTTGAAGTTTGTCATATAAATTTTGTTGTATAGACTACGTCGTTGAAATGCATATGCTATATTGCTGAATTGTAAAGTCTCCGTCGCTGAATTATAAAGGCTCCGTCGCTGAATTACATAGCCACCGTCGCTGAAATGTAAATGATGTGTTTCTGAAAATTGTATTGAACTTCAAATGGCTCTAACTTTCTCAAACGAACTCGGATTTTGACGTTCTTTTATGAAAATCTACCCACTCGATGCAAGGAATCTAAATTTCCCATCAAATTTTGGAAATTCCAAATAGATAAATACCAGATTTTCAAAAGAAAAGATATCTTATGTTCATTGTTTTGAAAATATGATATTTATATGTTTAGACTTTCTAAAATCTGATAGAATATTTAAATTCCTTGCATTGAGTAGATAGATTTTCATATAAAGAACGTCAAAATCTGAGGTCATTTGAGAAAGTTAGATTCATTTGAAGTTTGTCGCATAAACTTTGTTATATAGGCTACGCCGCTGAAATGCATAAGCTATGTCGCTAAATTGTAAAACCTCCATCGATGAATTATAAAGCCTCCTTCGCTGAATTACATAGCCACCATCGCTGAAATGTGAAGGTTGTGTTTCTGAAAATCGTAATAAACTTCAAATGGCTCTAACTTTCTCAAACGAACTCGGATTTTGACATTCTTTATATGAAAATCTACCTACTCGATGCAAGGAATCTAAATTTCCTATTAAAATTTTGAAATTATAAATAGATAAATATCAGATTTTCAAATGAAAGGGTATCTTATTCTGGTTATTTTGAAAATATGATATTTATCTGTTTAGTATTTATAAAATCTGATAGGATATTTAAATTCCTTGTGTTGAGTAGATAGATTTTCATATAAAGAACGTCCAAATCCAAGCTCATTTGGAAAAGTTAGAGCCATTTGAAGTTTGTCACAAAAAGTATGTTGTATAGGCTATGTCGCTGAAATGCATACTCTGTGTCGCTGAATTGTAAAGCTCTCGTCGCTGAATTGCAAAGCCACTGTCGCTGAAATGTGAAGGCTACGTTTCTGAATATCACAGTGAACTTCAAATAACTCTAACTTTCTCAAACGAACTCGGATTTTGACATTCTTTATATGAAAATCTACGTACTTGATACAAGTAATCTAAATAACCTATCAAATTTTAGAAATTCCGAAAAGAAAAAGTAGGATTATGAGGGAGAGAGATGTACGAGCATTAGAATTGAGAGAAGTGAATATAGATCATTTGGATCTTATTGAAATTACAATAGTACCCTTTGTATTAATCTTAGCCATTGATTTCAACATTTCATCAATGGCTTGGATGTGCCACAGTATATCAAGAGACATAGGTCTTTGCATCCTAACCAAAGCCTTGAGCCAAAGACTAATTTCTTGGATTCTTGAGGATCTGGTGGGAATTGAAGGGTTGCCTCTCACAAAGCAGAATTCTAAATACATAAAGGCTCAAATAGATTTTAAATGGAGTACTTCCCTAGCTAGCCATATTAAATAGACTATGTAGTTTTATTTTTAATAATGTTAAATTATATGTTATATTATTTTATTATTTAAATATTTAAAATCAACGAAGAATAGATTCCACATATATATTGTATATAAATATTACTATTTTTTTACAGGCTAGGAAATGGATTGTGGGAACCCATACAACACAAATTACAAAGGAAATAAAAGAGAGGAATATGGGGCCGGGTGGCGAATCAAATCCCCAACCTATATATTGGGAGTCAGGGGACTTGACGACTAGGGTAAGTCTCAAAACCCTTTATAAATATTACTATTAAACACTGAATTAATCATATATACATTCATACCCTTCATGTATGTCAATAAAAATCTGGTAGTATTTTATTACATGTAATAAACTGAAACAAAAACATTTTTTTTTTACTGCATAAAATCGAGAATTGAATCCTAATAATACTCTTTCGTGCATATAAAGAAAATGGTTTGAATTTGTTCGTGTTTTTTTTTTTTAAAAAAATATTAAAAATTGTGCTTTGGTTCAGTGTGCAAATAATGTAGCATTCAGCAAAAAAAAATTTTTGAAGAAAAAAGGTACATCGAATAATAATGTAGCATGCCCTGAATAGTAATTCAATGATTTAATTTCGTACTTCCTCCGTCCCATTTCAGACGTCCTGTTTGACTTTTTGGCACTGTTCATTGTTTAACTTTGACTCAATATTATTGCAAGTAAATATTTTTTAAAAAAATAGTCGAGTTCGGTCTTGTTAGATTAATCTAATCGTGTAGTTTTAGAATATGTATTTCAAATAATTTTTACTTATATATATTTTGAGATATGATCGATTTAAAAAGTGCTTTGGATTGTGTGCAAAAATCAAACAAGACATCTTAATAATTTTCACAGAATCACTCATCAATATTAGAAAAATAATTTAGTAACATGCATGCCCTGAAGTCCTGAACAGTAACATAGGAGTACTATATAACGCCAGCGTTGCTGATTAGATAATTAATTATTTATTTATTTGAATTTAATGATTTTATTTTTTAATATAAAATGGAGTGGTCATTTGTTTGAGTTGAATACGTGGTAGCAATGCATGCTTGTTTTTGACTTTTGAGTTTATAAATTGTACTCATACTTAATTATTGAATTCAACACCAATTGAAATAGAAGTCGAAGGAATAGTATAGAAATTTGGTGCACATCACATCATCGCATAATTTGCCAAACATCTCTCTCTATATATATAATTAATGATGATGATGTACTTCGTTATAAATTAATGATGATGTATTTGTTGTAAGTATTAGATTAGTAGTATATTTTAACCAAGGTAATTGGAAATTCGGAATCATTTGAAAATGGTGGACATATTTTGAATGTGAAATGGATATCTTCACTTGGAATTTTCATTAGAGACCACTTGGGGCATTTGGACTTTTGGTGCCGCTTGATTTTGCTAATCTGATTCCCTTCAAGTCATTAGACTCATTTTTTTTAGCACTCATCTTTTAATTTCACACCTTGCTAGGATCAATACTATTCTTTTGAACAATTTTTTTTTTTTTTTTTGGAGCCGAAGCCGGATAAATTATTGCAAAGATGTTCCTTGTAATACTGCTGTATTGATTAGTTTATTTCCTCTCAAATGTATATTTTAGGTGAATACCAGAGTATCCTCAGGCCACATTGAACCAAAAACTAATTCCTCGAGGATCTGCAAGAGCAATTTCCTCTCACATATATTTTAGGTGAATACCAGGATATCCCGGGCCACATTGGACCCAAAACTAATCACTCGAGGATCTGCAAGGGCAATTAAGGGCGCCTCTCCCAAAACAGTTTTTTGCATACATAAGTCTCGAACCTGAAACCTTGCTTACGCGACTAGAGCCCCCATCCACTCAAGCCAACTGCTGTTGGTTCCGCTCACATATATTGATCCTAAAAAATTTAAAGATTTTTTTTTTTTTAAAAAAAAACACTTTAATTGTAATGAAGCTAACTAATAATGTCCATGCTGCGGATCTATTCCTAGGAATGAGATCAGGGAGTTTCTACACGGTATGGTCGTCCACTATGGCATGGGTTTTGTGGCTGCTATTTGGGCCATATGGGTGGAGAGAAATGCTAGTCTTTAGAGGCACTCAGGCACTGACATGGAAAATATGTAGAGACATTATCCACACTGCTGAATTGATGGATGCTGACAGATACTCCAGACGCCAGGGTGGGGTGGCCTGAAGCTGGTTCACTGGAACTCGACGGGGGCTACCGGTGATATCCTTCGCGTGGATGGCAGCGCTCTTGGGAAACCCCGGTGGCGGATAAGCTTGCCAAACATGACGCTTTGAAGGAAGCCTTCTTCACTACTTGGGCGTACCCCGGACTTCGTCTCGGAGGAGTACACGGCGGATGATCTGGGGGTCTGCTCCCCATGCCAATGAATTCATGACTGTCGGTGTTTTGTGCTGTGTGGCCCCCCTGTACCCCTTCTTTTTGCTTCTTTCTTTGCTTCTTTGTCTTGTTTTACCTTTATCCGGCCTTTTGGCTTACCCAAAAAAAAAAAAAAAACTAATAATGTCCATGCTTAGTAAGTTACTTCTGATTATGTTTTTGGGCATAACTCGAATGTATTACTATATGCGTAGGCGTAACTAAAATGTAATACTATATGATGATTGGCAATTAAATATTTTGCCATTTTAAAGGTATTATATTCTCTCAATTTATAACCTATAAGGCTAGTTTATGTTGATAATAAGCTAACCAATGCCCAAAGAAACAAGCTTCCACTGTTGAGAAAAAAACTACAGGTTAGCACTTAGCAACACTTAAAATAAGCTCAAGAAAATCAATAAGTATCGCTAACATCACACATTTAGGTTTTACGACACTTCAGCGATACTTCTTAAGCTTATAATGTTATGTGCTTTTAAGTTGTAAAAAGCCACATAAAATTTTAAATTTTGTGACATGATCTCTAGCTAAACATGTCATGTAAATATGTAATTTAGTCACTCAAAAACCAGATGTAGATGAGAGACTGGACAACCTCAAGAAATTCAACATCATCCAATACCCTGCATTGTAGAGGTGGTGATGCAAGAAACAGAAACAAGGAAATAAAATTTAAAGTAAAAGAACAACCATAGGAGGATAGAATGAGCCTTCATATGTAAGTATAAAAGTCCCGAAACAAAGTCATTTGCTTGTAGCAAAGCTCATAAAACCATGGCTCCACAATCAGGAATGTATTTTCATGTATTTGGTAGCAAATGTGCGACCAGAAATCAGGTCCCGCTACTTATTTAGTATATAATTACCTAGGCTGATACCGGCTGGGTATCGAATATGAGCCAACCGATCAAGCCAACAGCACACAATCGAATATGAGGACATGTTTTTTCTGTAAACAGGGTTGTTGTACATACCCGTTGTTTTTATGGCGCGACCGGTCAGGAGCTAGCACCATAAACTCGAATTCTTTGCTCAATAGGGACCCGGCAGTATGGGCACAAGGCTTTTCCTTTCTTTCCATAGCTATCGTTGCAGTTCGCACAGATAACTTGATGTGTGCAGGGAAGGAAAACCACGGAGACCTCATCTTTCAGGCAAATCATGCACTCCCTGTCATGGCCAATCTCCTTTCCCTGAGAATCTTCCAGCTGATCGAGCTCACGCAGAAGCCTCGCAATGGTGTCACCTTCAGGATTTGCGCTTTTGGAGTTTCCTGTCCAGACTTCATTGGATTCATTTTCAGCTTTATTCGCCTGCACGGTGTCTTTGAGACGGGAATATTCTTGCTCAAGGCGCTGGAGATCATCTTTGTGGCGCTGGAAGTCGATCTCGATCTTCAAGCGCAGGGTCTCAATCTTCCTTTTGTTGTTGGCCTCAGCAGTCTCTTTAAGGCGACGCTCCTCCTCCAGCTGCACCAGGGCTTGCTCTTTCGCTTTCTGCTCTTCCCTCCACTTCGCCTTTCACACAAAAGATCAGAAATAAGGACTTATTAGCCATAAAGGTACACAGCTTGGAAGGATAAGTCGAACAAATGAAGATTGATCAGGAGCATCGACAAGAAAGGAGAGTAAAGAAACAGATTTAGAAAAACGAGTTTCCATTATCCATTTATACCACATTATAATCAATGCATTTTATGTAGGTAAGAATAGGAAAGAATAACGGATTATACCACGTACATAATCAATGCATCTTTCGTAGGTAAGAATAGGAAAAAGTAGCGGATTATACCACGTACATAATCAATGCATCTTACGTAAGTCATAACAGGAAAAAGTCACGAGATCCTAGGAAGTTAACCACAATTCTAATAGCTTAAAAAGGAAATTAAACTAGAAACACGCCAACAATTACCTGCTAAAGGTTAAGATAACCGTTCAACTAACGTATACAGACAGGTCTAAAGTCACGAGATCATAGGAAGTTAACTGCGATTCTAATAGCTTAAAAAAGAAAGTAAACTAGAAACAAGTCAGCAACTACCTGCTAACAGTTAACATAACCATTCAACCAATGTAAACAAGACTGATCTAAAGTCACCAGATCCCAGGAATTTAACCGCGATTCTAATAGCTTAAAAAGGAAATTAAACTAGAAACACGCCAACAACTACCTGCTAACGGTTAAGATAACCATACAACTAATTTACACAGACAGGTCTACGCCACCAAATTCGTCGCAGGAAAGCAAATCAGGCATATCATTAAATGTAAGTAAGGCCACAAAACTATGATATAGTATAAGAACTTATTATTATAACCAAGATTTCATCAAATTATATTTGCACCAATGCTTCACAATAATCCAAAAGAACATAAGTAAGCAGTAGATAAAAGCGTTGTTATGCACGAAACATTAATACATTATGGGATTAATAATTCCAACAAGGGTATACCTCAGCTTCCTTGGTTTCTGCCTCGACTTGAACCAACTCCTGCTGCATCTCCAAGATTCTCAGTTTTTCAGCGGCAATATCCTCCTGCAATTTACTTTTCTGCTTCTCCCAGGCCATAAGCTTCTTAAGGTGCTTTTTCTCCCTCTTTGCGACTTCCAAACAGGTAGCGACTGATTCGGATGCACTTAGCTTTGATGCCTCCATTTCAGCTTTGATTTCAGCATTCTCAATCTCAAGCTTCCGAACAACTCCATTTGCGCGGTCCACTTGTCCGCTTGCTATCCTCAGAGCATTCTCCATCTCACCTAGCCGTTTCATGGTGGAGCTTTCGAGCTCTTGTTTCCCTATCCGCAGTCTCTGTGTCTCCTCTCTCTCCATCCTCAACATCTTAAGCTCAGTCAAATCATTACTCAGCTTTCTCGCGGCTTGCATTGCCTTTTGATGTGCCCATTCCTTTCTTTCCTTCACTTGCTTCTCCAAATCCTTTATCTGGTGAACCAAACTAAGGATCAATTCATCTTTCTGATCCAGCAGCGATGTTTGATCCGGATTTTCATCGAGATTCAGGTCCTGAAATTTTCCCATCACCGCATTTACAACATCTTGATTCTTCACAAACTCGGATTCCTCAATAGAAACTGTTGCGCTAGACAGCGATTTGGGGCAACCCTGTGTTTGGCCGTTAAGCTGCTTTGCATTGGCCCTAAACCCCGCAG
Organism: Hygrophila difformis; assembly: GCA_030278955.1. Classification (NCBI taxonomy): domain Eukaryota; kingdom Viridiplantae; phylum Streptophyta; class Magnoliopsida; order Lamiales; family Acanthaceae; genus Hygrophila; species Hygrophila difformis. Next base: position 61,238,237 of record JAOANR010000003.1, read on the forward strand.
CAAACATGGCCACATTTTTCTTTAACAGATTCTTCATTGATGGTGTTAGATTAAACCTCTTCGGGCACTCAATCTCTCGCTGCAAAGGGATTTCTGGAGCGTTCGAAAAGAATCCAGTCGATGTTCCACTCGTAGGAAACTCGGATGTCCCGCTATTGCCAAACCCCCAACCTCCATGAAACCTGCATAACGCCGGCGCAACCCCAACCGGTCCGGCATTGCTAACAACTGCCTCCGAATTCCCACCACCACTTGCAGAGGAACTCTCATTTCCATTCCCGCCCTCGGTAGGTGACTGCAGTGATGGGATTTCCATCACGCTTGCACGGCCGACGTGGAGATCACTCATCAATAAACACCACATTGCATCACCCCTACTCAATTGAGGTCTCACTTGTTGCAACAAACAAATCATTCCCGCAAGCGAATACTCCTCCAGTTGCTTGACATTCGAAAACACCACCTCGCTCTCCTCTTCGCTATTCCCACCATTGTTTAAATAAGCCAAAGCATTGTGCAAAATGTTCGTCAAAACATCCATCCCTCCATAGCAGTGCCCATTCCTCAAAATCGCCCTCATCGCCACCTCCTCGTCATACCCCAATCCCACAAGCTTATTCATCGCCTCGTTATACAAAAAATCCATGTTCTTCATCAAAAAATCCTCCAACTGCTCCTCCGTGCAGTAACCCCACCCATTGTCATCAAACGGGGAAATCGAAGTCGGGTCCGAATGGGACACCCCACTCGGATTCTGATTGACAGAATTGGGGGTCGAATGGTAATTTTGGGACAAAACCGCAGCTTTATTACAATCCTCCGCTTTCTCTGAGTTGGCACTGTTCGCGTTACTTGAGGTGGAATGATCGGGGTCGGTTTTCGCCGACCGCGCCCTCCGATTAGCTCGGATGTGCTTCTCCCTTACACTACACCCCATTCCAAGAAATCTCCCTAATTCGATTCAATTTAATCAACAAACAAAAACAACAAAAACAACACCAACAACAACCCTACTTCAGAAACCAAAAACGGAAACAAATTAATCTGATTAAAAAACACACAAGAAATACATCAATGGTTAGCGCAAAAGGCGGAGATGAGGACTTACGGATCAGATGACGATTCCGACCAAGCGGTGGGTTGAAATGAAAACTTATGAGCTGCGGATTTTGCGCCTGGCGGTGGTAAAAGGACGTCTGCAGTTCTTTGGGGGGTGTATGTGGCTGTGATACTTATGCAAGAGGAGCTGCCGAAACGGGTCTTGACTTGGATCCGATTTCCGGACGGTTACAAAATCTGATGTCATAGTATTAATGGAAAAAAAGGTAAAAACGTCCTTTATCTTTCCAAAAATTTCAAATCCGTCCTTTTTCTATTTTATTACCGATTTAGTCCGCTACAAATGCTAATTATGTTCAAATCAGTCCTTTTTTCACTAATTATATTCTAATTGTTGACGTGGCAAGGGTTTTAATTTAAACCTGACACGTGTGCATAATATTAGTCCTTTTCTTTTATCTTTTGCCAATTCAGTCCTAAACTTTTATTTTGTTCTATTTAGTCCTCTACCCCAATCACTCATTTTTATATTAATTGGCCTCAAACCTTTCAAATTATTTCATTTTAGGCCCAGAACCTTAAATTTTTTTATTATTACTAATACATTTATCAAATAAATGCCCAACATACTTCCGTAAATAAAATTAAATACCAAACCTCATACATTGGGTTTGACCGCCTTGTTACCGGGTCTTTGAAGTTCCGAATTTTACGGACTCTCTCTAACCACCCGACCGTAACGATGGTTCATTGGTTCTGGTTTCCTTCAGCAACAATCAGCACAATCATACTTTGTGGACAATAAAATTCAGGCTATTTTTTAATATTTTTAATAATATTAATATTTTTCAATAAAACCAAGGCTTCCTGTATCCATAACCTTCCAAAAATTCAAGTTAAATCATTTACTTTTAAATATTGCTACATCCTAAGGTAGGACGCAAAGTAAAATTCTGTTGATTGTTACTGAAGGAAACCAAAACCAATGAACAATCGGTTACGGTCGAGTGGTTATTAGAGAGAGTCCGTAAAATTCCGGTACTTGAAAGACCCGATAACAAAGCAGTCGAATCCAATATATGAGGTTTGGTGTTTAATTTTATTTATGGAAGTATGTTGTGCATTTATTTGATAAATGGATTAGTAATAATAAAAAATTTAAGGTTCTGGGCCTAAAATGAAATAATTTGAAAGGTTTGAGGCCAATTAATATAAAAATGAGTGATTGGGGTAGAGGACTAAATAGAACAAAATAAAAGTTTAGGACTGAATTGGCAAAAGATAAAAGAAAAAGGACTAATATTATGCACACGTGTCAGGTTTAAATTAAAACCATTGCCACGTCAGCAATTAGAATATAATTAGTGAAAAAAGGACTGATTTGAACATAATTAGCATTTGTAGCGGACTAAATCGGTAATAAAATAGAAAAAGGACGGATTTGAAATTTTTGGAAAGATAAAGGACGTTTTTAACTTTTTTTCCTAGTATTAATTACTCCTACCATATTTAACTTTTTTTGGTAAACTGTTGGTATTATTAGGCCTTCTCCAATGAAAATACCTCCACTCCAGGTATTTAGGTGCCACATCAGCGCCACCTCAAAAGTTAAATACCTCTATCTAAATATCCAACCCTTCCCCCATTAATAATACCCAAAAAGTAGGTATTTAGGGGACCCACTTACTATTATATTTATTACACTATTTATATTTTAATTTATTACATCATTATTTTCCACTCTTTATTAGTGGCAATAGTCTCTTGAGCAGCAGCAATAGTAGATAGTGTCTCCAACTTTCTTTTATTTTGTTCTTCCAAAGCCTGAATCTTTTCATCAATACGATCTAAATTTTCTCCGGCATTGGATGTGGTTGCTTTTCCTTTACCCATAGCCATTCGCCTTGCTGCGTTCCTCCCTTTTGGCCGCGAGCGTTCCGACCTAGGTTCCTCTCCGGCACTTGTGTCGGTATTTGAACTTACAACATACTCTCCGGATACTGAGATTTTAGTTTTCTTTGAGCCTCGATTATCAACTTCTGGATCCGCAAACTTCGGGTGGTCTTTCAAAACATGCCAAGTACTCATATGAACAAAGTCTGAACCATATTTCGCCTTATATTGAACCTTCGCCTTCTCTATGATATCTACATCACTGCAACCACTCCCCCAGGCCTTCTTCTCCTGATTATAACAACCACAAAATTGTTTCACCTGTTTTTGTAGTGTATAATAATGTGTCTTCAACACGGTGTGTAGCCTAAATACTGCTTTCCTTGGACGCCCCTTGTTATACAGCTCAGCAATGCGGACCCACATTTGATCCCCCTTTTGATCGTTTCCGACAATAGGATCCTCACTAATATCGACCCAACAACTCGCCAGGAAGGCATTTTCTTCGTGAGAGTATGGTTTTCTTTGTGAAGTAGTATACATTGGTGGATCATCGACATCATCAAAATCAGCCGCCAGATTTATCTGCTCAAGACCTGTAGGAGAAAATTGCGAAGAGAAAGGAGATGAACGTTGAAAGTTCGGAGTTGGAGTGTCTTTGTCTGTGACCGAACCATCAGTACTAGGCCTTTTTGAAGAATTTGTGCCCATTGTTGGACGAAATCCGTATTGAGGAGGTACCATGTAAGGAAATTGAGGTGGATACATATAAGGAAATTGAGGTGGATACGGATTGGGTAGAGTATTACTACCTTCAGGAAAAGCTGGAAATTGAGTATGAAAATTTTGAGGAAAATTGGGATTTTGAAAGTTGGGAAAGGGCGAGCGAAAATTGTGATTCGGGGGCGACGAATTTTCACCGGAATTTGAAGAATTAAACCATTGCATCCATGAATCTTTATCCATGTTTTGGAGAAGAGAAGAAATATAAAGTTAAAGACACAAAAGCAGAGAATGTGAGATATATGGAAAATTGTGAAGTTTGAATCTTGTATTTATAGTAAAATTAACAAAAAAAAATAAAGTAAAAATACTTCAACGGCTATAAATGGTTAGTTTTAAAAAGAATACACTTTGTATATAACGGATACAATGGTTGTATTAAAAAAAAATTCAAAAATATTGTATCCGTTGGAGAAAAATCAAAATTAAAGTATTTACTACAAATAGAAGATATTAGAATACAACAATGGTTTTAAAAAAATTAAAAAATTGTACAACGGATACAATGGTTGTGTTTAAAAAAATATTATATCCGTTGGATACAATGAAAGTATTTACTACAAATAGAAGATATTAAATTTTTTTTTTTTAAAAAAAGATTTAAATTAAAAAAAAATATTGTATCCATTGTGAAGTTTGGATAAGCATATATGTTGACACTATGTGTGAATACATAAATTAACACTTTAGATATATAGTGTATCTTAGTATTTTTTTTTTAAAAAAAAAGTCATTAATATACACTTGTTATAGTAAAATATTATATATTGAATCTTATAATTAAAAGGTAATTAAAAATTAAACTAACAAATTAAAGATTTAAATAATTTAGTCACAAAAATTAGATGAAAAAATAATAGACCAACTTATTATTAAAAAATTATTATTTGTTAAAAATAGAGAAATACAAGTGAAAAAATGGCCACATGCAATTTTTTTTTTTTTAAAAAAAGGCAAGAATATGAAATAGGCGGTATTAATGATGCAAAAAAAATAATATTATATGTCTTGATTCCCGTGCCAAAGAGGTAGCTATTTAGCTATCTTGCTTCCTTCATTCATTGCTCCCCATTGATGAAAAACCCATTGCACAGGTATCTAGGCATGTCTAGTCATCAAATACCTCTCAAATACCTCTCATTGGGGTTGGCCTTATATTTATTTATTTATTTTTTTTTTGGTAACAAGTGACGCTCGAGCGTGGTTAAAGAAGAAAGCCAAAAAAATCTAAACGACAAGAAATAAAAGAAAAAAGCTCAAAACCGAGGGAACCAAGCCTCCAGACTATCAGCAGCTAGAAAAGGTCGCACAACATCAGGCGGAAAAGCCACCTCTCTTAGCTAATGCATCAGCCACCGCATTACAGCCCGAAGAATATGATAATGCCAGCGATAACCAGGATGTTCATGCAGCAGCTCAACAATCTTAATAACTAAAGGATGTAGGACGTGTTCCTCATCCACTCCGCAACGGATCAACCTCAATGATTCCATAGAATCCGAGAAGCACCAAGCCACTTCAATTACATTTATTCATTTCTTTAATGGGGAAATACAAGATATATCCTTCAAACTAAAAATTTGATTTTAGAAAAATAACTGTTTTTGGTAAATTTTTAGAAAAATAATTGGTTGATCTAGTTTTTCTTTTCCTTTTTTTTCAGCTTATACAGGTTAGGAAAGGGTGGTGAGAGCTAATGCACACAAATTACAAAGAGATAAAGGGAGGGATAGGAGTCGGGTGGTGAATCGAACCCCCAACCTATAGGTTGATCTGGTCGGTTAATAATCCGCTAGTAATTTCGTATTTCGTATTGAGTTAAATTATTTAGGAATAAAATTTTTATATTAATATTTTTATTATATATATGGATGAATATATTTAATTTGGGGGATTGTTAATTTGGTAATAACCCAATCAATCCCCTTTTATTTTTTTTTCATTGATATTGAAGTATTTATGGAGTATAATTTTTTAGAGCTCGTTGAGTATGATTTCATATTTTGAACGAGTATGTATTTATTTATTAGATGTTTTATTGTATTTTTATTTAATTTTACTACAAGCCCTCTTTTTTGGTAGAAGGGAGGGCCGTACGACACAAGCTTTTTCATTAATGCACAACATTTTTACCGAATTGATCTATTTTGGAATTATTGGCATGTATTATTTCGATATTTGCTTAACTAGTTGTAAGATTTTTAGCTCATATTTTTCTAATTATTTTTTTCAAAGGCGAAGCCAGAAAAATGAGTGGTGGGGTTCATAAACACAAATTACATGGGATAAAAGGAAATGACATAAGGTCCGGTGAGAAATCAAATCACCGACCATAATATATGCATACGTTCATTTTTATTTTGTTTCTAATAGTATAACAAAGGAAAGGGAAAGTAAGAGGATTCGGCAAAGACTAATCCAAACTAGGTTTCCATTCATTCAAATTTAACACATAATAATCTATCTATTATCTATTCATTAAAGTGAGTTTTTGTGGAAATACATCTTATGCATGCATAGAGATGACCACGGCATTGCGTATTTTTATGATGGCTAAGTAATTGAATGAGTTGTTATTGGGATTATAGGAGAAATGCTAAACATTCTGTGTTAACATCACAAATAAATCATCGCACTATCACATTCTGTACATCATAAGTAACTATATTAATATTTCTGGCATGCTAACCGTTCCATATTTTTGTCGTATATACTTAAAAAGTTCTCTTGGCGTTATTGTATTAAATTAATGTGTTACTTTCCGTACGCGTCAATATTTATTAAATCCAGCTTCTTTTTTTTCTTCTTCTTTTGACACGTGTTACTTCCGCATTGATTATTCGGATTTTTTTTTATTGTTCTTTAACTTTTTAAATTATTTTCATCGATTATTTTTTATATTTATATAATAAAAATTATTATATAAACTATTTTGATATAAATAAGTATATTAAATTGATTAATACTTTTTTTTTTCATTACACTATAATACAATCTATTTTTCTTCTTTTTTTGGTGAAGGTATTATATAATGTTTTGAGCAGATTTAAGAATTTTTCAATAAAGAGAAATGTCATCTCATTTGTAAGTAAATAGTATCATTAGTATGAGTTTATATTCAAATGTTTTAGGAATTACTTGTTTGAGTTCATCCAATCCGATTTTGTTTAGATTGGTGGTATGAAAAGTTACTTTTAGTGAAATTTTGTTTGAATGAACTTTTGTATAAGTATTTTTCAGATATTATTTTACCAAAAGTGATATGTATATTAAGGGTGTATCAATTAGGTAGTTTTTTAGTATATTTTTGTAATATAATTCAAATTGACGTCGGATTCTCCGATCCTAAAAAACATGTCTGTATTTTTTTATTCTTAGAGTCGAAATTTAACTTCTGCATCCTTTTTCTTTTAGTAAAAAACCAAGCAAACAATCAAAATTCAACAAATAAAGTTTTACAAAAAGAAAAAGAAAAAAAACCAAAAAATAAAGTCCAAACAAACAAATAAGCTCCGAATATAGGATGTGGATGTGGTCTGGTGGTCAATTCCCCTGACTTCTAATATTCAAATTGGGATTTGATTCCGGACCCGCCCTCTATTTTTCCCCATTATTCATTTGTATGGCATGGACTCCGTCGTTCATTTTCTAGCCCATATAAATTGTTCAGGAAAAAAAAAAAAGGCCTATGAATAGGCTTAACATTTAACAACTTCCTTTGACACCCAAAATTTTTTATGAAGTCTTTTCAATTCGTTCAATTCGTAACATGCATCTATTAATTTTTATTTGCCAACTTTTTTTCACATTTTTATTGCCACGGCCGTTATTAATACTTCTTCCCTATTTGATTAATTCTAACGTTTGCATAGTAAACACTATTCATTAAAAATATTTCAAAAAACACTATTCATTAGATAATTTTGATTCGATTTTTTCACACAGTTACATAAGATAAAACATAGTCAAGTGAGATATTGTTAGATTCGTCTAATCACGTAGTTTTATAATATTAAAATTTTATAATTTTTTTATTTTTTAAATTTGAAATATTACTCTTTAAAAATATGTATTGGATTGCGTGAAAATAAAGAATGTTAAATTTTTTTGAATACGGAGGGAGTATCAGATTAGATTAATCTAAATAATTCACACTCTTTATATGAGAAAGTAAAATAATTTTTTATACCAAACAAAAAAAGTATTCCTTTAAAAATTAGGAGTTGAGGTTTTCTACCAACTCTCTATCGCCTACCATCTATTCCGAAAATAGAAATCCAAATCACGATAATTTTTCACTCTCTATAATTTTTCATTTAATGGTTTTCAATATTACCTATGAAAAAAAGAATTTGAAGGTAAGTATTTTGAAATGCTATATTACGTACAGAATTTCAAAATGTCAAAGGATTTCCTTAGTCTAATTTTTATATTAAGATTAGAAATGATGTGAAAAATCCAAATCTTCTCAATTTTCTGAAATTCCGGCAATCAAATGGGGACAAAAGGGGGAGAAGCGCCGAGTGAGGAATTGAACCCGAACCTTCGAGGATCGGACCACTGGGCCAAGTTCTCATCTTTGGGCAATGAAATTTGATTCAATTTCTCCATTATTTGATTCTATCATTATCTTTTTCCAAAATTTGAAAACGTATCCTCTTTTTTTTTTTTTTTTTTTCTGTGTGTGTCATTCCGTCAAACTTCAGATAAAATAAACATTAAATAAAATTAGTAGCAATTTCACACGGTATATCCCATGAAATCTAAAGGAAATTTGATTTTATATTGTAAGACAATAACAATAATTATTATTATTATCATCATATAGTCTACGAAAGAAAAGAAATAAGTCAAATATTTTTTTCATTTAATGGAAAAATATTACTCCCTCCGTCCCATTTAAGATGTCTTATTTGATTTCTGCACACAATCCAATACACTTTTTAAATCGATCATATCTCAAAATATATAAGTAAAAATTGTGTAAAATATATATTCTAAAACTACACGATTAGACGAATCTAACAAGACCGAACTCGACTATTTTTTTTTCAAATATTTATTTGCAATAATATTGAATCAAAGTTAAACAATGAACAGTGCCAAAAAGTCAAACATGACGTCTGAAGTGGGACGGATGGAGTATTAATTTTCCATAAATTGACAAAATTTCATAAATATAAATAAATATATCACACATCTTATCAGCGAAATCGAAAAAAAATAAAATAAAATAAAAAAGTGGAGAAGATAAATTTTGTTTGTATAATTAGTCTTGTATAGATGGACAACATGTATTCAAGTCATCTTCTGAATGAATCAGGAATGGCCACACTGACTAATGACAATTGCAACAAATTTGTAGTACTTATAATTTGCTGCAGTTTTCTATTATTGAATCTATATATCCCAGTTGATTGATTGAAAGAATCTTCGAGTTTTCATCTGTGTATATACATGGTTTCATTGAAGAAATTTACAAGTGAAGACAATGGAATTGATTATAAACATTTTAACAGTAAGAAATGCAATCGAGAGAACATCAGATGAGTTCTTAGAAGAAATATTAAGAGGAATATAATATTGTTGAGTTCTTTGATAGATGTTCATTGCTATATCTTTTAGTGTTTCATTCACTACATTACGGCTTCGTTTGGTAAATAATAGATTTTAGAGTTTAGAGTTTGGCCTCAGAGATTAGAGTTTGGCTACATATATTCCGATTTTAAAATATTTATTAGTTAGTTTCTTAATTTTTAGTTTTTAAAATATTAAAAATTGATTGACGCATTGAGATGTTGTACAGTTTTAAATGAGAAGTTCAAGAAGAGAAATATTAAAAATTCATTCGAGTCTAATGTTTTCCCCAACGATGAGGAACGAAAGGGTTCCTGTGCTGGAACTCATTTTCCCAGTATATGCTGCAGTCATCTTCAACCGTTAGATATAAAAGTTTTCTACTTGTACGGTACAGATTATATATGGGTAAAAATGTAATTGTAATATGATATTTATTTATTTAGTTTATTATAAGTCGCATATCGAGGTTATCAGTTTTTTTCAGATAATGATGACATGGTTAATCATCACCTGAAATGAAAGGCCATTGGAGAAACAGGCGGCGATACAACTTTTTTACTGACCATATCTCTCACCTTCCAGGAACAATGTTGGCTAGTACACGACATGTTTTGACTTAACATTCTGTTTTAGCTTGTTTATAATTCTGTTTAGGATACTTACCATTCTGTTTTGCCTGACCTACCCCTCTGTTGAGGTAACATTCTGTTTTGCGCTATATAACATTATATTCTGCCTTAGATAACATTCTGTTTTTCCTTACCCATCCTGTTCAAATAATATTCTGTTTTGCCTTAGATAACATTCTGTTTGGCCTTCGATTCCATTCTGTTTTGACATACAATTCTAGTTTGCCTTATATGTCATTAATATTCTGTTTTGGCCTGTATATAATTCAAATACAACGCACTACTTTAAACTTCAAAAGATATACAAAAGATTTAGATTTACTGGAAGATTTTTAGGGCGTTTTTCTTCTCAGAACCAATTCACTAACCTTCTGCAAATTTATCCATGTCATTACAGTGCACCGGTCGAATGATATTAAAGCTGAACAAAACATTGTTTTAACGGTGGTACTTCCCATTCTGTTTTCAGAACCTTGACATTCTGTTTACAGAACCTTGACATTCTGTTTAGACTTTGACATTCTGTTTCAGGCACTTGCCATTCTGTTTTCAGAACCTTGACATTCTGTTTTCAGAACCTTGACATTCTATTCATTTATGTGGTGTAAAACACTATGATAGAAACCACTAAACATTCTATTTCAATATCGAGTATTGACACGTTGTCTGAAATAATCATAACAAAAATTGCGTATTCAGAAAGGAATGAAGAAGGTGATGATGACAGACACATTTTTTTATTATCTAAATTCAGGGAGAGATAAGAAAAGACTCAATTACCCCCATTATCAATGTACACCGTTAGATCAAAATTATATCTAAAGACTGAAATTAATGCCAGTATATACTTCCCAGCACCTGAACCATTTCGGATGAGGAAAGTGTTCAAGTGACAAAGTTAAATATCCAAAAAGTTTCGTATTTAACCATTGGGGAAGAATTGGATAGGGAATGAGTAGCAGATTTACTATCCAGTTTCTGTATTTCAAAAGATGTGTAGCCTGCTGTCGTAGGCCTTTACCTTTTTATCTTTTTTATAATATTTTTTTTATTTACTTAATGAAGATGACATTTTAATAGGGTGGGTTTTTTTTTTTTTTTTTTTTTAATGGGCATACCCCCGGATTTCGTTCGTGTGGATCTCTCGGCTGACGCTAGGGGTGTCTGCTACCCCGTTTCTAATGTGTTTTGGTTTCTGTGTTTGTTGTGTGTGTCCTGTGCCTTGTGCTCCCCCTCTGTATTGTCTTTTTCTTTCCTTCTTTTCGTTTTGGTATGGTTTGTAACTTTCCCGGCCTCTGTGGCTCACCCAAAAAATAGGGTGGGTTTTTTTTGTTTTTTTTTTTTTTTCTTTTGTTAACTATACAAGCCATCCCAAGCGGTGATGTCCACTTTTGCATTTTATTTTATTTTCTCTATCACTAACTCAAACGACGACCATGTTAATATATACTAGTAAGTAACCCGTCGAGACTCGACGGGCATAACTATATATTTTATATAATATATATACACTTATATTATATAAAGTAATAATAACTTGTATTTTAAATAATGAAAAATGTGTAATGATTTTATATATATGATGTATATGATGATATAATTTAATTATTTTTAAAACTTACAAAAAAAATAATATTATACCGTATTCTTTAGCTTATGTAGCTTGTCCGTTACAAACCTAATAGATCAATAAAAATAATCATTATATAAATTAAGATAAAATAAAAATTAAATATAAGTATTAATCATAATATAAAACACTTCCCTCACAATTTGTGGAAAATTTCATTACTGAAAATCTCATTAGTGGGGGCTAATATAGATCTATCTTTAAAAATATTTGAATTTGAAGTGGTGCAATTTATATTTGTATATGTACTCTAAAAAAATTGCCGCTATAGGATCACTCGTAGAGTTTATAAGAATATCAATGTAACATCTGATTGTACATCTCCAAAATCAATATCGGCTTTACCAACATCTACATCAAATATCTATTTTGCAAATTTATGTCATATATAAATTTCATGGAAAAAAATCCATATCGTCCCATAATTTTAAAAAATTTCTTAAACAGTCCCACAAATATCGAATTAGACGAATCCGTCCAATAACTACCATAATCTTCACCCAGCCCGTCCATGAACCTGGTTTTTTTTTTGTTATTCATCGCCAGACCCGTCCCATAACTACCCTAATCATCGCCGAACCCATCCCTCCATTAGGATAGTTATGGGACGGGTTCAACGAAAATAAGCGAAAAAAACCGGGTTCGGGATGGGATCGTCTAATCCGATATTTATGGGATGATTTTGGATATTGAAAAAACTTATGAGACTAAATGAATTTTTTTCCTAAATTTCATTGTAAATAACATTTCTTGCGGTATCTTGAGTTAATCATTCGTAATTGCATATTAATACTTTGAGCCACATCTTGCTATTGATACAAATATTGTGACATAATTATTCATGGCTAAAAACTGATTTTGGCAAATAAAGTCTAACATTCTTTAATGATTGATATTGACTTTTGTTTGTAATCATAGCAAAACAAACTGCAAGTGAGAATTTTCTCATCTGAAATCGAATGAAAACTTTGGTTAAATCAAATAGGCTCATAATCATTCTATCAATCAAGAATTTTCTGCTTTAATGGTTTCCCGAAAATTAGTTTAACCTCAATTACATGATTCTGCATCTTGGTTACTATCAACATACTTCCATTACATAATTTATTTGATGGATTTATATTCCTAATAACATGACTATACAACACTCATTAACTGTTTTCATGATTCGATAATTCGGAACAATTGATCGTGTTTAGATATTCCAATGAAAATAATTTATTGGCATTATCTATGCTTTCATCCTCTTGACAAATATTGTTAGAACTGATATATATATACATTTTCATTTGCAAACATAATACTATGATGTAATCATTGATTGTATCAACAATTTCATTGGTAGGGGTTAATATATAGTAAAAATGTTTGGATTTGAAATGATGCAAGTTATATTTGTTTAAATACTCTCAACAATTGCCGCTATATGATCTCTCGTAGAGTTTATAAAATTTTAATTTGGAAATGTACATCTAATTGTACATCTCCAAGATCCATAACAATTTTACCAATTACCATCACCTACACGAAATATTCATTGTGCAAATTTTTGGCAATATAATTTTAGTTGTAAACAACATTTCTTGTTAGTATTTTTAGTTAATCCATCCTAATTATTTATTAATACTTCGAGTCTCTCTCTCCAGTGACACGAGATATTGTAACATATTACTGACATGGGTAAAAAATGATTTTTGAAGATAGAGTACAACCTTGTTTAAAGATTGACATTGACTTTCCTTTTTTCTTTTTACAGTCATAGTAAAACAAACTCCGAGTGAGAATTTTTTTCCTCTGAAATCAAATGAGGAATTTGGTTAATTCAGACGGGCTCATAATCATTCTATCAATAAAAAGATTTTCATCCCAGATATTGAGCTTTGTTTTAATGAGAATAAAGGTTAAACAATTTTATGGGGTAAGTTTTTTTATGTAGAATTCTCATCACAATCTAGTGGAATATCAAATCTAGAATGTGTAGTCCTACCTCTTGGAAGGAGTAGATGTGCTATTCCACTGGATGCTACAGGTAGAACAATATCACATCTCCCATGAAGGGCTAAACATAATGTTTTCTAGATAAATTATCGATAAATATCTTGTCAATTCCATCAAGTAAAGAAAAAAAATAATCAACCCTAATCACTATCAACTACAGATATTATTTTATTATAAATATTCTTCTGCTAATCAATCAACAAAGGTAATAGCTTAGCACAATCCGTCTTCATTTCTTCTCTATTATAATATGTCTCGTTGTATTAATAGATTATCTGTTTCAGACGTTAAAACTTCATTCAGTACAGGCATTCTAGAGAAAATTTTCTAACTTATGGAATTTGCAGCAATTAGCTTTTCAATTTCTAACAATGCTAGATTAATATTTGTTTTCGTCAATTGCAAATCTGTTAGATATAGATTAATGAATTACTTCATCTATTTTCTTAACATTACACTTTCCTTTTTGAGTGTTTGAAAATAAATATTACGTTACCGTGTTCGGAATATTTTGAAGGTTAATAATTTTTATAAATTATACTTAAATTAGTATTTTTTATATTCACTAAAATAAAACTCAAAAGGAATAAAGCCAAATGTGACTGATCTTATTTTATTTATTTAATAATTAGAATTCTTCAACTAAATCAATTTTATTAACTTAGGTTAAATCCCGTGTTATTTCCTAGTATTATATTTATTATAAAACAAAAGGAATATTGCTTAAAAAATAGATTAGAAAAATTAATTTTTCCTTCTTTATTTACATATGGATCTATTCGCACCCCCAATAACTCTTTATACACTCGATTCTTTTATTTATAATATATTTTATGAAATAATTAATTTACTCCAGACCAATTATCCATAGAATATGAGTTTTCACAATTCCCTTTATAATGATAATTTTTTATTATTTTTAATAAAATAAAACATATATATGATTTATATTATTTAGTATATATTTATATAAAATTATAATAATATAATTACAAAACATAGTTTTTAACGATTAACAACTATATAATTGTATATTTATTAGGAGACGTGACATATTTTTTGTGAAAATATGGGATACAATTATTTTTCATATATTCATTAAGGTACTCCCTCCGTCCCGCGAAGATTGAAGCCTTTCTTTTGGGCACGGTAATTTAGGTAGTGGAGTTTAGTAGTTAAAGTGGTGTGGGTATTTGTGTTTAAGATTATAATGAATTTTGATATTGTTTATTGTTTAACTTTGACTTAATATTATCGTAGTGATGTAATTTGAGAAAAATATTCAAGTGTGGTCTTGTTAGAATCGTCTAATCGTGTAGTTTTAGAATATATAATTTATACAATTTTTATTTGTATCAATTTTGTAATATTAAGAGTTAAAGAAATATAAGGGACTTTGTGTAGGAAAGTAATAATGCATTGGAATTTGTGCAGAATAGTAAAAGTAAGTATTTTTAATGGGATTTGACAATAATTAAGATTCTAATCAAACTTATATTAATTTAATTTTTCTAAAAACGGAAAGGGTTCAAACTTCGTGGGACACCCCAAAAAGGAATAGGGTTCAAACTTCGTGGGACGGAGGGAGTATCTTTTAGCAATATAAAATCCATATATACACTGCAAATTCCATATAAATTTGAATTCCAAATTCTTAAAAACTGAAAATTGTGGGAACTCCATATAAATTGGAAATTAAATATCTTTTAAAAACAAAAAAATTGGGATTGCCATAGATACATTAATATATCTTTAATTTGAATAAATAAATATGACGTGCAATGTATATTTTGATTACATCATTTACCGCACTAAAAAAATATAATCAAATTGAGACACAATGGATAAAATAAAAAATCCAAAATAAATAAAATAAAAATGCAAAATTTCTAATTTTATCTTTCAAATCTTTTAAAAATGAATATATATAGCGATACAATGGATGATAGAGTAAGAATTTATAAGTAAATGATAGATTTTATACATGATATGCTAAAATCTATAATGAATAAATAAATATATTCAAAAATATAAAATTATCAAATTGAAAAATACAATATAATATAGATAAAATAAAATATACAAAATTTCAAATCTCTTTCAAATCTTTTTAAAAATGAACATTGTGGGAATTCCATATAAACTGAAAATTTCATATATTTCAAAAATTGAAAATTTATAATGAATAAATAAATAAATAGATAAATAATGCAAAAATCTAAAATTAATAAATTAAAAATACAAAAATCTATAAAAATTAGAAATTTGAAATGGAGACATCACATTAAATGTAGGATGGGTTGTTCACTAATGCTTTAATATATATAGATTAATCTACATTTAATATGAATAAATAAATATGTGCAATGTACATTTTGATTACATCATTTATCACATCAAACAAATATAACCAAAATTGAGACTAAACCTACACAAAATTACCGACATTACAATATGATCACCGTATTGAAATATAAACGCAACATAATTCTTAGTTGCCAGTGCCGAACCTCGTCCTAATAACTAATAATACTATGGTGCAAAAACTGAAAATGCTCATTCATATTATAATAATCCTATGGTGTAAAAACTCAAAATTTATAAATAATAATAAATACAGCAATAAAATCTAAAATAAATAAAATAAAAAATACAAAATAATCAAATATAAAATAAAAATGCAAAATATAAAATAAAAATACAAAATTTTTATCTTTCAAAAATTTTTAAAAGTGAATAAATCTCTAATGAATAAATAAATAACGCGAAAATCTAAAATTAGTAAATTTAAAATTATAAATAATATAAATAAAATAAAAAATGCAAAATATCAAATTTCAAATCTTTCAAATATATTTAAAAGTGAAGATTGTGGGAATTCCATATAAATTCAAAATTCCATATATTTCAAAAACTGAAAATTTATAATGAATAAATAAATGCTAAAATCTAAAAATAATTAATTAAAAATGCAAAAATCTATAAAAATTAGAAATTTGAAATGGAGACACCGCATTAAATTTAGGATGGGTTGTTCACTAATGCTTTAATATGTATATATAGATTTTTCGTATCACCAACTCAAAACGATGATCATGTTAATATATATCATAGTATATTTTTTTCTAATCGCCATTGATGATTCAACAAATATATATATATATATATATATATATAACCAAAATGCCATCTCAACTAATCCGTGCAATATTTCAGAAATAAAAAAATATTTTAGCATCGCCATCTCAAATGACGACTCTCGGGTAGGCAGTGACTGTATGGATATTTACCCGAGCTATGGTGAACGGTTTCTTGGGGCGATTTGGACTGTTTGGTATCAACGTAATGCCAAGATATTCAAGGACTTTAACACGCCAATTCAGACTTTGATTCAAAGAATGGAACACCTTCGACAACTCAAGCATGCTGCAGTGGCTCGTCCACAACGTTCGGTGCTTCGTGATTACATAGGTCATTGGCTCGGGGCCGTCTTTGAATTCTTGGGGTTAACTTCGGTTGGTCAAGCGTGGGTATCTTTTAGAGCCTCCACTTTGATATGTTTACCACATTCTTAGTATATTAGTTCCCACATTTTACATATGTTAACTAATTACAACTAAGTCTCATTATTAATTACCGTATATTCTTATTTTTTATTGCAATACATTTAGAGTTTGGTTACCACATCCACACTTGGTATATTAATTACCACATATCTAGAATTTGTTTACCACATAGTCAAAACTATGGAAGAACCCTATCTCTAAGTTTGTGAGAATGTGACTTTTTAAATACTAGGACAAACTAAATAAAGAAGGCCCAAAACTCTAATAAACCCTATTACATAATACTATCTTCCATTACAAAGGAAGACCGGCCCAATAAGCATGTGCCAAGAATTATGTTTTGGGCCTCTTGCATTATTACATTTCATTGAAAATACTGTTTTATTGTTGTACGACATCAGAATTCAGACCAAGTGCAATTGGCTCTGGTCTCGATGGGAGCCTTTTGTAAAATTTTTAAGAGAGACAATCTTCAATGCTCATAAAATTCTTGAGAAATTAGTTTTGGACCCAATATGGTTTTGGAATACCCGATATACAAAAAAAAAAAAAAAGAATTGAGAATTCAGAAGATGCATGAAACTTCTACTTTCCACCATAATTTTTTTATTCTATTCTCTCTGTATAGAAATTCAAAAACAATCATGAGAACAATAACACACGGCCCGATTTCTGTACTCTGGTCGACAATAACCATTTGGGTTATTATTAGATCCCAAAAGCAGAAGACACCTGTTTTTACATTCATTTTCGTTGTCGCAAAAATCTATCTTTTCTTCGCATCTTTTTACATTTGTCGCTAGAACTGTCGGTTTCGCCAAATGCAATACATGTAGTTGTTCAAGAAACAGTGCAATGAGAAGAGGGGAGAACTAAAGGGAGGTAGAAGAAACATAAGGCAAATTTATTGAGTAACTGAAAAAAGAAAAACGAATGAAGGCAAAAAGGTGTTCTTACCTGAAGCAAAGATGAGAACAGTGAGAACGAAGGAAATTGTAATGAATTTGCCCATTGTTTTGGATGCACAACAACATATTGAATATGACCACTGCTATTGTTTGGCTCGGGTGTAGCCAATGACCTTTTTCTCCTCAAGGGAGGCTATCGGAAAAGGATCAAACCGATTACGGGTCCGGATTAACAATAATGCGCCCACAATTGACTGAATCTTTTTTTGTTTTTCCTGTGTGTGTCATTCTGTCAAACTTCAGATAAAATAAACATTAAATAAAATTAGTAGCAATTTCACACGGTATATCCCATGAAATCTAAAGGAAATTTGATTTTATATTGTAAGACAATAACAATAATTATTATTATCATCATATAGTCTACGAAAGAAAAGAAATAAGTCAAATATTTTTTTTCATTTAATGGAAAAATATTACTCCCTCCGTCCCATTTAAGATGTCTTGTTTGATTTCTGTACACAATCCAATGCACTTTTTTAAATCGATCATATCTCAAAATATATAAGTAAAAATTGTGTAAAATATATATTCTAAAACTACACGATTAGAAAAATCTAACAAGACCGAACTCGACTATTTTTTTCAAATATTTATTTGCAATAATATTGAATCAAAGTTAAACAATGAACAGTGCCAAAAAGTCAAACAGGACGTCTGAAGTGGGACGGAGGGAGTATTAATTTTCCATAAATTGACAAAATTTCATAAATATAAATAAATATATCACACATCTTATCAGCCAAATCGAAAAAAAATAAAATAAAATAAAAAAGTGGAGAAGATCCATTTTGTTTGTATAATTAGTTTTGTATGGATGAACAACATGTATTCAAGTCATCTTCTGAATGAATCAGGAATGGCCACACTGACTAATGACAATTGCAACAAATTTGTAGTACTTATAATTTGCTGCAGTTTTCTATAATTGAATCTATATATCCCAGTTGATTGATTGAAAGAATCTTCGAGTTTTCATCTGTGTATATACATGGTTTCATTGAAGAAATTTACAAGTGAAGACAATGGAATTCATTATAAACATTTTAACAGTAAGAAATACAATCGAGAGAACATCAGATGAGTTCTTAGAAGAAATATTAAGAGGAATATTGTTGAGTTCTTTGATAGATGCTCATTGCTATATCTTTTAGTGTTTCATTCAACATTACGGTTTCGTTTGGTAAATAAATAGAGTTTAGAGTTTAGAGTTTAACTTCAGAGATTAGAGTTTGCCTACATATATTCCGATTTAAAAATATTTATTAGTTAGTTTCTTAATTTTTAGTTTTTAAAATATTAAAAATTGATTGACTCAGACGCATTGAGATATTGTACAGTTTTAAATGTGAAGTTCAAGAAGAGAAATATCAAAAATTCATTCGAGTCTAATGTTTTCCCCATCGATGAGGAAAGTGTTCAAGTGACAAAGTTAAATATCCAAAAAGTTTCGTATTTAACCATTGGGGAAGAATAGGGAATGAGTAGCAGATTTACTATCCAGTTTTTGTATTTCAAAAGATGTGTAGCCTGCTGTCGTAGGCCTTTTTTTTTTTTTTTTTTGATAACGGTGGCGTGAAAACGTCGGCAAATGGGAAAGCTAAAAAAAACTACAGCAAAAAGCAAGAAGAGACAAAAAGATCAGTAGCAAGGAAAACAACTCCCCAAGTAGTCTGCAGTGAAGCTATCACGGACGTCATCAGGCGGGAAAGCCCAAGTCGTGTAGAAGTCAATGGATTTCGCACCTCTCTTAGAAAGACTATCGGCAACCATGTTGCCCTCTCTGAAGATATGACTCCACTTGTAGCCCGTCCTCTGTCGAAGAATCTCCGAGATATTCTTTATGAGGGGAGACAACAAATGATCTTCCTCAACACCAACATGAAGCAAGTGGATAGCCTCTTTGGAGTCAGAAAAGCAAAAGGCTTCAGTCACTCCTTTCTGAAATAAAGCTCGAAGCCCTCGCCAAATACCAGTTAATTCCGCCACTAAGTTTGTCGATCGCCCAATGAATCCAGAGAAGCCCTCCACCCATTGGCCGTCTCCAGTTGCGAATAATCCCCCAAATCCCGAAGGCCCCGGATTGCCGAGGGAGCTGCCATCAACATGAAGCAAAATTCCCAAATGCCGAGTCGGATTCCAATTCACAAATCGAGGTCGTTGCACCCTGAAGTTTAGAGAAAACCCTATCAAACGTTTGCCCAAGGGAGAAAGATTTGCGTGCTGTTTCATTGCTATCCACCCGAACTCCTTGCAAGCAGAATTCATTCCTCCCTCGCCAAATATTCCACAACATCGCCCAACACTGTCCAGACCATCGCCTATAGAGAGAGTGAAAAACCAAAGGAATGTCATTACTGCCACCTAGCTGGGGAATCAAATGCCGCCACCCCAATATGTCCCACGCGCGAATTGCCCAAGGGCAGCCAAAGAAGATATGCATGCCAGTCTCTTCTGCGGCTCCACAGATCAAGCAGGTTGGAGATAGAGCCATTCCACGTTGCCATCTTAACATATTTGATGGAAGTGCATTGTTGATTAAAAGCCAGACCATGAGACGGATTTTGTTTGGACATGGGAGCTTCCAAATCCATGCTTGTAGCCTGTCCTCGCGAATCCCTCGTTGGTGCAATAACCACTCGAAGCCAGACGCAACAGAATACTTACCACTTGGGTCAACCACCCAACACAGCCTATCCCTTGCAGTCGGATGAAGAGCTGGAGCTCCAAAATTTTCGATCTCCTCCACACGCTCAGAAGGGAGTATAATTGACAGACTATCCCACCGCCACCTCACACCATCAAACATACCCGAACTCGCAGGAGGGTGTCCGATATGTGCACATACGGTATCCGTGGTCCGAGAGCCCCCCTGGAAGCCAATCTTTATACCAGAAAACTACACTCGCCATTACCCAAGCAGGTGCGCACTCCATTGCGAAAGAACGCTGCCACACGGATCATGGCTCTGTAGGTGGCCGACGCAGCAGGTCGTTGAGAAAAGACACCATTCAAACATCCATATTTGGTGGCAAACAGCTCAACCCACGCCTTACGATTGTTGGAGACTATGTCAGTAAATAGCTTTCCCAACATAGCGATGTTCATATCCCTATATTTACGAAGACCAATACCTCCCATCTTCCGAGGCGTAGCAACCTTATTCCAATTAACTAAATGAATGCCACGACCGTGACAATCCTTCCAAAGAAACCGGTGCACCACTCTATCAATATCCTCACAAGTGGATGACGGAAGCCAAATTGTCTGCATATAATACGTTGGGATGGCTGACAGGACCGCCCGAGCCAAAGTTAAACGCCCTGCTTTATTCAGAAGCCCCCTCTTCCAAGTCGCTATTTTCCTGTGTAGCCGCTCCACCAGGAACTCAAAATGGTTTTTCCGAGCTGCACCAATGAAGGTAGGAAAGCCGAGGTACCTGCCAATGTCAGTAGCAAACTCAATGTTCAAGATTGCAGCCAACTGGTGCACAACAGTAGGCGGGACCGAAGCCGACGCCATAGCAATGCTTTTCTGGGGATTAACCTTTAGACTGGCCTGCCCTGCAAAATCGTTCAAGACATTATCCAGACAGTGCACACTCTCAAGGGAGGCTTTCGAGAAAAGAAGTAGATCATCAGCAAACATTAGGTGAGAGATGGGTGTCGTGCCACGCCCAAGGTTCACTGCTTTCCAAAGACCATCAGTCCCACGTGCTCTGATAGTAAGCGATAATTTTTCCATGACAATGATGAAGAGATACGGGGAAATTGGATTCCCCTGACGAATACCCTTCCCCGGCCTAAACGAAGGCAGAATACTTCCGTTCCAGAGAATTGCATAGTTCGGGGAACGCACACAGAACATTATAATACGGATGAGGGAGGATGGCAGACCCATCTCTAGCAAACACTCTTCCAAGAAATCCCATTGGATGTTGTCATACGCTTTCTCCAAGTCAACTTTCAATAGAAACGCTTGAAGCCGTCGATTCCTGTTTCGAAAAGAAGCCAGCACTTCTTGTAAAATAATTGCATTCCCAGTCGCACCTCTTCCAGGCAAAAAGGCGGATTGAAAAGGTCCGATATATGATTGCAGGATGGGCCGCAACCTATTCACCAAAACCTTCGTCAAAATCTTGTAGCTTACATTGCATAAGCTAATAGGCCAGAAGTGT
Source organism: Hygrophila difformis (assembly GCA_030278955.1). NCBI lineage: Eukaryota > Viridiplantae > Streptophyta > Magnoliopsida > Lamiales > Acanthaceae > Hygrophila > Hygrophila difformis. Next base: position 61,260,520 of record JAOANR010000003.1, read on the forward strand.
CTGATCTCCCTGGGAACCTCCAATTTCGGGATAAGGCAAATGTACGTTTCAGCTAGAGATGGATCAAAGGTTCCACTTTGAACTGCATTCTGAACAAAATTCACAATATCATTGCCTACCGAAGCCCAATACAGCTTGTAGAACAAAGCAGGCAACCCATCAGGCCCGGGCATGGATAAGCCATTGATTTCATAAGCCGCAGACTTAACTTCCTCTGCCCTCACTTCCGTCTCCAAGTCATGAATGTTTTCCAGGCCAGGGAGCATCGCCAGGTTGCTGTTATTTTGAGCAGGCCGCGAAGTCGGCGCAAACAGCGAGGAAAAGTGAGTAACCGCATGAGTTCGAAGCATTGAATCATCGGACTCCCAAGCACTACGCCTTCGCTGAATTAATGTTTTGCTATGAAAATAGCGAGTATTATTGTCACCTTGCTTGATCCATGCATCTCTTGCTTTTTGAGCCCATAGCAATTCCTCTTGGCGGAGGACCTCATCCAATATTTGAGCAAGTTTGTTCTCCAGTAGAACCAGGAAGGCCGAATCCACCCTAGCAAGGGCTCGCTGGATCCCTGCCAAGCGCCGAAGTAACTGGTTCTTCCTCTTGTGTATGTGATCGAAGGAATATGTATTGAAGTGCAACGAGGATTCCTTGATCTGTTGGCATTTTTTAGCGATGGACTGGTCGCCCCCGCTCCATGCCATATCCACAACGTGAGCATAGTGCGGTTGAGTGGACCAAGCTTGCTCCCATCGAAAAGGCCGTTGCCCGTTAGTGCCAATCGGCTGACAGCACCTCAAGTGCAAAACACTATGGTCTGATGAACGCCTTGGTAGGATCTCAACAAAACCTTCCGGGAATATATCCATCCAGGCAATATTTGCCACTGCTCGATCCAATCTTTTCTGACTAAGTGGTCCTCCCGAGTTATTGCGCTGCCAATTATAAAGATCCCCGGTCGAGTGAAGTGTCCGTAGCCCACAATCGTCAAGCATGTCTCGAAACAGTTGACATCTACGAGGGTCGCACGCCATACCCTCAACCTCCGTCCCATATAGGACATCATTCCAATCCCCAATTGCTAACCATGGCCCATTAAAACTACTGGTAACTTGTCGCATCAAATGCCAGTCATCCTCCCGATCTCGAGCACATGGATTAGCATATAGGTACCACCCTATTGCTCCACGAGTAATATGTAAGGTTATGATACGAGGAAAGAGTGAAACGATGAAAAAATTAATCGTAAGACCAATCCTTCGAAGTACCCATAACCCCCCAGCCTGTCCCTCAACTTTATTGATCCGCACAGCTTCATAGTTAAGCTTGTACAGCATAACTTGCAACCAATGGAACAACCCCCGCGGCTCCATAATGATAAGAAGCGAGGGTGAATGAATACGAAGTAGGTCCGTCAAGTGGCGATGTGTGTTTTTATGCATGGCGCCATGAATGTTCCATGCAAGGATATTGAAATCGCGAAACTCAATCATTGTGGCACTAAGGCCATACTGGTATTGCTTAGGCAATGGATTCCCCACAGTCACAAAGCCATTGTCTATTACTACCACACTGCCGTTCTCAATGAGTTTCTTACTCAACATATTTCCTATACCCGGGGAGATTGCCTTATCCATATCCTTCTCCCCCTTCAATAGATGTCTGTACTTCGGAGGTAAATTATTGCCAGAGCTCGAACTGCTCCCAATCTGACCCTCATGACCTCCAGTGATCTTTCGTTCCACTTTTTTTTTTCTTAACACCATGCAGAAGCCTATTAATCCTCGTGTGATTCTTGTTAACAGGTCCACTTTTAACCTGCTTAGTATTCCTAGGCAGGTCTGGAGTGTAATCCACGCTCCCGTTACCATGATTGTGTATAGCGATTTGTTCCACTGCCGAATCAAGTGCTTCCACAGCCGTCCGAGTTTGCCTATCATCCCCATCCGGCAATATCCTCTCGCCTTCCACCTCTTGCAGCTGTGTGTTTTGATGGATAGCCTGCAACTCAGCCACCCCTCGAAACCCCACTTGGCCCTCACTGCCTTTAGCCTGCGAAGAACCATGAGTGACAACATCCTTACTCGGTATCTTATTCCTCTCGACTTTATTTGGGCGAGGCCTCCTTCTCTTAACCACCATCCATTCCCCAACCCCTAGATCCCGTTGAGACTCATCCTTTTGACCTGTGGATATATTCGCATCACTCCCCACACTAGGCACCTGATCACCCTTACCAGGAGTCGACTGATCTCGCTCCATCGCTTTGGCATCATGGGTAGGTACTGTCAATTGACCCTCCAATGTGGGCTCGAGTCCATCGGCATTCTTCCCCAAGGTCGGACATTGATTCTGCAAATGACCAAAGCAAGCACATCTCATGCACATCACGTGCAATCCTTCATATGCAACCTGCACAACCTCTCATTCGACATCCAACTTCCGAAAAAGAGGTTTGTCCAAGTTGATCTCAATGCATGCCCTTGCATATCAACCCCTTGAAATAGCTGTGGTATTCTTATCAATCTTTATGAGCGAGCCAAGCGGTGCAGAAATAACCCTCATCGCATTCTCATTATAGAAAACCTGATTCAGATCCATAAAGCGAACCTAAGTTTGAATTGTATTTACCCTTGTCCTTCTAGGGTTGAAATCCTCCGTCCACCGTCGAACCGCAAGGCAATGATCGAACACCATCCAAAGGCCTCCCGTGAGGACCTTTTCCCGATCATCCGGCCTCATAAATTTGGCGAGAAAACATCGATGGCCAACATCTAAAAGTTCAAAACTTCCAACTAGTTTCCATGCACGAGAAAGCCTCTCCCTCAAGGCAACGAACCCGACAGTAAGCCCTAGGACTTTAATTACCAACGTATCCTTCCAGAGTTGGAATAGTTCATCCAGCGCCTCTTTTCCAAATCGGATCCTAGGGCACCGACTGTGAGGCCCCTCACAATCCACAAAAGCAAGGTTTTCCTTCAGCCAATCTTTGGGAATCAACTTCTCAGATGCCGCAGCCACCATAGCAAACGAGTCTGCCATGGCTGCATCACGAAACGATTTCGGGGACGTCGGAGTACCCACAGGAACGGAGAGTCCCGTAGGCGACACGCAAGATGGAAGCTTTCCCCCCGGATCATGGGGCGCCGTGGTAATAGCCGTTGATGGAGACGAAGTCGCACGAGCGAGAACCCGAGTCATCAGACTTTTCTCTTAATTATGATTATGAATGTTGGTATATCAAATTATATTTTCTAAGATCATTACTTATTACTAAATGAGTTCGCTGTCGTAGGCCTTTACCTTTTATCTTTTTTGTAATTTTTTTATTTACTTAATGAAGATGACATTTTAATAGGGTGGGGATTTTTTTTTTAACTATACTCGCCATCCCAAGCGGTGATGTCCACTTTTGCATTTTATTTTTATTTTTTTTATCACTAACTCAAACGACGACCATGTTAATATATATTTTTCGTATCACCAACTCAAACGATGATCATGTTAATATATATCATAGTATATTTTTTTTCTAATCGCCATTGATGATTCAACAAATATATATATATAACCAAAATGCCATCTCAACTAATCCGTGCAATATTTAAGAAATAAAAAAATATTTTAGCATCGCCATCTCAAATGACGACTCTCGGGTAGGCAGTGACTGTATGGATATTTACCCGAGCTATGGTAAACGGTTTCTTGGGGCGATTTGGACTGTTTGGTATCAACGTAATGCCAAGATATTCAAGGACTTTAACACGCCAATTCAGACTTTGATTCAAAGAATGGAACACCTTCGACAACTCAAGCATGCTGCAGTGGCTCGTCCACAACGTTCGGTGTGCCAGCCGCGCATGGTGTGTTGGAATATGGGTAAAGATGATGGGATGTTACTCCATTCTGATGGCTCTATGGCAGGAGGAAGGGTGGGGTTTGGTTCGGTGCTTCGTGATTACATAGGTCATTGGCTCGGGGCCGTCTCTGAATTCTTGGGGTTAACTTCGGTTGGTCAAGCGTGGGTATCTTTTAGAGCCTTCACTTTGATATGTTTACCAAATTCTTAGTATATTAGTTCCCATATTTTACATATGTTAACTAATTACAACTAAGTCTCATTATTAATTACCGTATATTCTTATTTTTTATTGCAATACATTTAGAGTTTGGTTACCACATCCACACTTGGTATATTAGTTACCACATATCTAGAATTTGTTTACCACATACTTGATACATCGTTTACTACATAGTCAAAACTATGGAAGAACCCTATCTCTAAGTTTGTGGGAATGTTACTTTTTAAAATACTAGTACAAACTAAATAAAGAAGGCCCAAAACTCTAATAAACCCTATTACATAATACTATATTCCATTACAAAGGAAGACCGGCCCAATAAGCATGGGCCAAGAATTATGTTTTGGGCCTCTTGCATTATTACATTTCAATTAAAAATACTGTTTTATTGTTCTAGGACATCAGAATTCAGACCAAGTGCAATTGGCTCTGGTCTCGATTTGAGCCTTTTGTAAAATTTTTAAGAGAGACAATCTTCAATGTCCATCAAATCTTTGATAAATTAGTTTTGGACCCAATATGGTTTTAGAATATCCGATATACGCCAAAAAAAAAAGAATCGAGAATTCAGAAGATGCATGGAACTTCTACTTTCCACCATAATTTTTTTTTATTCTATTCTCTCTGTAGAGAAATTCAAAAACAATCATGAGAACAATAACACACGGCCCGATTTCTGTACTCTGGTCGACAATAACCATTTGGGTTATTATTAGATCCCCAAAGTAGAAGACACCTGTTTTTACATTCATTTTCGTTGTTGCAAAAATCTATCTTTTCTTCGCATCGTTTTACATTTGTCGCTAGAACTGTCGTATCTGGAGCCCAACCCGCACTTTCAATTTCCCGACCTTCCATATTTTCTTCGGTTTCGCCAAATGCAACACATGTAGTTGTTCAAGAAAACAGTGCAATGAGAAGAGGGGAGAACTAAAGGGAGGTAAAAGAAACATAAGGCAAATTTATTGAGTAACTGAAAAAAGAAAAACGAATGAAGGCAAAAAGGTGTTCTTACCTGAAGCAAAGATGAGAACAGTGAGAACGAAGGAAATTGTAATGAATTTGCCCATTGTTTTGGATGCACAACAACATATTGAATATGACCACTGCTATATATAGAGAGAGATCAAGAGAGGGTTTTGGTTTCTTAAAAATTGTTTTAATTTATTAATTTTTATGTAGTTTATTTTTTTTAATTGGCGCTCGAATGTCGACAAAAGTGGTGAGAACCCGACTTACATAAATTAGAAAGGAATAGGAGTCGGGGACTTGACCACTAGGTCAAACACCGATATCCGTAATCACAGCTGTTATTGATAATGGTGGATTAGATTTAAATAATTGAAAATCTTTATTAATTATTATAGACTAAAATATTTTTTACCAAAAGTGTTTTTCTTTTTTTCTTTTTTTTTTCTTCTTTTTTTTTTTAGTTGTGAATTCCATACTTACCGTCCACTTACCATCCATATATAGGAAACATAAATCCAAATCAAGATAGTTGTTTTTAGAGGTCAAGTTATTGTGTTGCGGGTCAAACTGTTTTATATCAAGATATTATCTCAATCATTAGAAACTATCCAAATGTTGAGAAATAGAAAATGGTAAAATTATCAAAATAAAGCAACGAATAGAATATCGAATGAACTTTTCATCGACATATAAAAGAACATTTTAGCAACACAACATGAATATTTCAGCGACAAAGAATTACAATAGTACGATTTACTGAAACATAAAACTGGTGATGAAATTTGAGTTGCTGAAATATTCTTTGTTGTATCGCCTCATATAATTTGACTTTCCCAAATGTCGCTTATTTTAAAATTACTCCAATTCTAACACCCTTAACCATGAAGTTGTTATAAGATATCTACCAAAAAAAAAATATATTATTTGTATAAATAGCTTGGTTAACTCATTTTGAGTCATATTTCGGATAATTACTAATACAACAATCCTTAAAAAGAATGAGAAGGGATGCTCAGTTACCTTTTTTTTTTTTTTTTTTGTGAAACAGCCTTAGAAGGCGAGCAAACAAAGGAAAAAAGAAAAGAGAAGCAAAGGAAACAATCAAACTAATCGAGAAAACAAAACACCATTCGCGTCCTTAAGCACGAGATCTTGGATGTCATCCGGGGGAAAAGCCCAAGTGGTGTAAAATTCTTCAGAAAGGACAGCTTTACGAGCCAGAACATCAGCAACCTGATTACCTTCTCGAAATACATGACGAATAGAGCAGCCACCAAAACCTCCAATAAGTGTACGAACTTCCTTGATGACCGGCCAAAGAGAATGATGCGGTAATGAAGGACCCATAATCAAGCGAAACACATCCAGAGAATCAACATAGCAAGCGCTTAATGTCACACAAATTTGGACAACCAAGAGAAGCCCGAAACGGAGAGCAAGCAACTCCATCTCGAGAATGGATCGAGCGCCCAATCTCCCATTGCAACCACTAAGCCAGGTACCATTACTCTCTCTCAAAACAGCCCCAAAGGACGACTGTCGAGCTTCAGCCGCGACAGCTCCATCCGAATGGAGCACTACACCTCCAACCCCTTCTTCAATCCATCTAACCATAATAGGATCCTTATGCCTCGTAGCACCAGCAACCACTTTATCAATATGCTTATAGAAATAGGCGGCTTTGGCAAGAACCTTTTCCCTGGAAATAGTACTAGCCCGGAAGATCTTATTATTTCTTTCGCACCAAACCGTCCATAATATCGCCAAGAACCAAGCCCCCCAAGTCCGCCAAGCCCATTGAAGCCAATGTCGACAATCAATAGGTGCAAGATTATCAAGCATAAGATGACATAAAAGTCCACTCTTGCTCCAAACTTGAGCAGCCCAAGGACATGTAAATAAAGCATGGCTCCAATCCTCGACAGTATCACCACATATGGAACAAAGAGGAGAAACGGCCAATCCACGCTGAAATCTCAAGAGATTGCATGGAAGCGAGCCATGCCCAAGAGTCCATAGCAAGACGCCAACTTTTTCAGGGATGCGAGACTTCCACATCCAACCCCGTCCCCTATCCTGAGGGTTGTTCGGACACAACCAAAGATAGCCCGAACGAACACTATATGTACCACAAACATCTCCTTGCCAGTGCATGAGGTCCGGCGCATCTTGATTTAAGAAAGGAGCAGGGTATTTTCTATAGCCACTTTAACGTCCTGTGGCAAACAGGAGTAAACACAATTGAAGTTCGACCGCCCATGAGAAATGACATCTTTTATTTTCAACTCAATGTCATGGATATCCACGAATGGAACAAGGTCTGCCGGGCATTTTCCTTCCAACCAAGGAGTATACCACATCGAGCTCTCACCAGTGCCAATCCGGACGCCATAGGCATCCCTAAATGTCTCGGCCACCTTCACCAATGAGTGCCACACTTTAGTACCCTGATAATTGCTAACAGGCATGGAGTCGGCAGCAATGCCATATTTTTCATGCATGACTGCCACCCACAACTTGTTAGCATTAGAGTTGAATTCCCAAAGCTTCTTGCCAAGTAAAGCCAAATTCATTTGGCGGCATTTCTTGATTCCCAATCCACCATGCTTTCGAGCCTTAGTAACAATATCCCAATTAATCAGATGTATTCCACGCCCATCCGAACCTTTCCAAATTCATCTTCTAACAATTTTATCAATGCTATTGCAAACACCAATTGGGAGTAAATGAACTTGCATAACATAGATCGGCAAAGAACTAAGCACTGACCTTGCAAGAGTAATACGCCCCGCCTTATTTAACAAGAAAGCCGCCCAAGAGCTAAGTCTATCATCAATTCGCTTAACTAATGGGTCAAAAGTAGATATCCTCATGCGGCCATGAATAGTAGGGAAGCCAAGGTACGTACCCAGATGAGGCACAACCGAAACGCCAAGATGAGTTTCCAACAATGACCGATCTGTGGCAGAGGCATTAGGCGTACAAAATGCATTGGATTTGTCCTGATTCATATTAAGACCCGATCGGGATCCAAATCTGGCAAGAGTGGCCGCCATGCTTCGGACATTATCTTCCTCCAATTCCGCACAAAATATAAGATCATCAGCGAACATTAAATGAGAGATGCCAACACCACCCCTTATTAATCTCATAGGCTTCCACGTCCCTGCCTGGACTTCTTCAAGGATAGTCCGAGAGAGCTTTTCCATAACAATCACAAAAAGGTAGGGAGATAAAGGATCGCCCTGGCGAATCCCACGCTGACACTGAATATGACCGTTAGGCGAGCCATTCCAAAGGATAGAGAAACTGGAAGAAGTGACACAAGCCATAATGAGTTCGATGCAAGTGCCAGGAAGCCCCAAGTCCAACAAACATTCTTCCAAAAATTTCCAACAAACCATATGAAAGGCCTTGGTAAGATCGATTTTAATAATAACCGATTTAGAACTCGAACTCGGGTGTTCCACAGTGGCGACAAGCTCTTGCAAGAGAATCCCATTCTCGGATGAACCACGCCCGGGCAAGAAGGCAGACTGGCTCGGTCCAATAGCCTCACTTAGAATTGGTCTCAACTGCCGGACCAAAATCTTAGTAATCACCTTAAACACAACATTACATAATGTCAAAGGACGGAATTGTCTCAACGATCGCAGAACGTCCACCTTAGGAAGAAGGCAAAGAAATGCATGGGCGAGCCCATCCGGAATCCGCTGAATAGCTATAGCATTCAACACTTGTGCTATAAACGGTTCCTTAAGGGTGTCCCAATACTCCTTAAAAAACCCTGCGAGAAATCCATCAGGCCCTGGGGCAGAAAAAGGATTTCATGGAAAACATAGCGGCTTCAACTTCCTGACTTGTGACCTCCAAACTTAACTCATGCCGATGCTGTGCACATAAAGGAAGTAATGCAGGAAGATCCGCTCCCACACTGTTGACATTGGGAGCGACAAACAGAGTAGTAAAATAATCGATTGCATGGAACTTCAGCATATCTTGATTCTCAATCCACTGGCCATCCTCGATTTCAAGACCATAAATCCGATTACGCTTCCTTTTGATTTTGGTCTTGGCATGGAAGTATTTAGTATTCCGATCACCACCCTTGACCCAAGGATCACGGGCTTTTTTATACCACATCAACTCTTCCTGAACAAGCAGATTAGCTAACTCACCCCACACTTCATCATATAACCGCCAAAGCCATGCCGAGTCGACACGGGATAGACGCTTCTCAATGCCCAGAATACGGTTCTTAAGCTTGCATTTTCTATCCCGAATGTTACCGAATATTTCTTTATTAAAAGCAATAGATTTATCACGCACCTCCTCAAGTAACTGCATTAGATCCCCAGAAGCCGCCCCTGAGCAGGTTGTGACCACCTCTTTATAGTTGCTATGCTCTTTCCACATAGATTCCCAACGGAATGGCCGATCCGCTCGAGTATCCATTAGGCCACCACATATAAGTTTCAAGGGACAGTGATCCGATCCAACACGGGGCAAATGCATAAGATGGCCTTCATCAAACAGATTCTTCCATGCCAAATTTGCCATTGCTCGATCAAGTCTCTTGGAAATACGTCTACCACCGCCTGCCATACGCGACCAAGTGAATTCAGGACCAACAGTATTCAGAGCGAGTAAGTGACAACGATCAAAAACTGTCCTCAGTTCCGCCGCTCTCTCGGCTAAGAAAACCCCACCACTAACTTCATGCTCTCCAATAGTTTCATTCCAATCTCCCAAGACCATCCATGGGATATCAATAGACTCAGCCAACTGAATAAGAACCTCCCTATTATTCTTTCTACGTGGATAATGAGGATCTTCATATAAAGCCATGAAAGCCCATCGACAATTGCCTTTGATAAGCTCCACAGTGATCATACGCGTATGTATATGTAAAACGCTGATGGTACATGAGATAGCAAGAGATTGCAATATCCATATGCCACCACCCATGCCCACATCCTCTTGAATATAGGTAGCTGCATAACCCCATATAAGGAAAAAGGGACACAGCCTAGAGAATGCTCCCCTTGGCTCCATGAGACATATAATATTAGGCTTATGGTCCCTGATAAGATCACTCATCCATCTCTGAGCCGTACGACTCATCAAACCAAAGACATTCCACGCAATAATAGTAAAATCTTGAAACTCCATAACAACTAATAAAAGGTGGTCGGCCAACAAGCAGATGTTACTGGACACTAGCATCATCTGCGTCAGCCCAATTGTCACCATCCTTAGACTCCGTATCTTCCTGAAGAGATGCAAACCATCCGGCACCGATATAATCATCTGATAATTGGGAATATGTCTCATCCCTATCCTCCACCCTTGGCCTTTTAAGAATTTGAATAGGGTTTTTACGCCTATCCCCCATCCGAGCCACCGGGACAATCGCAAGGCTCCCTGTATTAGAATTTGCCCCCTGGTGACTTAGGTGCTCTTTTCCAATATGGTGAGATCGCACATCATCGTGACTCCGCTGTGAACCCCCGGTACCCATCTCCCCCGCCTCCTGGACATGAGGACGTTGTTCAGCAGGCCTCGGAATGGGATCAACACCCTCCTTATCTTTACGGACGTGATCCTTTGTAGCCACATCTCCCCTAGGCTTTCGTGGTTTATTTTTACGACGTACAACCATCATCCAATCCCCAAAGACAGGATCTTCCCCCTTACCATCTCCCCCATTAGGCTTGTGACCGCCCGCCGTGGTCTCAATTGGAGGCACATCAACCTGAGATACTCCATCCTTCTCACCCGCGACACCAGAAGAGCCCGCGCCCCCTGTCTCCTCTACTACCACCTTCGCCTTACCAGTATCTACAGTAGGGATCGCGTCATTGCATGCATGAGGACAACCACGCGCAAAGTGCCCGTAGCGACCACAATTGGTACAAATTAAATGCAATCCCTCATAGGCGACAGGGATCCATTTACCATTGACTCTCAATTTGCCGTTAACAGGTTTCGCCAAATCAAGCGCAATACAAACTCGCGCAAACCGCCCTTTTGATGAGTCATGAGTGCTGGCATCAAATTTAATAACCTCCCCCAATCCTGAGGCAATCGCCCACAGAATGTCCTCTCTGTATCTGTTCATTGGGAGACCGTTTAGTCGAGCCCAAACCAAAGTTTTGTTCACTTTAGTAACACTGGGATCGAAATCCCTACACCATGGCATAACCGCGAGATAATGATCGAAAATCATCCAGGGGCCGCCATTAACCACCTTTTCCTGATCTGAGGCTATTCCAAACTTGACAATGAAACAACTGAAACCCACATCTATCAAATCCATACTCCCTTGTGGTTTCCACATTCGTTTAAGTCTGTCAAGTAACACAGTATATCCCGCGGTGGTACCAAGGATCTTTACTACCAGAGCGTTTGACCAAGCCAACCCAGCCTCCGTATCAAGTTCTTCATCGATCACAAAATCAGGCAACGATGGGTTATTGTCCACAAAACTCATACGCACAAGCCCCTCAGCAATAAGATCTCTCCGGACAGGCGGCTGTGAGTCGGGCACATCGGTTTCCATCTGATCTTGGGTAAGAACATGGGCGAAAGTTGGGAACTTGCCGCCGGGGTCGTGGGGAGGAGCGGTAGAGGGTGAAGGAACGACGACCGTCCGTGCATCGGCGGGAACCTTAGGAGCAGACATAAATTCCTAATCTATATACCTTTGAAAATTGAGATTGATTAATTTGTCAAATTAAATGAGATTATATGTGGTATACTTTTTTTTTTTGGCTTGTACTGGTATCCACAGGCCACATTGGGTCCAAGACTAATCCTTCGAGGATCTGGTGGACATTGAAAGGTTGCCTCTCCATAGCAGAATTCTGGATACACAAAGGCTCGAACGCGAAACCGTACCTTTGCTTAAGCTGCCAGAGCTCCATACTACTCAGGCCAACTGCATTTTGGTATTGTACAGTATGTGCTATACTTAGTTAAACATAATTAATTATTGTCCCAATAATATATTTTTTAGAAATGAAAATTTGTTTCAGATTTCCAGTTAATGAAATCCGAATTAAAACCACCACTCAATACAACACGATCCCGAATTAGCAAGCCAATCGGCTAGAGTGTTTCTCTTGGAAAAATTAACACTTTAATTTCAAAATACACCAGAATAGTCATATTCGATTCAATTAGAAAAATTAGTCCCTAATGTTTGATTTTTCACCAATTTATTCAGCATAATAAACTTAATTAACATCTAATGAAGGAGGATTAGACCATTGATATGGGTCCCAACACCTTTAATTAAATAAGTCTATTCACCATCCTCAATTTTGTTTGAATGAAATGTTATTTTGATAAATGATAATTTTATTTGAATAAAATGAGTTTTTTTTATATAGATTCTGATTTTGTTTGAATAAAATGATTTTCTTGAATAAAATGGGTTTTTGATAAATAAGTTGTGGGTTAAGCCATATAATTAAGGGCTATGGAACCTACATTAATGGCTTAATCCTTTTTCATTAGATATTAATTAGATTTATTATGTCCAAATGACTAAATTGGATAAAAAAAAATTAGAAGACCAATTTTTTCAATTGAAACAAAAATAATGGGATGAGGACTTAGCCCAGTGGTTAAGTTCCTTGACTTCCAACGGAATGTTGGAGGTTCGATTCCCCACCGGCCCCCTATAACACCCTTTTATTCCATTTGTAATTTGTGTGGCATGGACTCCCACTACCCATTTCCCAGGCCTTCAACAGTTCCTCCCAAAAAAAAAAAACAAAATTGAAACAAAGATGATTATTTTGGTAAATTTTAAAAGTGAATGGGCTAAAAGTGTTATTTTTTCCATGTTTCTCTCACAGAAAATATAATGTGATATACTCCCTCCGTTTTTAAATGATAGCTACGTTGAAGAATTTGGCACTATTCACACAATCACTTTAACTTGAAATTTTATCATAGTTATTCAAGTTAAAATATAGTCAATTGAGATCTTGTTAGATTCGTCTCGTCCTGTAGTTTTTAAAAGTTCGTCCTGTAGTTTTTAAATATCGAACTTTTAGAATTTTTACTTGTACTGAACTTGAGTTATTAATGATTTAAAATGTGCATTGGACTGCGTGCTGCGTGGGTCCGTAGCAAACAAAAAAAACGGAGGGAGTACTATAAAAGTTCTACCACAGACGAGAAACGAGCCTCAAAGTCCAATATGCCCACTAATGTTGAACCCTTCATTTTTAGGATTGTTGACCCCCTTTATTGACCCCTTTCTTGCTAAACAAAATAATCCCTTGATCATTAATAATTACATATGTCCCAGTAATATTGACCCTTTATTTTTAGGATTGTTACCCATATACGTATATTGAACCTTTTCCTTTGTGGTTAGAAATTACTCCGAATTAACTAGTACTAGTACATTTACAGTATTTTTACTCGAAAGTAGAAAATAAAACAGAGTCCCCCTTCTCTTCCAAAATCAAACAAACAAACAAACAAATTCAAACAAATTTGATGGAACTGGATTTAAACAAAGGATTCGGCTCCAATTTCTTCATTTCAGATTCATACTCAAAAGTCAAAACCCAGTTGAACAAATTCCATGGTGCTTGTGCAATAACATATTTCAGGTATTTTATTTATTTATTTCTATGAAAACTAACCAAATACTGGAGTGATTGTGTTACAAGAGTTAAAAAAAATTGATGAAATAGAAAGATTTATAAACAAATAGTAAAATTTACTACTATGAACTTGAACTCACATTAATTTAGTAAAAATAAGAAGAGGAGAACAACTTTCCATTACAAAAAATTTCATTAATTTTAGATAAATTCAGCAATCATGTGCACAGTAACACATGGCCCGACTTCTGTAAGAGGCACGACAAGAACCGACTGTGGAATTATTACATCCCCAACGCTCAATGCAATGGTATTTACACTCATACACGTTGTCGCAATAGCCTATCAGTTCTTCGCACCTTTTTCTCTGCACTTGTAAGATTTTTACATCTGGAGCAGAACCAACACTTTCAATTTCCCGACCATCCATAATCTCTTCAGTTTTCCCAACTGTAATAACAAAATCAAAATTTATAAGATGTAGTATTTGTTCAAGAAAACAGTGCAAAGACATGAGGGGAGAAGAAACGGAAGCAAAAAAACATGAATGAAGGCCAAAAGAGGATTTTGTTACCTGAAGCAAAGATGAGAGCAAAGAGCACAAAGGAAACTGCAATGAAGTTGCACATCGTTTTGGATGCACAAAATGGATAAAATAAGCAGTATTATATATAGATAAAAATTAAAAATTGTTTACTAAAAACGAGGACTGGTAGGTGTAGGCAATAGATATCGAGAAACCTACCCACCCACATTTACCAACTAATTAATTCAATAATTCAATAGTTAAGTTCAAATTTTTAAGTTCAAATAATTCAAATTTTTAAGTTCAAATAATTCAATAGTAATTCAATAGTAATTATTTCCTTCGTTCCATAATAGATGACGTTTTAGCAAAAATCACATATATCAATGAATGCCATTATTACTGATTAATTTTTCACTTTTACCCCTACTTTATAAAAAAGTAAAATTGAAGTGGAGAGATTGCACAATATTCAAGGTGTAATATTTATGAAATGATAATGGTAATATTGGAAAAGTATGATATTAATATGTCAAGTGACAACTATTTTGTATTGTTTTTTATTTCTAAAAAGACAATTATTTAGGAACGGAAGGAATACCGAAAACAAAATACTCCTACTATGAATAATTATTGAAAAATACTCCATTTGGTTCACCGATATAATTGTTGACTCATTGCATATCACATGGTTTAAGTTATTTAAGGGTAAAAGTTTACTTTGTATATATATTTAATAATTTTTAATTAAGTGGGTTGACAATTTCATTTTCATATATATGTATTTCACCTATTAATGTATTTCATACATTTAGGCATATTTGATTGATTTTTATCAAAGCTTTTTTTTTTAAACATTGACACATAGTCTATGATGTGTCGGATTTTAATCAAAGCTTTTGATTCTATCAAAATCATTTTTTTTTTTTTAAAAAAAAGAGGATTTGATAAAATCTATCAAACAAGACATACTATATTATCACCGCATTGAGTTTTCAATAATCAACAATTCCATCACGTCGATTCAACAAAGTATTTTAATTTTCCCAATTCGTATTTCGATTCAACAATGTGGTATATATATATATATATATATGAAATTCACTAAAATATCTTTTTCTTTCTTCTTACAAATGATTGATTAATAATAAATATTGAAAATAGGTAGTAATATACTCCCTCCGTCCCAGGTAAGATGTCTCGTCTGACTTTTTGACACTTTTTATTTTTCAACTTTGACTTAATATTATTGAAAGTATATATTTGAGAAAAAATAGTCGAGTTCGGTTTTGTTAGATACGTCTAATCGTATAGTTTTATAATATACATTTTACATAGTTTTTACTTGTATGTATTTTGAGATGTTAACGATTAAAAGCGTGCATTGGATTATATGCTGAAGTCAAACAAGACATCTTAGTTTTGGACAGAGGGTAGACACGGCAATATGGGTAAATACACATAGACACGACACGTACACGACATGTGTTTTACATGTACGGGTCTTCAAAAAACAGATACGGGTCAAAACAGGTCGACCCGTTTAGTACACGAATACAATTTGGGTCAAATGCAGGTTTATCTATTTTACCCGAATTGACCTGTTTTTTACCCGAATTGACCTGTTTTTTTATACAGGTCACCTGTTATCTGAATCAGACACATATCTTTATTTTACGTGTATTTTACCTGTATATATTTAAGTACAATAGAATTAAATTTAAATAAAATATGCACAAGGTAAACTTTATGTTTAATATTGGATTTGAACTTTGGATTTTTTTTTTTTTTTAAGTTTGAACTTTTGTATTTGAATGTTTGAAGATGAATTGCTGAGTCTATTAGGAATTTTAAGATTTGAATTATGGGAATGTAATATTTTATATTTTATTTTAAAAGTTTAAAAAGTAATTTGATATAATTTAGTAGAATAGAAGTAAACAAGTAAAATACAGGTAAACAGGTCACAGGTAAATTCGACACGCGTGTTCACATGTTCAAATTCACGTGTATACAGGTCGACACGCATGTGATCCGTTTTTGAAACAGGTCGTGTACAGGTTTTGAATACGGGTAAATTCTAAAAACAGGTCGTGTACAGATACAGATCAAACAGAGGTATAACATACACGACCTGTTTATCCATATTGCCAGGTCTAACAGAGGGAGTAATTCGCAGAAAGGTGCCAACTCAAGGGAGAATTATTAAACGAGTACATAATATTCAACAATAAATACTTAATATAAAAGCCGAATTTAAAGATATGTTTGACTTTTTTCTTTCCTGGGAATGGGGAATTTGTGTTTTATATGGCTTGAGTTCTTATACACCTTTGCAGACACATGAGTGAGTGTCAATGGTTTTTCTTTTTTTTTTTAAAAAAAAAAAGATACGTTGACTTTTGATTTCCCCATTGATGATTTACATCAATTATTACAAGTACATCTACTTCAATCTTTTATGCAATTAGTATACAAATGTATTAAATGCTTCAATATCCTTTGTACAACGTCAACATTTTTGCTTCATCTAAAATCTAAAATTCATGGAAAAGTTCAATTAAGACTTTCCCACCCTTTTGTACTAAAAGTCGGGAAATAATAAGTACACGCATCCCTTTAAGCTTTAAGCTCTAATACAAGTATAACCATATATAATCCCATACTTACATTGCTCTTTCATCCAATTCAACCAGAACAATGGCTACTATCGCTCCTATCTTCCTTCTCTTTACTCTCATCTTTTTCTCCTCAGGTAATTAACAACACATGTTTACATGTTCAATAATTCTTACAAAAAAGATGATCCACTCATTACATAAAAACCCTATTACATTATACATATATATTACGACAAGCCGGGGGCACCGCGTCGATTATAATGTTCTCTGTTTCTTTTTGACTTTGTCAATTCTATATACGACACTATGTACATATACCCATAGGCGGATCCATGTATAAGGTAATGGTAGCACGGGATACCACTCTGATGAAATTGCTATTTTAGGCTTAAACTTTTTTTTATATTTGGATAGAATTGCCTTAGTGCAACCACTCAAATTTTGTAGTGATACCACTATTATCAATTTCAATTTAGGTTTCCTCTATGTATTTTTGTATTGTGACTCTAATCCTAATTCCGACATGGCTTCAATTATATTTTGTGATACCAGTGCCAAAATTTTCTGGATCCGCCGCTGCTGATATACCAATGTTATTCATTTTGTAAACTTGTTCATAAGATCTTAAGATTTTATAATTAGGGTTTAGTTTTAATTTCTTTTTTTCCTTCAAAAAAGTTTGATGCGGCATTTTGTTTTAACAATTTTTACAATTTCTTTTTGTTGCGGCTGAATTACAATGCAGGAATGGGAAATTTTGGTGGCGACCGTATATTGAGTCCAATCGGGAAGAAAGCGTCGTCTTGCATAACTGGGTATGGTCGTTGCTCACAACAATTTAGTAATCCCGAATGCAATGAAAAGTGTATGAGCGAGTGGTCGGACTACCATCCCAAAGGGGTTTGTGAAGAGTACCCCATGTCTGGAAGGCTATGCAATTGTTATCATGATTGTAAGCTAAATTGATGAGTCCAAAACAATGTTATTACAGAACAATATGAATGGAGTTGCAAGATGGCTTGTACTTTGTAGTAATAAATGATTTCTCATGTTTAATAAAATATGCATTAGTGAGCTAGAAGATATCATCGTTCACATTATATTGGGTTGGGATAGTATGTTGAACTTGAAAAGTTTAGCAAACGCTGGCGTGCTGACCCGATCGGTGTTTCGTGGTGAGTGCTGATGAGTAGTGTGCTGAGTATTAATGGTGTTTGAATCCTATAAAAACAGTCAGCACATATAAATTACTCATTCAATACATATAATACATATAAAACACTTTCGGCAGTTCAACAGGATCCGGTTCATATTCCAAACCAAATTCGTTCGCATTAATTTGTGGGGGGTTTGATTTATCATATCAATCAATTAATTAATTGGTTGACAAATTATAATTATTGTAATGTTTGGAGACTATAGAAATTTTCAGATATTCGATTAATAGTATGATATGGGCGTTTTCCCCCAAAATTATCCCCGCAAATCATATTCCTAAAAAATTAATTTTAAATCTACTTATTATATACTTAATTATATACAAGGTTGAAATATGGAGTACATATGGGAATGAGGACTTACCTTAGCGGTCAAGTCCCCGACAACCAACCTATAGGTTGGAGGTTTGATTCCCCACCCGGTTCATATCCCTCACCTCTATCTCTTTATAATTTGTGTGGTATGACCTCCCACCGCCATTTCCTAGTATGTATAGACTGTTTAGAAAAAAAATAAAAAATGTAGTACATATCTATATAATAAATACTGAATATTTTTTTGGCATGTGCAGACTGTATTGCCCTTATTAAATATACTTCATCCTTTTTTAATTTTAAGGATTATACAGTAATTATGCCTTAGGTTTCCACGTAAATGCTGATTAATCATTCAGAAACGTACAGTCATCCAAATTAATTACACGTCAGCGCTAAATCATCCTACTTGCCAAGTCATCAATATTTTAAATCTTATATTTAGGTAATAAATCTATTTATTAGTATAAGAAAATCTTGAAAAAAAATCATATATTTTATAAAAATATAATAATATATTTGATATTTATAATGAATTTAGTTAAACAATATATTATATTAGATAATAAATCTATTTGTTTGTATAAAAAATCTTTCTATATTTTTTAAAAATATATGAATTAAAAATAAATTATAATATATTTTATATTTATTATGAATTTAATTAAATCAATATATTATAAATTCTTTATTTGAATAATTTATATTTTTAAATATAATATTAATTATATTAAAATTCGAGCCTATTATACATAATATACATAAAATAAATACTACATAAAATTAAAAAAAATAGTATTTTATTAGTAAAAAAATTTAATATATTGTTTAATGTACATAAAAATTAATGTCATGATAATTTATCTTTTACATATATTTATTAGTCATTAATCTACTGTATAATTATTAATATAATATATAAATCAACATATATATTTTATGTTCCTTTTTATATAAATATAATATATAAATCAACATATTTTTGCGGGTGGAGTGAGTTAGAAAGACGAAAGTTTTAATATACTTAATCAATTTAATTATACATATAATATTTATAATAGTAGGGTGATAATTATGGATTAATTTCTATTTATATTTTATTTACATAACAAATTAAATTATACACTTTTTTTTTGTGAAACCGGGTATAATTGAATAATACTTGGTATATGTATTATGAAAAAAAATTCTTCTGTCATTTTGAAAAAAATAGAAATTATATTTTATTAAAAATTCTGTTTTCATAAATATACTAAAATAATAATATATAATTTTAAATTAATTGAGTTAATAAGTTTGTATTAAAAAAAATTAATACCCGTGCGCGAAGCGCGGGTGAAAAATCTAGTATATATAATTACCCAATGAAACTAATATAGTTATTTATGGGAGTATTTACTACAATATCTTTGCAATGAAAGATAGAATCTTTATTTTACTATTTGCAGATTGTTATTTATTTATTCCATATTTCCATCCTAATTGAAAGATACTACCCTCTTGGGATGATTTTATTACATTCACTCTAAGAACTACTATGTAATTATGCTAATGTGTTAACATCCTTGAACTAAATGTGTCGAAACATCCTTGTACACGGCCGTCATTTTCCTTCAACTAAAACTAAAATTTATGGTAAAATTCACCCATTATTTTCCCCCCATCCTTATATTTACTAAAGGTGAAGTGGGAAAATAATAAGTACATGCATAATTCCTCTTATAATAAGCCCCACTAATTGAATACTTGATTACATTTTATATGTTACCTTGTACAGTTGATTTGATTAAATATCATTTCTTTGTAAAGCTGTAATACTCTTATTTATACCGATCGAATGCATAACTCGACATTGATAACAGCCAAATCTCCTGTCCTAACAAAAGATTTTCATCCAATCCAGTTCAAACTAAAACAATGGCCACCATCACTCCAGTCTTGGTCCTTCTCTGCACTCTCATAATTTTCTCCTCAGGTAATTAACGACGCTACTTTGTTTTCATGAATGCTCAATAATTCTTACAAAGGTGACCCAATCATTACACAAGAGCCCTCAAAATTAGATGTCTTAAAATTAAAAGTAGTGTTGGTGCAGCATTGTGTTTCACAATTATTAATTAATTAGGGTTTCGTTTGTTGCAGCAACGGAAGATTTTGGTGGCAGCCGAAGACTGATCAGTCCAATGGTGACAGTAGGGAAGAAAGGGTCGATATGCGTAACTGGATACGGTCGTTGCTCGGTAGAATTTAGTAATCCCGAATGCAATGCCAAGTGTGTACAGAATTGGACGGCCTACCATCCCATAGGGGTCTGTGAACCCTACCCCATGTCTGGAAGGCTTTGCAATTGCTATCATGATTGTAAAACTTGATCGAGTTTAAAACAATTTTATTACAAAACATGGTTTCTATTTTGTAGTAATAATAACTGATTGATGAGCTTGTTGCATCATTCGTAATAATTTTGTGGGGGATTCGATTTATTATATCTATTGATTTTAGTGTTTGTTTGGCAATAGTTACGTATTTTTTTTGACTTGTACCCGGTATCCCCAAGCCACATTGGGCCATACACAAATGCTCGAACCCGAGACCTTTGCTTAAGCTGCCAGAGCCCTATACCACTCAGGCCAGACAAGTTTATTGGAATTTTTGAAGTGTTGTTTTTAAAAGGTGGATAATAACCCTCACGTTTCACAATAGCCAAAACCCACCTTTTCTTATATAGATTTTTTATTTGTATTTTTTATTTTTTAAATACAACTACGTACAACGAACAAAATAATCTATAACAAAACGCAGTTGGCCTAAGTGCATGATATGAGACATTGACAGCTTAAGCAGACAGATTGGAGCTTTTGTGTATGCAGAATTCTGCTTTGGAAAATACAATCCTTCAATGTCCACCAGATCCCGAGTAATTAATTTTGAGTCCGATGAGGCCTGAGATACTCAGTTCTTCACAAAAAATGAAAACCAAAAACAAAATAATCTATAACACATTTTTTTTGTACACTCATATATCGTAGTTTGATTGGAAAGCTATAACCTAAAGCACTAGAGATGCTAATCAAATTATAATAATTGTTAAGAGATTGTAATAATTTTCAAATTCTAGATTAATAAAATGTTGCAACAATGTAATACGTTCACGAGAGTGATAATATATGGTTATCAGATTAAGATCTCTATTGATGTAATATAAGTATAACATTTCTTGTCATCATTATAAGTAACATTATACTCCCTCTTTTTTTTTTTTTTTAAAGGTTACATTTGCATAATAATTACTCTTCATTGAGTAGCTTTCATTCAACTTTTTAACATAATTATATAAGATAAAATATAATCAAGGAGATCTTGTTGGATTCGTCTAATCACATAGATTTAGAATATCAAATTTTTATAATTTTTTACTTTTACACGGTTTGAGATATTAAACATTAAAAATGTGTATTGGATTACGTGATAACATGAAGTGTAACCTTAAAAAATATACAAAGGGAGTATAACAATACTATTTTCAATATGTTTATTTTTATTCTTACTATTTTCATTAATGATGATGATCACAGTTGCCAGCTACAATGCTGTACTATTGGTGGAGGCTGAAGAGATTGATGTCGATTCTAGTGTGACAGCAGACAAGGTCTGTCGAACTCAGACATCATATGGCCAGAAACACAACTGAAGCGTTGTGCTAGAAAACATGCTTTCAAATGGCTCAAAAAAACCCGCAATCGTTTTGCCTACAGATCCCTGGCACTCAATCAGAAACATGTTATTGTATTCATGACTGTTAAGTTATTTTGAGGACGAGAATTTGTTTGAATGTTGTTTAATACTTCCTCCGTTTCTTTTTAATTGCCCCATTGGGGTTTTGGGTACTATTCACCTACACGCTTTAATTTAAAGTTTTATTATAGTTATACAAGTTAAAATATAGCCAAGTGGAATCTTGTTAGATTCGTCTTGTCGTGTAGTTTTTAAATATATCAAACTTTTAGAATTTTTTTTGTACCGAACATGAGTTATCGATGGTTTAAAATGTGTATTAGATTACACGCTTTAACTTAATGATTTTTTCTTTGACTAAGCAAGGCTTGTATAGTAGTATCATTATAAGAAAAAATTGATTTATTTTTGAATTTCGACAACATACCAAAAAATTAATTTTTTTTTCCTGAACAACCTATAAATGTTAGGAAAGGGGTGATGGGAGCTCATGTCACACAAATTACAAAGGGAATAAAATGGAGGGATATGGTAGGTGGCCGGTGGGGAATCGAACCTCCAACCTAAGTCAAAAGACTTAACCACTTGGGCTAAATCCTCATGAAAAAAAAATTAATTATTGAATAAGGTAACTAAAGTTTTTCCTTTTTTTTCTTTTTTCTTTTTTTTTTTTTTTTTCTTTTTTTCCTTGTGGTGTATCTACATATCATCATCCACACAATAAAATATCTTACCGATACGAATATGAGATCAACTCAAACTCCAAGCATTATAATTAATCTTTTATGCATTTGATAATTTTTTCTTGTTCAAAGTTTACTATCCTGTTATAATAGTGGCCTCATTATTAATAGTGGCCCTATGACCCGTTTGAGAATTAGTTATTAGCTGTTAACTAATTATGTGAGTAATTTGAGTAATAAATTAGTTAACATTAGTTGTTTGGCAGTTTTGTGGCAAATTTTTTGCCGAGATTAAGCTAATTCCAAATTGCTGCAATTTGCAGTGGTTTCAAAAAGAGCTGATTGAACACTATTTTAAGTTATTTTATCTTTTTAAATAAGCTAATTTATGTTAAATTGACTAAAATAAGCTAATTTAGCTTATCTGTCAAACAAGGTCATACTACAAAACCATGTATGGAGTTGCAAAAAGTTTGAGGTAATAAATAATTCTTTTTTTTTTTTAAAATAGTCACACCCATGTGTTGGTAAAGGTGTGTAGGAGTCCAAACCACACAAATTATAAAGAGAGATAAAGGGGAGGGATAGGAGGCCGGGTGGGGATCGAACTCCCAACCTATGGTTTGAAAAATGGGGACTTGACCACTAGTGTAATTTCTATCGCTTGGGCTCCCACACACCTTTACCGACACATGAGTATCAATATTTACCAAAAAAATAAGTCAACCTAAAACCATTTCCTAACTCTTTTTTTTTCCCCAAACGCGCTCCTCACATTTTATAAACACCCATCCAAAAATAACACTCCTATTCCTAATTGAGGCATTCACCCCGTAATACTATGATTGTATATAAAATTTTCATTTGAATGATAATTATATAAGATGTAATAATTGGCAGTTGTAAATAATAAATTAAACATTTATTTCAGTAATTACCAAATTCTAATTTCTAAACAGTAAAAGCTAGCTATCCCTCTCTAGCTAGCATCTAGCTTTTCACTCCAACATCTAAACTCTAATTTTAAATTTTACTACCTCCGTTCTGAAATAAATGAGTCATTTGCATAGTAGTAACTATTCATTTAGTGACTTTGATCAAATTTTTCACATAGTTCTATAAGATAAAATATAGTCAAGTGAGATCTTGTTAGATTCGTCTAATCACGTAGTTTTAAAATATCAAATTTTTATAATTTTTACTTAAATACAATTTGAGTTATAAATATTTAAAAAAGTGTCTTGGACTGCGTGAAATGCAGAAGTGGAACACTTATTTGAGAACAGAGGAAGTAATAACAAACACCATAACTTAAAATCATCTCAATTTAAAACTATTTTTTAACCACTAACTTCAAATTTTAAACTAAACTCTAAGTATTTTCTGTACACTACAAGAATTTTATGTTCTGGCGCAATTGAAACTTTTGGATAAAATTTGGTCACTAAAGAAGTTAGCAACCCAATTTGCGACTGAAATTCGTTAGCTACAATACTTTTAACAACGAATCCGCAATATTTTTTTTAGTAGCGATATACTTCCACTGGCCGACCTGCATATGCACTTGGGGCGCTTGTGGCTCCGAACTTGAGGTTTATCATTAAGCTTTTATAGAGGTGTTTGAATTTTACCAATTTTACGTTGTGGGTAAGAAGAACATTGGAGAAGTAGTTGGGTTTTATTGTTGGTGGGCTTTTGTTAACCTAGGCCAATTTGTTGTTTATTTTCATTAATCTATCTTAATCTTAATGAAACAAAATAAAAAACTTGGGTGATGTGGACATATTTTGGATTATATACACAAAATCCAAATACTAATATAATTCATTGGCTTGTGGATTTTCTAATAAGACATATATGTTGTGGTTTGATATTTATTGTTAAATGCTTATTTTATTTGGAAATTTAGAAATTTGACAATATATATTGACAGTCCCTTGTGAGTAGGGTGTTAATGAGATGTATTGACAACACACACAATTGCAGAAATATAAGAACACAATTGTTTGTTGACCCGGTTCGGACCTCCTGTCCTACATCCGGGGGATTCCAATCCAGGCGAAGATTACTCAACTATGAACAAGAACAAACACAAGACTCGAGACCAATCCTGTTAACTCGATCTAGAAGCTGAATCTCTCCCCCTCAACTTCTAATCTCCCTAACTAGAATTACAGAGACAATCTTTGTTGTTCCTTCACCCTGTTGACGACCCTGAATCAAGAATCCTTTAAGCTATATCAAGAAGACTCCCTCTCCTTGATTTACAACTCGATCTAAATGATATACACTGAATTACAACACAATTCTATCAAGAACAAAAACTCTCATAACATCTAAACATGAAGAACAAGTTTTTGGCTCTCTTGAAGTATATCTTCTAAAACGAACACTAAACTCACTTGGTAGAATATTGAAGATAATTGCTTAAAGTAAAGACTGACTCAAAGACTATTTATAAACTAAGAACATCTTGGTCTTTGAGTCCAGGTGCTGGTAAAGCTTTGATCTTTAAAACCATAACCGTATCGTTGTTAGAGCGTTGCAGTGACATCCAAATGATTCTGCATGAAATGTTAGTGCCAACAATCTCCCCCTCATTTCATGAAGAGGTTGATTCATCACAAACAGGTCTCAAACCAGTATGATGAATAGCAGTTCAGAATACCAACCTAACAACAATGGTTAAAAGATCAAGTGCAACAGATGTAATTAACAGATAAGAGTAACACCAGCAGAACAAAATCACAAAATAAGAAGATCGATCAAATAAGTTCATGCAAATCTAGTTCATCAGCAAAATAAACCACAATCATCAGCAAAAGTAAACAAGCATCAGCATCCAAGAGTATCAAAAATAGTAACCAACAGAAATAGAAAATTAGTTACAGACCCAAATCAAATATCAAATTCAGTTTAGAATGTACCCCCCTCATAGTGTTGTCATCATCACCCAAAAACCACAGTCAGTCAGTCATATTGAGACCATACTTACTCCCCCTTGATGAATCAAGCCTCCTCATCATCCTCCTCTCCAGTGTGTGGAGGATCAAATGAGCCAGGAAGAAGCTTCAACATGTTGTTGTTTTGCTTCCGGATGCGGAGGCCAGCATTGATGACAGTAGAAACCTCCTCATTCTGTCGAAGAATGATAGTCTTCAGGTGATTGACCAATGCAGTGCCGGACAGAGCAGGGCCAAGGAGGATGTCATTATGCATATTTCGTAGGTCAGTAGAGGGAGTGTTCTGCTTGATTGGAATGCGTTCTTCCTTAGGAACTTTGATCCCATTCTTTTTCAGAAAACGGGTAATCAAAGCAGGATAAGGAAGAAGATCATTCTTGCCAATGGATCCGCGAGAATAACCTAGCATCTTGGAAAGAACAGAGAGACCAAAGTTTGTCATATTTAAATACTTTTCAATGCAAAACATGAGTTTACCCATATGAGAAGACACTTGACTGGCGTTGGTTGTTGGAAGGATGTTCGAACTACACAGACGGAAGAGACAGTTGTATTTGAGAGTGAGCTGCTGAACACGAAGCTGTCCCCTACCAAAAGCAACACTTTTGGTGTTTGAAATCTCATAAGCCACTTCGGCATTTGAGTTTGGCATGTAGCTCGTAACATCATCCAGGTTGCTGTTGAGCTGCACCTTTAACAACGCGTTGATAACTTGAGGAAAAATCTCCAAAATCTTGCCTCGTATGTAGATCTTCCCTCCGAATGGGGATTCACCATCCAAGACATCAGGATGTAGGTTGGCGTAGAACTCCCGAACTAAGGCAGGAGAGTAGTCCTCTAGTTTAGTAGCCCAGTAAATGAGTTTTGTGTCTTCCAAAAACTTCAAAAATCCAAGTTCCTTGTAGATTGGATGAGTAAACTGCTCCTCTGTATGAAATCACGGTTGTTGAGATCTTTGGCAAACTTCTGTCCTTCCTTGTCGTAAAATCTGTAGTTTAGGGCATCACTAACAGTCATGGGGCCAACTTTCTTTGGTCGTTTCTGTGTTGTCTCGACAGCAGGTTGTTTATCTTTCCTCTTGCGCGAACGAGTCACAGGGGTATGGGCAACTGGACGATGTTCCGGAGTAACCTCTCGATCAGGTTCGTCGTCCCTCAGTTGTTCGTCATCTCCAGTGACAACATCATCAGCAGTGTTTGAGTTGAACAGGTTGTCCTCATCGTCTTGAGGATATTCAGTGGTTGTTCCATCATCCCAATCAACAGAGAGAGTTTCTTTCTGTGGTGCTGGAAGGGCAGGTACAGGCGGTGCAGGAAGACTTCCAGCAGGGGGTAAGGACTCAAGAGGTAAAGCGTCAGTGACATTCTCATCGGCAGGTTCATCATCGCCATTGTTGTCAACATTTTCTGCAGACGACGCTCCAGCTTGAGATGTTGAAGGAATTGATTCACTCAGCACTTGAAGAACAGATGTAACTATTTGAACTGGATCAATAGGTGACTCCGTATTTGGTGGTATGGACGAATCGTTAGCAGTTTCAGAAGGAGATTTGGGGTTGGAAGAAGACGCCATTTGAAGGAGAAGAAAGAAAAACTGCAACACTCAAAATAAACACAGAAAAGGAAGTAGTGCAGTAATAGAAATGAACAAGATATTTAAAGAGAGGAAAGAGGAGTCGAAACGTTTAACCACGATCACTTCAATCGGAGAAACGGCGAAGTAATGATGGCAGTTTTTGAGCGACGTGAGCTGCAGAGGTGAAGGGACGGTTACAGTCGTCACAGTGTGATGATGACACTCTGCAGACTTCAAATCAGAGATTCTCCCAAATGAAATCTTTCTTTTGTCTTTATCCGATTTCCCTCTCTAATGTGCTTGGGCCTGAAAGGTTAGTATACAAAGAAAAACAAAATGGCCCAAAATATAACTAAATTTAGTTTGTATAGAAACTTAGGCCCAGAATAGTTCTAAGCCTATCAAACTTATCTCCCTCCATGGCTTTGGTTAGGATGTCAGCGCGTTGCTCTGACGACCCTACATGTTGAATGTCACAAATATTTTCTTCAACCAAATCTCTAATGAAATGATACCTGATATCAATATGTTTGCTCCTATTGTGAAGTACAGGATTCTTAGAGATGTTTATAGCGCTTGTGTTGTCACACAATACTACAAATTTCTCTTGATGCACTCCATAATCTGCCAAAGTTTGCTTCATCCACATAAGTTGAGAACAACAACATGTAGCTGCTATATATTCTGCTTCAGCTGTGGATAGAGCAACTATGTTCTGTTTCCTTGAGTACCAACTAACCAAATTGTTGCCGAGATAGAAACAACCTCCTGTTGTCGAACGTCTGTCATCACAACTGCCAGCCCAGTCTGAATCTGTATATCCTATAAGATCCAATGATGACCTTTTAGAATACCAAATCCCAAGTCCAATGGTTCCCTTGATGTACCTCATAATTCTCTTAGCTGCTTTAAGATGTGTCTCTTTGGGTTGAGCTTGAAATCTGGCACATACTCCAGTGCTGTATGAGATATCTGGTCTGGTTGCTGTTAGGTAGAGAAGACTACCAATCATGCTCCTGTAAAGCTTTTGATCAACATCACAACTAGAATCTGCTTTAGAAAGCTTCTCATGAATACCCTGTGGTGTTCTTGCTACTTTGCTCTCTTCTAAGTTGAACTTCTTTAGCATATTGGTTGCATACTTCTCCTGAGATAAGAAGATCCCATCTTTTTCTTGTTTAATCTGTAATCCAAGGAAGTAATGCAATTCTCCAAGCATGCTCATCTCAAATTCAGTCTTCATGTCATGTATAAATCCATCTCTAAGTTCTTCTGAAGTAGATCCAAAAATAATATCATCAACATAAACTTGAACTACAATGATATGCTTATCTGTGTGCTTGATGAAAAGTGTCTTATCCACATTTCCTCTTGTATATCCGTGGTCAACCAGGAATTTTGACAGCCTCTCATACCAAGCACGAGGTGCTTGTTTAAGACCATATAGGGCTCCCTTCACTCTATAAACATAGTCTGGATGTTTGTGATCTTCAAATCCAGCTGGTTGAGCTACATAAATTTCTTCCTTGATTTTCCCATTTAGAAAAGCAGTCTTGATGTCCATTTGATATAACTTGAAATCTAGATAACAAGCAACAGATAACAAAATCCTTACAGCTTCCATTCTGGCCACTGGTGCATAAGTTTCTCCATAGTCTAAACCTTCAATCTGTGTGTAGCCTTGTGCTACCAATCTAGCTTTATTTCTGACTATGTTTCCATGCTCATCTTTCTTATTTCTGAAGATCCATTTGGTACCAATGATGTTGATGTTGTCAGGGGGTGGTACTAACTCCCATACAGAGTTTCTTTCAAACTGTAATAGCTCATCCTGCATGGCAGCTATCCAATACTCATCTTTGAAGGCTTCAGATGCATTCTTTGGTTCCATCTTGGATATAAAGCAGTTCATTCCAGCGAGTTGCTTGTAATCAACCTTCTTGTTTCTGGTTTGCCTAGGTGCATCCAATTCTCCAATAATATCAGTGTTAGAATGATGCTTGAAAGTTCTTGGTCCTTTTCTCTTATCTATAACAGCAGTGTCAAGGGGTTGTTGCTCTTCTCTCAATATCAACCAAAGATTCTGATTCAATTCCAGTTTCTACATCAGCTACAGATGTTGACTCATGTGTTTCCTCAGATGGTGGATCAAATACAGGAAAATAATGCAGACCATCTTCATATTCAGATAATCCTTTAGCTAGAGAATCTTCAAATAGAACATTCGTAGATTCTATAACTTTCTTACTATCAGTCAGATAAACTCTGTAAGCTCTGGAGTTGTTAACATATCCCAAAAACAACCCTTTTTCTGATCTGGTATCAAACTTCTTAAGCTGCTCCCTGTCTCTGTAAACATGACAAGGACAACCAAATGTATGAAAATATCTAACATTAGGAAGTTTATCATACCATATTTGATAAGGAGTGAAATTTGTCTTTGGCCTCAAAAGAACTCTGTTTGAAATGTGGCATGCTGTATTGACAGCTTCTGCCCAAAAAGTCTTTGGCAGTGTGCTCCCATGAAGCATAGATCTTGCCATCTCTTGTAAGGTTCTATTCTTCCTTTCTACAATCCCATTTTGTTGAGGAGTCTTTGGGGCAGAGAACTCTTGAGAAATTCCATGTTGTTTACAGAAGTCAGTGAACTGTTGATTATCAAACTCTCTCCCATGATCAGTTCTAATCCTTTTGATTTTTCCTTGTTTTTGATTCATGATCTTCAGGCTTGTGGACTCAAAATACTCAAAGGCTTCATCTTTTGATCTGAGAAAACAAACAAAGGTAAATCTAGAAAAATCATCAACTATCACAAGTACATACCTTTTGCCATTAAGGCTTTCAACTTCCATTGGACCCATCAAGTCCATGTGAATGAGTTCAAGGCAGTGATTTGTGGTAATTTCATCAACTCGTTTGTGTTGAGCTTTGGTTTGTTTTCCTTTAGAACATCCTTCACAGACAATTTGAGAGTTGTTCTGTAGTTTTGGCAACCCTTTGACAGCTCCAGAAATGCTCAATTTATAGAGAGTTTGATAATTCAAGTGTGCCATTCTCTTGTGCCATAGGCTTGTAAGATCTTCTTTCAAAATTAAAGCCATGTCTACTGTTTCCTTTAGAACATAACAATTGTTAGTAGACCTTTTCCCTGACATGATACATTTGTAATCTTTAAAGACATAGCAAGTATTCATATCAAATAGCACTAAAGAATTTTCATCACATAATTGGCTTATGGAAATCAAATTGGTAGTTAAACCATCAACAAAGTAAACCTTAGAGAGATTAGAAAGAACTCCCTTTTCAATTTTACCATAACCAGTGATTTTGCTTTTGGAACCATCTCCATACATCACCTCTCCACAGTCTTGTTCTGTGAAATTTTGTAGTATATTTTTGGTTCCAGTCATATGCCTAGAGCATCCAGAATCAAAATACCACAAAGTGTTCTTTTGATGTGCCTGCAAAGATACAACAACAAGACCAAGTGACTGTTGATTAGAATGTTTAGGTATCCAGGCCTTACGAATCTGGATCTTCTTTTGTAGTTCTAACGTCGGCCAGACAACAGGTCTTCCATTTAAGAGATCTCGAACAATCCTTAAACAAGTGTCTGCTTGATGACCAGGTAGACCACAATATATTCAATCCCTTGAGTCTTGAGGTGCAATATTGACTTGAATTGGCACATTTCTATAAGCAGCAGCATTGCTTGGCTGTTCACCAAGATATCCTCCACTAACAAAGTTTCTCTTGGTTGATTTGAAATTCTTTGCTTTACCTTTCTTCTTGTATCCTATACCTGAAAGATCACCAGGTCTTTTGCACATAGAAAGAACTGAATCCAATTTATTTTTACATTTTACCGTTTGAGAGAGTTCATTGCATTTGGCTTGAAGTTGTAGATTTTCTGTGGCCAAACATGTCTTTGCATCAGAAAGTTTGGAGCATTCATCTTGAAGTTCCTCAACTTTGAGCTTTGCTAGCTTTAATTCCTTTTGTAATTTGATCTTTTCAGCAGATAGATTATCATAAGAAATTCCGAGGTCAGTCAGTTGTGTTAACAACTTTTTATTCTCATTGAAGGCTGTATCATACTCGAACTTTAACTCTTCATATGCATCGGCCAGTTTTGAGTATATTTCACTGATATTACCTGCATCCATAGAATCATCTTCATCAGTAGAATAATCTATTGAATTTGTCATACCTGGTTGGGGACTACAGTCTCGAATAGTCAAGGCGATAACATCTTCAGAGTCACTTTGTTGTTCCTCTGTTGCTTCAACATCGCATTCATCATCACTGAGTGTAGCTTGATAAGCTTTTCCTTCTTTCCTTTTGGCAGTAGGACATTCCTTTTTGAGATGTCCTTTTCCACCACACTCGTAACAAATAATAGAAGAGAATTTGTCAAATTTCTCAGGTTCCTTGAGTTTCTTGACATTACTGCCTTTGCCTTCGAACTTCTTAGATCCCTTGGACTGTTGTTTGTCAGAAGTTGAAACACCATGTGAACTGGATTTCTGAGGCTTGCCTTTCTGTAACTGTCTTGCTCTCTTTTCTTGAAGAAATTTGGCCATCCTTCTAGTGATCAAGGATAACTCTTCATCTAAATCATCATCTGATTCCTCAATCTTTTCAGCCTTTAGAGCAATACTCTTCGATTTTCCTTTGCTCCTTGATTCGAGATGGTTCATTTCATAATTTTGCAAATTTCCAACCAGCTCTTCCAAAGTCATGGTGTTGGTCTTCTCACTCTCTTCAAGAACTGAGATCTTTCCAGAATACTTAGGAGAAACTGTACGTAGCATCTTGCGAACCAATTTTTGTTCATCAAAATGCATTCCAAGCTCTATGCATTGATTCACTACATTTTGAAATCTCTCAAAGTATGTTGAAATATTTTCATCATCCGTCATCTCTAACCTGTCATATAGGGATTCAACACGATGTAATCGGGTTAGTTTAACATCGGCAGAACCTTCAAACCTGACTTCAAGAAATCTTCACATCTCATAGGCATTTTTGCAATTCTTGATCATTCTGTGATGTGCCTCTTCCATGGCTCCGCTGATCGCGTTCATGGCTGCGTAATTCCCTTGTTTTGCGGCTCTTTCTGCTGCAGTTAATTCAGCCTTTCTAGCAAGTCGTGTAATCGGTGCAACAGGTGGTACAGCCGTTGTTGTGGTAGCAGTGGTAGAGGTAGTGTCTGTTGAAGCAGATGTCGTCGTCGTTGTTGTGACAACCGCAGGAATTTCAGTCCTTGTTGGTGGTTCCCATGCTTCTTCAACTGCATCCCAGACATCTTCTCCAAGAGCTCTGAGATAACACTCCATTCTTGATTTCCAGTAGCTAAAATTGTTTCCATCGAAGATTGGTGGACGAAGATGCGAAATTTCCCTACTCATCTTGAATCTTGAATCTCCAGTAAACGTTTGAAAATTGGCTCTGATACCAATTGACAGTCCCTTGTGAGTAGGGTGTTAATGAGATGTATTGACAACACACACAATTGCAGAAATATAAGAACACAATTGTTTGTTGACCCGGTTCGGACCTCCTGTCCTACATCCGGGGGATTCCAATCCAGGCGAAGATTACTCAACTATGAACAAGAACAAACACAAGACTCGAGACCAATCCTGTTAACTCGATCTAGAAGCTGAATCTCTCCCCCTCAACTTCTAATCTCCCTAACTAGAATTACAGAGACAATCTTTGTTGTTCCTTCACCCTGTTGACGACCCTGAATCAAGAATCCTTTAAGCTATATCAAGAAGACTCCCTCTCCTTGATTTACAACTCGATCTAAATGATATACACTGAATTACAACACAATTCTATCAAGAACAAAAACTCTCATAACATCTAAACATGAAGAACAAGTTTTTGGCTCTCTTGAAGTATATCTTCTAAAACGAACACTAAACTCACTTGGTAGAATATTGAAGATAATTGCTTAAAGTAAAGACTGACTCAAAGACTATTTATAAACTAAGAACATCTTGGTCTTTGAGTCCAGGTGCTGGTAAAGCTTTGATCTTTAAAACCATAACCGTATCGTTGTTAGAGCGTTGCAGTGACATCCAAATGATTCTGCATGAAATGTTAGTGCCAACATATATTTTTAATTTAATTGTCCAGTGAAATACTTTGATTTTGTTGATTTTAATTGGAAGATTTTATCATATTTAGGATAAGATGAAAATATATTTTCTTTTCAAGAGTTCAAAACCAAATGATGCTTCGACCAACTCTATAATTTAAATTCCAGTGATGGTAGCAATATTAGTAAAAACAGTCTGGGTAGAGAGTTAGATAATAATCCAATCGATAATAATCCTATTGAAATTAGAGATAAATTAAGGCGATCATATTTAGAAAAAGGATCCGTCAACCACTTGAACATAATTTTCTATCAAGTAATTTTTGTCAAGAAAATAAAATTTCAAGAAGCACGGTCCAAAAATTTTGTTTGTTAGAATTTAGTGTGTTTAAAGATGTTTTTTTTTTTTTTTTGGGTGTTATTTGTTTGGTGAAGGTCATTAACATGGAGAAAATGCATTTACATTAGAGTTCGCCTCCAAACCCAACAATATGCGTCCGCACTCTGTATACACCCCCGTTGCCGAATCAAATTGTCGTACTAATCGTTAAGAGATTGTTATAATTCTCCAATGCTCGATAAAATGCTACAACAATACAATATATTCACTAGTTTCATAATATAATTATCAGATTAAGACCAATATTGTCGTAATTAAAAATGACATTTGATGTCATTATAATAACATTATAACAATACCAATAATATTGTTAATCCTGATATTTGCTAGTAGTTTCCAAATACAAATTCCACCTTATTCTCTATAAATTAAAAGAGAGACTATCTTTTGACGATATATATATATATATGTAAAGAGTACTTGTCCCTAGCAAAATCTCAAGCTCACAACAATGGCAAAAACTATAATTTCTACTTTCTTGGCTTTCTTCTTTGCCCTCTCTATTTCACGTAAGTAGTATTCATCATTTTTAGTATATACTGTATATATTTCTTTGTGGGGGTTATTGATGGATTGATTGTCGATTTTTATAAAATTGATTGATGACAATAGTTGGCAGCTACAATGAGGCAATGGAAGATATTGGTGGGAAGCTGATGGTGAACCGAAAAGTGCAGACATGCGTAACTGGGTATGGTCGCTGCTCAATAGAATTTAATGATTCCGAATGCAATGGAAAATGTGTAAAAGATTGGACGGCCTACAATCCCAAAGGGGTTTGTGAAGACTATCCCAATTCTGGAAGGCTATGCAATTGTTATCATGATTGTAAATAACTGATTTTTTGATGATGAGTTCAAAGCAATTTTATTACCATGGAGTTGCTGACATGGTTTGTAATAATAAGTGACTACAGTTTAATAAACATTTCATGAGTTAGTGACTTAGTGGCATCGGAAGGGGTTATAGTGTGCAGGAGGCTGCACATACGGCCACCATGTGTGATGTAGGAGTTGTGTTGTGTGATGTATGAAATGATATATTTTGTGTTGGGAGACATGTATTGTGTGTTGAGATATTAGTGTTCGCCCCAACTCTAACAATGCGCGTCCGCCACTGTATATACCCAGCTGCCAAATAATTATAATTGCTCTACTAATTGGTGAGATGAGGTGTTATGATTCTCAAATGCTCGATTAAAATGTTACAACAATACAATATATTCACTAGATTTATAATATACTCCTCCGTCACATTTAAAATGTCATATTTACTATATTTAGATGTCCCATTAAAAATATCTTGTTTCTATAAATGAAAATAAATTTTCCTTTAACAATTATGTGGACCCTACCATACATTCACAATTTAACTTCACCTTAATTACCGTGCCCAACAGTAACAAGACGTTTCAAATGGGACGGATTTAGTAATTATCAGATCTACTTATAATATAAAAATTGTTGCCCTTATGAACAATATTCCCCTTATGAACAGCGATGAACCCTTAAGAACAGTAAATTACAAAAAGTCCAACGAATTCCACAATTACATTTTCAGTTCCTACCCACAATATTCATTTATGGGATAGGTTAGGAAGCTGAATTATTAAAATTCAGCTTGCACTGAATGTGCTAATGAATAGAATAGTATGTGCTAGGGAAAAATAAAAAGCAAACATTACTATTTTTGGATCAAGGATATTTATGAGAATTAAGATATAGCTAACAATATTAAAAAATTAAATTAATGAGGGATTTATACATGCCATAAAATTTAAACTTCACCATTAAAGTCATTGATACTTGCCATATATGTTTGTGTCACGGGTATATATGCTAGTGCTAGGTTTATATGATTTGTTTTGTGTGTGTTTTATATTATACATGTGATCGTTTTATTTAAATGAATGAGTTGATTTTTATTTAATGTGTGTGAATTTTTTGTTGAGGTATGTGCTAAACTATTTGCATATGTGTGATGAGTTTATATGGTATGTGTGGTTGTTTTATATTATGCATGTGATAGTTGTATTTAAATGAATAAATTGTGATGATTTTATTTAAATGAATAAGTTGTTTTAAGGTATGTAGAATTTTTATTGATGTATGTCCTAGTCTTTACATATATATTTGCTGATTTGGTCATAAATATGTGCTAGTTTTTATTTATAAACAACTTTTTAGTAACTAAAATTTAATTGACTCCATTATTTATTACTTATACATAAATTTATTTAACTTGATGTTAAATACAAATAATAATAAATACATTAAAACACACTATTATTTTCCTATTCTATTTTATTAAAATTTTATTAACCTAAAATAGTGCATTACTATATCATAATTAATGGATATGTCCGAAAATAAAAAGATTAATATTTATGGTGATTGATTATAACAACAATTAATTGATCAATACTATAATTTTGTTAACATATTAGTTATGGTAAGTTCAGTATATACTTATTCAGTACACAAACCAAACCCGTTAAACAGGTTCAACCAATGCATTTAAAAAAAGAAAAAAATAAAAATAAAAGTGACAAAAGAAGATCAGTTGCAATGTATTTGCAAATGAATGGAATAGAGCCGAATAGTGGAAGAAAACAAATTAATCGTACCAAACGCGAATGCAAGAGCGAGGAGGACAAAGACAATTGTGTTGTGACTCATTATGGCTTCTTAGGTATCTATATATGTCGTGATGTGATATTGGTTGTTTGATGTATTTGCATTTGTGTTTCTATTACTCTCTAATTATTTATAAGATAAAATGTCAGCCGCTGATACTTTAACTGTAATAAATATGCAAAATATTAAGGGAAGGTGAAAGGTTCAGTGATTCACTTTTCCATCCATTGTACATATTTATAATTTTTTTTGGGTGAACTGTACATATTTATAATTAATTTTCTGATTTCTGAAATTTGGATTTGACAACATTTTTCCCCTAATAAGAGCTTGAATGCCAGACCAAAAGTTGAAGATAGACTGGGGATTGGTTTGTGTACTGATTCAGCTTGACCTGAATCTGTAAACCTTAGTTAAGTGTGTGCTAGTTGGTTAGTTTGGTCAAATTTGTCTCAATTAGGATGTTTTAATTAATATTCTATTTATGGCTGACAACATAATTTATTCCAAAGATTATGTAAATTAGGGCTTTCCGCCTCACTTCAATTTCCTTTCACCCAAAATGACCCCATTCAATGTCTGCCGGCAGGTACTCTTCTCCACATTTTCAATGTCTCTGCCCCTCTTCTCCCCCATTTGCCGGCGGCCTTGTTTCTTCCTCCCATGTTTTTTGTGCTTTGTTTTAGATTTTAATTTGATATCAATGCTTCTGTGGTCTCAAATGAATAAATACTCCGGGATTATGAGATTTGAGAGTTTTGGCATGCAAAGATTCAAATGGGTGCAGTGGGCTTATTGTTTTGTGAAGCTTCTGAAATCCCCTTTTTATCAATTTCATTGGTTTTTTGAGTCATTTTAATCGTACAATACGACGGGGAGATAACCTTTTTACCATATGCCATTTGGTTGATGATTTGTTTATGATGTGTTCATTTGCTACATGAGTTGGTATAATAAAGAGATGAGATAGATAATACAAGTGGAAGTGCTGGTCGGATAAAGATCGAGTGATTGGTTTATGTGAGCACTGTGATGTTTATATGGCATATGTGTGATGTTTATTTGTTAAACATCATATAAGGATAAAAGATACAGGTGCTGTTTTGATGCTCATGGTGTGATGGTATTATGATTTAGAGGTGCTGTACAATAGATATATTTGTGTTTTGCAGATCATCACCAAATAGTCTTTCAAAATTTACTGTTCAAATTGCATACTGTAACATGTGTGATGCTGCCCCCTTTTTGGATTCGTCATATTTTGTACAACTACCGTTGGTGTTGGGTTATATTTTTCTCTTCAGTCAATTATGATTTTCTGGAATGTATCCATCAATTTCCCACATTTGTGTGAGCAATAAGGAACAAATTGAACTTTTGGAAGGTAGCATTCACTCCTTAATAAGGGGAATTAAAATTGGAAGTAAATATACAATTGACTTTAATATATTTTTCACACAAATGGTAATTATATATCTTCCCACCTAGCCTAGCACACTGAATACTTACCTTTAGAATATACAACCCCGCTGAATATATGGACTGCAGCACCGAAACCGAACCACTGTTTAACTATAAATACTACAAGAAAAGTAATAATTTAGCTACCAGATTCGATAGCTAAATCATTAACAGCTACTGTTTGGTGGCCAACAAGTCGTTACTGAATCTCGTTAGTTATCAAATTCACTAGCTAAATCGTTTTTATTATTTAAATTCATGAACATAAGGAAAAAAACATAATTATCTGCAATCAATATAAACCGTTGGATCAATATTTTATCTAATGGATGAAAATTTTTCCAGCACATGCTTTCCCAGACCAGGAACCAAGTCGGACAGCAACATGCACGGCAATTTATTACGGCGCTTGCACAGTTCCCGGTCTGTGCGAAAATACATGCCATCAGCAATATGCCGGGACGAATCCCAGAGCGTATTGCGAAAGTGCCCCCGGGGTATCAGGGACATGTTATTGTGTTCATGATTGTTAAGTTATTTTCAATACAAGATGACAATAAATAATAATGGCAAGCTAAGGCTGGTGTGCATTTCAGGAATTCCTATTGATTTTAAATGGTGTGATTCTCATCTTGATTTTTTAGTATAGCTGTATAGTTTTCCGAGGTTTATGACTACTACATTTTAAGGGGAAAATTCCTTTTTCCGTACAAGCTAAGATGATGTTCTTTTTCTACTAAATTGGTACCAATGTTATAGATTTTCAAGTTAGTTTTGATATATTTATCACAAATATTTCTTAAAGAAACCATAAAAAACATCCATCTTTTTCAGATAAACTATGGATTCAAATAATTCAAATTCGAAAATAAAATATATGGTATTTTTTGTTTAGTTTTACTTATATTTACACAATAGTTATTTTTCTGTTTATATTTTATCAAAATTATTTTTAATTTAATTCATAAATAGACAATCCATAATTCCGTGCGATGCCAGCTGGGCAATACTCATTTGAACAAATCCATAGGTCTTGTTAAAATAGGATGAGAATTAGCATTTCTTGAAATAATTGATTAACCCAAAATCAGAACTAATTGGCACAAAATTGTGGAAAAATAATATTGCTTATAATTTCAGTACATACTTGCATATAATTTCAACACCAAACAACACATATTTTAGTACATTACAATCCATAATTCACTGTACGAATATCTAATATGCAAACATAGTGATTACTAAACCATATTGAATACCCACCCTCAACTTCTCGAAACAATGAAAAGCAATTCAAAACATTAGTTATACACTTATATAATTTCATAAAAAGATATTTTACACAAAATTATCAATTGAATCACAAAGAAATAGTAAAATCCGGCATAAACATATTATCGAACACCTTATGGGCATATCAACACATATCATTTCCTTTACAAATCTTTGGAATCGCATTACCCTAATGGCAATCATAACACACATATTCAAGCAACCTCATCCTCTGATTGTACAAGCCATGAACTCTATTCCAAGATTTCAGCCCACAGCTATCCCCAAACCCTAGTCCAACATTTCCATCCATGTTTCCTCCTAGCTAGAGAACACGAAATTTACTAATATACATATCTTCTTATATGTTTAATATCATGTGCCTGATGTGTAGAACATCCAAATCCTTATTTATCAGATTAATGACATCTAAGCAGATCTATTCCTCAGTCTGCTTACCCATCCAGCGGAACGGGAAGGTTTTTGCAAGGTTAAATTTATTAGAGGTTAAATTTTAAAATGTTAATATAATCCTCGACGTTATGACATATCTTATTGAAATAATTGTTATTTTTTTTTAGTTGAATAACGGGTACTCTCAAATTTCATTGGCCCAAGACTTATCTCCCAGGATCGGTGGGCATTGAAGGGTTGCCTCTCCGAAAACAAAATTACTGAAATAATTGTTATTGAAGTATATATGCATAAACACTTGTAATTTTAATCACAATAGATCTCCCTCAATTTCATTTGTTTTACACTTTTACTTTCTTATTAATTATGCACAATCTCTCACTCTGCATATATAAATGGCTTCGACCCTCCTTTTTATCGAAAAAATTATGCACAATCTCATGTTATAAAATTTCAATAATAATTATTAAAAGGCTATTAGTTTCAAAAAACTAACTTGATCATGATAATCATGCACTACAAAAATTTCTGCCGAAACGCAACGAAATCCCGCAGACGACGAAACTTTAGGAAACATGTACCATTTGTGTTCTTTTTAGTTGCCTTTCGACAATTTTTTTGTAGTGATATAATGTTGTTTCTCCTAATAAATAATACTTTCTCTATTACAATTGAAATGTCTTAATGTCTTCTTTATATAAATAGAAATAATTTTCTCTCTAACAACTATGTGGATCCCATCATATACTCACAAATCAATTCTACCTTAATTCTCGTGTCCAACAATAACATGACATATTGAATGGGACGGAGACACACGGTTATAAATTTTCATTTTAGCAATAGAAGAATTTGATCATTATATTATAAAGTTGGTTCATCAACTAATCTTGTTAGCTATCAAATTCGTGATAAAATGAACTTTTCTTGTATATACTTCACCAATATAATTGATTTCCAACTTTAATTTTATTATAGTTCTCAGATCTAATAGAATCATTATCATTCAATTTTTTTTTTAATTACATACAATTGTCTTTAATTTTTATATCACATCAATTTTTTAAAGAAAATATAAACATTATTTACGGCTATACCCATTTAATATTTAATTAATTTAATATCATAGCGCTTTATCATGTCCATTATTTTCTTTACCAACTTAAAAACATCATATCCTTTTCCAAAAATTATTAGCATTTCACTTTAGTGTAATTTTGCCTATATAAAAATAGCTGTAATCGAATTATGTTATCGATAGGCACAGGTCCGAATACTAATACATAGGAAGAGGGCATAATTATCTACCAAAAAAAAATGACAGGCAAAAGCTCTAAAACCATCCTCATCTTCACAGTTTTCCTACATATTTTAGCATCTTGCAGCGCCTTTCCTTTGTCAACCAACGGCAAATTTATATACGATGATGCAACAGGGCAGCGCATAAAACTAGCTGGTACAAACTGGGCCGGACACTTGCACCAGATGATTCCCGACGGGCTGGACAAGCAGCCATTGGGCAACACAGTGAAACAGATCGTGGCATCCGGTTTCAATTGTGTGCG
Source organism: Hygrophila difformis (assembly GCA_030278955.1). Taxonomy (NCBI): domain Eukaryota; kingdom Viridiplantae; phylum Streptophyta; class Magnoliopsida; order Lamiales; family Acanthaceae; genus Hygrophila; species Hygrophila difformis. Next base: position 61,301,690 of record JAOANR010000003.1, read on the forward strand.
ATTAACGTGGGCGACTTGGATGTACACAAGGTCCGAGTATGGACATCTTACCGTGTTGCAATCCCTGGATAAGTATGGCTTAAATGACGTGAAAGCAGGGGTTATAAAAAATAATCCGCAGTTTTTGAACATGACCGTGATAGATGTTCACAAGGCCGTGGTTGATGAACTTGGGAAGAATAAGATCATGGTTATTCTCGACAACCATGTCAGTAAACCGACATGGTGTTGTACTGAGAAAGATGAGAATGGGTTCTTTGGCGACACGTTCTTTGATCCGAAGGAATGGCTGGCTGGCCTGAACGCCGTGGCCAAGGCATACAGGGGCAATCATGCGGTGAGTGTGTCTATATTCACTACATTAGCATTTTTGTGACAAATAGTTTTAATGGAAATGGGTCTCCTTTTTTTTTTCCTTAGTGAAAAACGATTTTAAGGTCAGTTCTAGTTTCGCCAATGTACTGAATATTTGTTATAAAGTATGTTTCGATTGCTTAATGTTAAGGTTACGGAATGTTTGTTGCAGGTGGTCGGGATGGGGTTGAGAAATGAGTTACGGGGTCCAAGGTCATCTCACGATGGCTGGCTCCGGTACATGCCTGAAGGTGCGAAGGCAGTTCATACATCGAATCCTGAAATTCTTGTTCTCGCAGGGGGGTTGAACTTTGGCATTGATCTTAGCTTTCTACGTTCGCGATCTCACAACATTAGTGTGGGTAATAAATTAGTGTTTGAAGTACATTGGTACGCGATTGCTGAATCTAAAAGTCCCGTTAGATGGGAGGATCAACCTAATCAACATTGCGCGTACGACTGGACCTGGCTGTGAATAATTTCCTCTTCTTGACGGGCAGAAAAAACCCGGTTCCTGTTATGATGAGCGAATTTGGCAAGAGACAAGAGAACACAAGTGTGGCAGACAACTTGTATGCAAATTGTTTGTACAAATTCTTGGCAGAAAATGACATGGATTGGGCATTGAACCAAACTTGGGATGGTCTTAGAAACCCAGACGTTATCCGCAAATTGGGGTTCATACAACAGGTCCATCAAGGTAACTATTTGAACTTTTGTTGTGTCCAAAATTTTTTCATCTTATAAGTTACAATGGAATAAATTGCAATTTTAATCCCGTAATAGGTTCATTGTGGTATGTTCTGATTTGATCTGATTTGGTTGATTCTGCTTTGGTATATGCAGTGCCGAATAAAAATCATTTCTACATACTCTTCCATCCAGGAAGTGGCCTATGCGCACAAGTTAACGACAATAAAGTCTTCCTGGCCGATTGCTCAGGAGCAAGCAAATGGGCTCAAACCACGGAAGGTAAGGGCAAGACACAATTGTCCTTGTTGGGGACACAATCGTGTCTTGCAATGGCCGGGAATGATCTTCAGGTCATTGTTTTAAAGAATTGTTCTACAGAGTGGTTTGATGCCTCAGCTTCGAATCTTCACTTGGCTACAACGGATAAAAGTATTGGAAAAAACTTCTGCTTGGAATATAATCAGAAGGACTCGACTGTCGTGGCCAAGAAATGTCTGTGCCTGACTGGTAATCTACGCGATGTTCGGGCTTGCAAGGACAATCCACAAGTACAGTGGTTTAAATTTGTTCTTGCAAATGTCTAGTAACAAGAGGAAAGAAATTAAACTTACTCAATTCTCAGCTGTCTGTTGCTCTGGTTTTTCCTTGTCATGGAATAAGTGCATAATAATAGTATATGTTCTGTCATTGCTGTACTTCTAGGCATTAAAAAGCTCAATAATATACTATGTTATAATGCAGTCAGTAAATGCATTAAAAAATACATTAAAAAATACATTTAAAACTCAATTTTTATATTCTACATACATTAAAAAATACATTTAAAACTCAATTTTGGAGGCAGAGGTTATAGGATTTGGTTTGGGAGCTCAATCAGTAAATGCTGAAGAAGTGCTTTGAACGTGATAAATGTTTTTATATATAGCCCAAACACCAATAAATACCCAGTACACACTTCATTGCCGATACCGACTTTTTGCGGTCGAAAATCGGTTGGTAAGGGTCAAAACGACCCGTATCCTAGGGTTACCGATAATATTTTTCAGTCGGTAATCGTGAATTTTCTTGTAGTGCACCGCTCATTTATTTATTTTTTGAAGGAGCCACTAAGGCCTGAGAAATAGGTTGTAGAAGTCCATGTCACATAAATTATAAAGAGACCAAAAGGGAAGGATATGAGACACGGTGGGAATTCGAACCCCCAACCTATAGGTTGGGAGTCGGGGTACTTGAATACAGCTTAGCCAAAAAAAAAAAAAAGAAGAAATATTGGGTATATGAAATTTTTGTTTGAATTATTAAGGACAAAAAAGCCCTTCCAATTTTTTAATGGGTGCACTAATGTATCTTAAAATGTTATTCTTTTAAATTAAAATTTGAAAATTTTAAAACAGTTTATGAGCTTTTTATCGTATACAACTATATATTGCAAGCCATTTCAAATAAGTAGTATTAGATGATGACCGGATGAGGACTTTGCCATAGTGGTAAAGTTCCCAACTTCCAACTTTAGTTTAGGGGTTCGATTCCCCACTTTACTCGATATCCCTCCCCTTTGTCCCTTTGTATTTTGTGTGGCATAGGCTCTTAACACTCTTTCTCTGGCTTCGACTTCTCCAAAAAAAGTAAGTAATGTTAAACAATTAATAATTTGATTAAATTGATTACAATCAGTCACTCTTGGCCTTGGCCCTTGGGTAGGAAAAAAACCCAAGGGTTAATAGATTTTTTATGGGATGGTTTGGGAAATCAAGCAAAAGTATCAGATTATTTGAGTTTTTTTTCCCCTCTTGGGTAGGTACATAATTAAAAATTGAATGGTAAACTATAAGCAAAACCATTAATTACACGTATACACACCCAGCTACCAAATTATAATTGCTGCAATTTTTAAGAGACTTTTATAATTTTCAAATGCTCGATTAAAATGTTACAACAATATAAAACATTCGATCACGAGAGATAATATAATTATCAGATTAAGACCAATATTGTTGTAACTAAAACGTAACATTTCATGTCATCACTATAACATTGCAATAATACTCGATTACTTTCGGATTGAGTTTTGGTCCAGACAGTTGGATATCCAGAATGATGTGTACTAATGAGTTTTATGCTTTTCAATATTTTTGGTTAGAGGGGACTGTTAGGTTCCCAGCTCACGCAAGTGCTATTCTTTATGCAGTGGTTCAAAGAACCAAGTTCAAACTAAGACAGTGAACACACTAATTAAACGAATCAGTGTAAACACAGATTAATGCACAGCGGAAAGACTTAAGCATAAAAACAACAAGCATAAAGAATAAATGAGACACAACAAGTTGATGACCCAGTTCGGCCTTCGGCCTACGTCTGGGGGATACCAATCCAGGAGGATATTTACTATGTGTTAACTTATGGTAAACAACCACACACGATAGCAAATATATAAAGTGTCTTCACTCCAAGTTCCAAGCGGACAGTTGTGGTGACCTAAGACCTCCAGTCTTTGGTGTAGAAATCCCCTTCTACTTCAACCCTCAAGACCACCTGTCTAGAGTTCCGATTGCAACAACCTGTGAAACACTTCCTCTGTGATTTGAGTGAATATGATTTGAAGTTCAGCTTCTTCACATGCCTTGAACACAGTCCTTAGTTGTGTCTTGCGTAGATACTCAAGAACCACAAATCCAACCGGGAGTATTCAAGGCTTCTCGATTCCTCAGTAATGGGATGATAACGATTTACGCGATTTGCTGTGAATCGAGCTTTTGAGAGATTCTAACAAGGATCAGCAAGTCGAGAGCTTTCGCAGAAATGCTTGAAAAATGAATAATGAATCTCTACTCTTCAATCTTGAACTCTTCCTTCTTATACCAGAAATTGCTCTAACGGATTTGAATAATATTACCATTTAGGGAAATAGCCGTTGGACAAATTAGGTTTAGTGAGTAACAGCTCTTTTCTTAGAGATAGGTAATCCCTGCAAGAAATGTTAGTCTCAACCTACTCTGATCAGAAAAGAGCCGTTGGACCCAATGCCTTCCTTGAAAACAGCAACCTTTCACGCGCTGAGTATCGAAGCATCAGAAGAGGTCCTAACTACCTAAGTTCAATCATCGGTTCGAACTTCCTACAAAATACTAGACTCAACAATCTCCCCCTTTTTGGCAGGAAGTGAGCCAGCAATTACAATTGATAAACCGATGATGAAATAACTGTAAGCTCTTTACAAAGGACATTCATATCAGAAACTAGAGCTTGTACAAACATACATAGCAGAAACATGAAGAACCATGCATTCAATAAGATCACAGAACCATAAACATTGTTCAATAACTAGTTCCAGTGTTCTTCGTCCCAAAATAAAAACAGGAGTTTATCATAGCAAAAGTAGAAACATATTGAAAGGAAGAGTTAGAATGATATTACCAATCATCAGGAGGTTGAGAAAGCATCATTGGATTTTGAAATTTGACTCCCCCTCTGGATCAACTTATCTGGCCAAAAAGTCAGTCAGACTCCCCCTCAGAGTCACCATCACCATCTCCAGCATCAGGGCGTTCTTGATCATCGTCTGGTGCAATGTACATGGGAGTCTCGGCTTCATCATCATCTGACCAGTAGTCTGGTAACAGGGCAAGAGCTTGCTCAATTTTCCCTTCTTCTTGCTGGATGATCGCACGCAGTCCTCTAAACTTCTCCTTCGCCTGGGTCAGAATTTCTCTAGCTTTAGTGAGGGCACTCTGATGACTTAAGGTCCCATCTGGACCTGGTATGTCAGGCACCTTAGACAGCAGCTTCTGGGAGAGACCAAATTCATAGATCTTTTCTTTTGGTGCATTCTTGTTGCCACCAATCTTGAGGGAGTGAAGGAGCAACTGAATGAGAGCCGGGTAAGGGAGGAGAGTCTCGTGGCTGGCAGTCAATGATTCAGCTATGGAGACCATCTGAGACAGGACCAGTTGACCAAAGTTGATGGGGACCTTTCGATTAATTGCATAAATCAGGTGACACATCTCTCTAGTGACCAAAGAATGATTGCCAGTGGGCATCACATTGGATGCACAAAATTTTTAGAGCATGTAGAATTTATGTGTGAGGAATTTAGGTTGCACTCCTTTCCCTGGCATCTTCTTGACCTTTGTCTTTGTGATAGCATAGGCCACCTTGTCACTGTCAAACGAAACACCTTGTTCTAGTATGCCATCAAACTCAACCTCAGGTAATTCCAGAAGGGCATTGATCTTGGAGGCTGAAAGTTCATAGATAACTCCTCCAGTGAAGTTTTTGTTGAACTAAGGGGTGCCAGGATTGATGATATCCTTCCTTAGATTGGCATAGAATTGAGTGACAAGGTCAGGTTGATACTCTACAACCAAGGTTCCCCATCCAATCAATCCTCTCTTCTCAAGATACTTGGTCCAGCCAAGTTGATCAAACTTCGGGCCACAGTATGTATGCTCTTGTCGAAAGGCTTTCTTGACTAGCACATTGGAGAGATATTCTTCACTGGACTGGTAGTAGAATTGGTCTGAGTGTGCAAGAGCAGCATCGAGTACCTCTTTTCCCTTAGCCTTAGAGGAGGAAGGCTTCCTGAAATCAAGCTTTGACTTCTTCCTGAGTTCTGGATTTTCTTCAGCATCACGAACACGTTTTCCCTTGCTTGTGGACTGAGAAGGCTTGGATACGACAGTGGCAGCAGGAGGAGCAGTCTCTGTAGCAGCATCTTCTTCTGACGCAGAGGAGCTGTCATCCACATCATCTGGTTCATCCTCAGCATTGAACTCGCTATCAGAGTCCTTCTCTCTGTGAACTTTAGGAAGTGGGACAGGGGCAACTTTGGATCCAACAGCACTTTGAGGAGGGTGAAGGTCAGGTTCATCTGCACTAGATCCTTCTTCTTCTTCATCGTCTCCAGATGATTCTTCTTCAGATTCTTCTTCCATAGTGTCCAGTTGCTTGAGGGGCTCGACAGGTTGAGATTGTACTTGATCAGTTGTAGTGGACTGATTCTTCACAGCAGAGGATCCTTGGGAGGGCTCAGATTGTCTGGAGTCATCTGTCTGAGCACTTGGAGAGGCGACTTGAGAGGATTTCTTCACAGGCTCATCTACATTGCTCGGCTTCTTCGACTTCTTGGCCTTGGTGTTAGCAGCACTTTCCTTGACAGCAGATGTTTCAGTCGGCTTGGCACTGGGAGGAGGATCATCAAAGATAGGCTTGATGATCTTGAGAGGAACAGCAACAATGGCCTTCTCATTAGATAGAGACCCTTTTCCAGCAGACTTGGACGCTTTCTTGGCAGCAGGGGCAGCCTTAGGTTTAGGAACATCTTGGACTGGGAATGCTGGCTTGGGAGAATCACCCCCTTGCTTCTTCATAAGAGACATAGTCATGGGAGCCAATTCGGACAGAGGAACATCATCTTCGCTTTCTCTATCTCTAGTGGGAGTAGAGCCTTGATCCGCGGAGGATCCTGAGACAAGAACATTAGTAGGAACAGAAGACTTCTTCGATTTTGATTTACCTTTCTTGGGTGCCTTCTTATCAGGAACTGAGGAGGCAGCAGCGGCAGCTAGGGTTTTGAGGTTTCCAGGGGAATCCATTACAATGGTAGATTGAGAGGAAGAACCCTCAACTCTTGTAGAAATAATGTCTCCTGAAACCGCTTTCTGAGTAACTGACTGAGTGGTTGGTTCCAAACCCACGTTCTCAACGGCAGTTTTCTCTCCCTGAACCGCTACTCCCGCTTCCTGGAGTTCACTACGGACGTCCAAAGGATCCAGGGCTACTTGGGTGGAAGTTGTGGGCACGGTTGACTGATCCACATTGGACTTCGCCTGAGTAGCATTAACCCCCTTCTTCGACTTAGGGTTACGAGGGACAAGAGGTTTTCTCTGAGCAGGACTTGAATCCTTGGAACCACGTGTTTGAACCATGTTTTCTGCACTCAAGGAACTCAACACACAAGACAATCGAGAGAGTAATGAACGTGAACAGAAACTGAAAGAGAGGAATAGATAGTTAATGGAGACGATTCGTCTTGTTGAGAAAGAGTAAAGTAACTCTCTTAAAAGAAATCCTTCCCGCTCAAGAATTCTGGCGCCATAAAATACGAGTGGGCCTGTTGGGCCAAATAAAATGGGCTTTATTACTGGACTTCAGCTAATCTCCCCCTAAAACAAATAATCCTGCAGTCCAAACAAGACATTAGTAATAAAATATTGACAGAGTTTGAGTGAAGGATTATAACCATAACCACCATGGGGGAGATCCGAGTGACATCTTCAGACAAGGTAGCACAATCCAAGATCCTTTCTTAGTGATTCAAACCGATCACTGTTCAAGGCCTTAGTAAAGATATCAGCATATTGAAGTTCAGTTCCAACATGTTGAATGAACACCACTCCTTCTTCTACTAGCTCTCTTATGTAATGATGTCGAATGTCAATGTGCTTGGTGCGGCTGTGTTGAACTGGATTCTTAGCAATGCTGATGGCACTCATATTGTCACACATTAGAAGAAGTTCCTTCTGTTCAATTCCATAGTCCTTCAACATTTGTTTCATCCACAATAGTTGAGCACAACAGCTTCCCGCGGCCAAGTATTCAGCTTCAGCAGTGGACAAGGAGATTGAACTCTGCTTCTTGCTGTACCAGCTGACCAAGTTAGTTCCAACATAGAAGCAACCACCTCTGGTGCTTTTCCGATCATCTATGCAACCTGCCCAGTCAGCATCACTGTAGCCCATTAGTTGCAGACTTGAATCCCTCGAGTACCAAATTCCAAGGTTTGCAGTCCCAGAGATGTATTTGATAATTCTCTTAGCAGCATGTAGATGGGATTCCTTAGGATTTGCCTGATATCTGGCGCACACACCCACAGCATAGCTGATTTCGGGTCTACTGGCAGCTAAATAGAGAAGGCTCCCAATGATACTTCGATACAGCTTGGGATCCACATCATTTCCAGAGGGATCTTGACTGATCTTGTCATTTGTGCCTATGGGAGTTCTTGCAGGTTTGCTTGACTCCATCCCAAACTTCTTTACAATGTTCTTAGCATACTTAGCTTGAGAGAGGAACATCCCATCCTTCTTCTGAGTTACCTGGAGTCCAAGGAAGTAGGTCAATTCTCCAACTAAGCTCATCTCGAACTCATTACTCATGATCTTTATGAATTCATCTTTGAGTATGTGAGATGTGGACCCAAAGACAATGTCATCTACATAGATCTGAGCAACAATGAAACCCTTAGCTTCCTTTCTGATGAAGAGTGTTTGGTCAGTGCTGCCTCTTTCATAGCCATGCTCCAAGAGATAGGTTGAGAGTCTCTCGTACCATGCCCTAGGGGCTTGCTTCAGACCATACAGGGCCTTGTGGAGCTTGTAAACATGATCTGGTCGATGAGGATCTTCAAACCCTTTTGGTTGTTCCACATAAGCCTCTTCCTTCAACCAACCATTCAAGAACGCGCTCTTCACATCCATTTGGTACAGTTTGAATTCGAAGGAGCAGGCAACAGCCAAGAGTAGTCGAACAGCTTCTAGCCTGGCCACTGGTGCGAAGGTTTCACTGAAATCGACTCCTTCAACTTGAGTATATCCTTGAGCCACCAGTCTAGCCTTGTTCCTAGTGATGTTGCCATCCTCATCCGTCTTATTTTTGAAAATCCACTTTGTTCCGATGACATTCACATTCGATGGCCTCTCCACCAATTCCCAAACTTCATTTCTGGCGAATTGCTGAAGCTCCTCTTGCATCGCAGCAGTCCAATGTTCATCACACAGGGCTTCCTCCACCTTGGTTGGTTCAATCCTGGAAGTGAAACAGTGAAGACCAGCTAGCTCCTTGTAGTTGATCTTCTTTTTGTTCCTGGTCCTTCTACCTTCATTGATATCACTGAGAAGGTCATTCTCATCATGATTTCTGTGAACCTTGCTCTGAGTGGATGGAGTTCTTGGAGGATGGTTCAGTTCACTGGATTGAACTTCCTTTTCAGCAGACTTCACAGCCTCAGTACCAGTTGGTGATGCTTCCTCGAGATCGACCTCATTCTCAATCTCCATCATAGGGGTAGGTGTGGTTGCATATTTGGGTTTGTCTTCAATGACAACATTAGCAGATTCCACCACTTTCCTTGAGGAGGGAAGATACACTCGATAGGCTTTGCTGGTAGATGAGTATCCCACGAATATACCTTCTGTGCTTTTCTCTTGGAACTTCCCGGATTGATTCCTGTCATTCAAGACAAAACACTTGCTTCCAAATATATGAAAGTATGAAATGGTTGTCCTTTTACCTTTCCACAGTTCATATGGAGTCTTGAGGGCCTTTGATCTCATGTGGACTCGATTTCCAACATAGCAAGCAGTGTGCACGGCTTCTGCCCAGAGGAACTGAGGGACATCCTTTGAGTTAAGCATGACTCTGGCCATTTCTTGGATAGTCCTATTCTTCCTTTCCACCGCGCCATTCTGTTGTGGGGTACGGGGAGCAGAGAATTCATGTTTTATGCCATGATTACTGCAGAAATCTTCAAACTTTTGACTCTGAAATTCACCACCATGGTCACTCCTGATTCTCTTGACTTTGCAATCTTTCTCAGTAGTGATTTGGTTGTGCACAGTGATGAACGCCTCAAGTGCTTCACTCTTCTCCCTGAGAAATGAAACCCAGGTATATCGAGAAAAATCATCAACACAAACGAGAACATAGTGCTTACCTCCTAGACTCTTTACATCAGTTGGGCCAAAGAGGTCCATGTGTATGAGGTCTAGGCATTTGGTTGAACCAGATTGATCGATTGCCTTATGTGAAGTTTTGTGCTGTTTGTTTTTCGCACAGTCATCACAGAACTCAGCATCAGACTTCTTCATCTGAGGAAGACCCTTGGTAGCTCCTGATTTGCTGAGTTTGATCTGGTCCTTGGAGTTGAGGTGTCCCAATCTCTCATGCCAGAGTTGAGCTAGAGCAGGACCTGCATTTTCACTGAGAAAACAAGATTGTGCTAGGGTATAGCAGTTATTCTTGGACCGAAGTCCTCTCAGTACACATTCATATCTAGAGTTAAGGACTTCACACTGATCCCAATCAAAGCATACTTTCATTTTGTTGTCACACAACTGACTGATGCTGATGAGATTTGCGCACAAACCTTCAACATAGTAGACAGGGTTCAGAGTCAGAAGTCCTTTGTCTCCAATTGAACCTTGACCTGCTACATTTCCTCTACCACCATCACCAAAGATGACATAGCCACCATCTATCTTTTGGAAGTCAGATAGAAGCTCTTTGTCACCTGTCATATGTCTGGAACATCCGCTATCAAAGTACCAGCACATCTTCTTCCCAGATTTGCTGATTGAGTGGAAAGCCATGTTGCACAGGAAGGCTCCTTTGATCCGCCATTCTTTTCTGAACATGCTCCTCTTAATTTCTTCACTAGGCCATATCATAGGTCTTCCTGACACAGCATCTCTAGCAAGGAGGCGACATGATTCAGCTTTGTGTCTGTAGGTCTTGCAGTAAACACATTCCAAGGGAACAGCAGGTGAGTGGGGTTTCTACAACTTTCCTTTTCTGGCATGCTTCACAAGGGTAGATTCCTTCTTAGGAGACTTGTCTGAGCTCTCTTCAGAAGAGTGTCCTTCCTTGACAAATACTCTGCCCTTGGAGCTACTGCATCCTTGAACGAAACCAATTCCCCTTCTGTCGCCATGAGCCTTGGAGGAGGAGAGTATTTCTGAGAGCACATCCTTTCCCTTGTTCAGACGACTGGCAAGATCTTCAGAGTTTTTAACCTTGGTATTGAGTTCTTCAATCTGCAGAGACATATTAGCCACTTGATCCTGAAGATCTTTTCTTTGACTAGTGAGGGCAGCAACTTGCTCGATTAGGGCACCATTCACAGTGGTGAGGCTGAACACTTGCTCGCATTGAACAATAATCTCTTGTTGAAAATTGTCACGTTGAGCAGTAAGTTCAGAGACTTGACTAGCTAGGACTCCATTGTCAATGGTGAGTGCATCAACTTGACTTGACAGCTCATCCACCCTTACACCATAGTCCATCATGCTGGGTTCCAATCTGGCAACAAGATATTCTAATTCATCTCGTCTATCTTCTATGCTCCGAAGTTCTTCCCACCTAGAATGGAATTGACATCTGAGATCCTCATGTTTTTCACTCAGTTCAGCATGTTCTTTTCTCAGATCTATTAGTTCGATCATGGCACCTTCCAGTTGACCTTCAGAATCTCTAAGTTTTTCTCGCAACTCTTCAAGTTGTTTGACAAGGGATTCAATTTTGTCTACATCTTCCCTGTTAGAGGAGGAACAAGCAACTTCATCAGTAATAAACGGAGTGACACAGGAAGAAGGATTACCTTCATCAGCTTCTGACTCAGAATCAGAATCCCATGATCCTGCAAAGGCGACTCCTGTTTCATCCTCACTTTCACTGGAGCTGCTTTCCTCTTCTTCGCTAAAAGTTGCACAGAGAGTCTTCTTGGAATCAGAAGACTTATTTTTCAGGTTACCACAGTCAGCTCTAACATGTCCAAATCCTTTGCATTCATAGCATTGGAGCCCTTTAGACTCGGAGGATTCCTTGGGAGATTTCTTGGAACCTTTCTCACGTTTGTGCCTATCAGTCCTCTTGCTGGAAGAGCCTTCACCTTTCTTGTTGTAAAACAGCTTAGACTTCTTATCTCTAAGAATTCTAGCAACCTTTTTAGACAACAGAATAAGGTCTTCTTCATCGATATCAGAATCTGGTTCACCAGCAGGTGGTTCAGTCTGGGGTTTGGACTCCGTCTTGAAAGCAACAGCCTTTCATGTAAATTTTTTGCAGTGGTCCATCTCCCAAGACTGAAGTATTCCCATGAGCTCATCTACAGATATGGTAGCATAGTCCTTCTGGGGTTCCAGGGCCGCGATCTTAGCATTGAAGCGTTCCGGAAGGGTACCTACAATTTTCCTTACTATCTCCTGAGAGGAGTAGATCTTACCAAGCTGCTGGGCTTGATTTGTTAGAGTACGAATTCTACCAAAGTAGCAATTAATAGATTCATGCTCATCCATAGCAAGTTTATGAAAAAGAGCTTCAATAGAAATAATCTTAGAGGTTCTTACAGAGGCAGATCCTTCGTGGGAATTTACCAAGATTTCCCAAGCTTCAAAGGCTGTGGTGCAGGTTGAGATAAGGCAGTATTGATCGTCCGTAACTGCACTAAAGATAGCATGGAGAGCCTTTGAGTTCATGTTGGAGGCAGTTTTCTCAGCAACAGTCCATTCCTTCTTGTCTTTAGGTTTGGTAGTCCCATCAGCAGTGACAGTGGGAGCTACATATTTCTCAAGAACTGCATCCCAAGCTTGATCATCTATAGACATCAGGTAAGATCTCATCTTATTTTTCCAAAAGGAAAAATTGCTTCCATCCAGGAGGGGAGGTTGACTGAAGTTCCACTTTAGTGAGTAACAACTCTTTTCTTAGAGATAGGTAATCCCTGCAAGAAATGTTAGTCTCAACCTACTCTGATCAGAAAAGAGCCGTTGGACCCAATGCCTTCCTTGAAAACAACAACATTTCACGCGCTGAGTATCGAAGCATCAGAAGAGGTCCTAACTACCTAAGTTCAATCATCGGTTCGAACTTCCTACAAAATACTAGACTCAACAGGGACCGCCATTAAATTTGCCTTTTTCCTTTTTTATTTATATGAATTATACATAATTCTTGGGATTTGATATAATTTTCGTGGCCTAAAATTATGGGTCAGAATTGTACTGTAATATCATTTTTCAGAGTGTGTTGGCCAAATATAAGTTAATTGTTTAAAAGATTCTGTAAAATATTATTTTTAATAATAGAATCATTTAGATTCTTGTCCTTATCCCTATCCGTCACAAATCTCATTGCAAAAATGTACGTATATCATTTGTTTTTATTTCTCCCCCCACTTGACACCAAACAAGGAAGCAGACCTACCGTCGTTTTCTCACCCACATTCCTAGAGGCAGTTTATGTGCCGGAGCACGCTCGGTTTTTCGAACCAACAATGAAAGAATATAATAATGCTTTAATCAAATTCTCTACAAATCTTATGTAAACTTTATAAATTAATTTAAATTTAATGATAATAAATAATAATGGATTTCTTTAAGTTTAATGATAATAAATAATACAAATTTAATTGAATATTTTGTGCTATTTTGTTCGCATGAATATGCTATATCACTTTATAGCCTATGCTATCATTTATCTGTGCTATAATATATTCCACTACATATGCTATGTCACTAATTATATTTTCTGTCCTTCGTGTGTGCTATATATTTGGTTACCTATATCTTTTAAATAATATTATTTATTTTTTTGTAGTTATTTTTCACTTTATATGCATATCTATATCTATATAATATATAAAAAACAATATCCCTTATGAACAGTAACCCACTCTTATGAACAGTAACCTATCAATTCTCTCTCACAAAAATACCCTTATGAACAGTAACATACCTATTTCCTCAACATTTACTTTCTGCACGTAACCCAATACACATTTCTAATGAACAATAACTCATCAATAACTCAAAATGTGTACAAGAAAAAATTCTAAAAATTTGATATTTAAAAACTACATGATGGGACGAATCTAACGAGATCCCACTTGACTATGTTTTTTTCTTATATAGATGTTGTATAAGCATTAGTCAAAGTTGAATAATAAACCGTAGCAAAAGTCAATTCCTTTTCACTATAAAAATGAAGAATTATAAATTTTTTTAAAAAAAATATAGTGCACTTTCAAAATATAGAAGAACCACATTCGAGCGAAATACACGTTAGATAATTTAATTTCATTAATTATTATAGATAAAGAATACTACCAAATAGAAGATGTAATAAAAACTTTATTGGTTGATAGTTGAATAATAAATAGTAGCAAAAATCAATCACTTTTGACTAAAAATGAAGGAATTATTAAAGAAAAAATAATGCACTTTCAAAATATAGGAGAACCAAATTCGAGCGAAATCCACATTAGATAATTTAATTTTATTAATTATTATAGATAAAGAATACTACCAAATAAAAGATGTAACAAAAACTTTATGGGTTGATAATATATTTATTCTTTAAATATAGTTTCAATATTTGTTATTATTCTTAACGAATACTCTATTAATTGAAATTATAGTTAAATAATATATTGTAAATTATTAATAAGTATTTTATAGATTGATATTATATTCATTAACGAATAGCATATTTGTATTAGATAAATTAAATAAATTATATAAATTGCAATTCGACAATAAGTTAATGAAACTATAGTTATTTTAATTTGTCAATGGATTCATTTACAAGAGTACTTATATTTTTTCTAATTTAATTTGGAAATATCTACATCTTTATGAAATTTCTAATATCACAACGCTTTAGGGTGAATCAATATCAATAATCAATTGTCGAGTACATTACGATTTTACGTACTTTCTTTGTCAATGTATGACATTAGAGTCGTGAGTAGAAAGGTTTTTATATTTGCTTTTTCATTTTTTTTGTCTTTTCAACTATTGTTTGTAGTATAAGTATTTTTTAAGATGCTAAATTGTAATATATAAATATTGGTAATGACATATGTTGGTCGATTTCTATGCAATGTATAGATGTACTCATGTAATGCTTAAAATAGTTTAAGGATGTTGGTGAATGTAATCGATTCAATTTTATTTGTTAAATTGGATAATTTTAATCATATTGTCTATAATTTCCGCCCATTGGGCGGGGAAGTACTAGTTACTTAAATTACTTATATACTTATAATTATTAAAAGTAATAATAATTCTACCAAAAAACATAATTGCTCTGCGAGTGTAGCAGTTGTGTTGTATATCGTACGAGTGAAATACAGCCATTCGTTCGTGCTATTTTGTTCGATTGAATATGCTATATCACTTTATAGCTTATGCTACCGTTTGTCTGTGCTATATATTTCACAACATATGATATATTCCTATTTATATTTTATGTCCGTCGTGTGCGCTATAAATTCGGTTATTTATGCTATATTACTATATAGAATATGCTGCCATAACTCATGTTATATATATCATTAAATGTGTTGTATTACTATATATTATATGATGTCATTCTCTTTATGCATGTCAGTTAGAAGTGTATTTTTCTGTGCAAAATGCATGTAGATTTTCCCTTTCGTATATGATCATAAGAGGCTACGTTCTCTATCAGTTTGCAAAACGAATACGCTTGATCAAATACACCCAAATTCTCATTTGTATCCTTCCTTGCTACAATAATACAACATACGTATAACATACAATAGATTTGTTTGACTTCATTTTCTTTTCATACTGCTTGAGAATGGAGAAATCCCGGCTATGCGCAAAATTTGTTGGAATTTTGAATTGGGGAGAAGAGAGTTTAGATGTTATTGTTCTAAATCTCGTTCTGCATTTTTTTGCTAACATTACAAGGCTATTTATAGCCGGAAGGATTACAGCGTGATAATATAAAAACAACATTGTTGACAAACTACGGATCCGCAATCTAATTGCAATCAAACTTAGCGGCTACTTTGACGACGGCTGTGGCAGCTCTTTTTGACGACGGCGGGAGCATGCGTTGTTGGGTGAGTTTATTATTCAACATTTCCCCCCCTTAAACTCATCCTCTTGAAATCTTGGATTCCCAGCTTCTTTCGTAAATACTGGAAGGTTTCAACTTTCAACGCTTTTGTAAAAATGTCTGCAACTTGCTCACTTGAGCTGACATACTTCAGCTCCACTTCTTTTGATTTTACATGTTCCCGTATGAAGTGAAAACGGGTGTCGATGTGTTTTGAGCGTTCATGATGCACTGGATTTTTTTGCAAGGGCAATGGCTGACTTATTATCGACATTAATCTTGATTGCACTTTCTTGTTGTATCTTTAAATCTCCAAGCAATTTCTTCAGCCAAATTGCATGACAGACGCATGCAGCAGCAGCAATGTATTCTGCTTCACAAGTCGATAACGCGACAATGGGTTGCTTCTTTGATGACCAAGTGAATGCATTTCTACCGAGGTAGAACACGAACCCTGATGTGCTTTTTCGATCTTCTTTACTTCCAGCCCAATCACTATCACTGAATCCAACCAATTCAGTGCTTTGATTTGTAGAATATAGCATGCCATAATTGATTGTCCCTTGGATGTACTTCAAAATTCTTTTCGCAGCTTTCAAGTTTGAAGTTTTTGGTGTTTCCATGTACCTGCTAACAAGACCAACTCCAAACAAGATATCAGGTCGTGTGCAGGTTAAGTACCTCAAGCATCCCACAAGACTTTTGTAGTAGGTTGGATTTACTGAGTTTCCTTCTCCTTCTTTAGTCAATCTGGTGCCAACTTCCAGTGGTGTGTCGACACTGCAACAATCTTCCATTGAGAATTTTTTCAAGATCTCCTTTGCATATTTTTCTTGTGAGATAAAAATTCCTTCTTCATCTTGCTTGACTTCAATGCCTAGGAAGTATTGCATCAACCCCAAGTCGGACATTTCAAACTCCTTTTCCATTAATTTCTTGAACTCCTGGATCAAGGCCTTATCATTACCTGTAAAGATAATGTCATCAACATATAGGCATATCAATAAAAATTCTCCTGACAGGTTTCTTTTCGCATATAGGGAGTGGTCATATGGGCACTTTACAAATCCATTTTCAATAAAGTATTTATCGATTCTTGAATTCCAAGCTCTTGGTGACTGCTTCAATCCATAGAGCGCTTTCTTCAACCTGTACACCTTGTCTTCTTGGCCTTCAATTATGAATCCAGGTGGTTGTTCAACATAGACAACCTCTTCAAGATTTCCATTCAGAAATGCGGATTTAACATCCATTTGATGTATCTGCCACTTCTTTTGAGCTGCTAGTGAAATAAGCAGCCTCACTGTTTCAAGCCGGGCAACTGGGGCAAAGACTTCTTCATAATCAATTCCATATCTTTGATTGTACCCTTTTGCAACGAGACGGGCTTTGTGCCTTTCGATTTCTCCTTTTGCATTTCTTTTCGTCTTGAACACCCATTTGACTTCAATTGCTCGATGTCTGTCAGGAAGTGATGTGAGCTCCCATGTATTATTTTTTTCAATGGCTTGAATTTCTTCCTCCATAGATTTTTGCCACTTAACTTCTTTAGAGGCTTCTTGAAATGCCAATGGGTCAAGACCTGCAAATAGACATAAATTATTGAATTCATCATCAATTTGCTCACTGGAGTCATATATGTCCTGGACTCTTCTTGTACTTCTCACAAGAGGACTATCATCAGAGGATTGGCTTTCAACTTCAACATGATCAGGTACCATGTCCTCCATTTGTTGTTGCTGTTCCTTTTGCTTTTCCTGTTCATCATCAAAAAGAACATGCTTGGTCTGCTCATCTTCATTCCATCTCCAAGTTTGATCCTCGTTAAAGATAACATCTCTTGACATCACCACTTTGCAGGTTACAGGATTGTACAGTTTGTACCCGCTGAAATTTTCACCATAGCCAAGAAAAATGCATTTTTGGCTTTTATCTTCGAGCTTTGTACGCTTTTCTTCTGGCACTTTTGCAAAACAAATGCTTCCAAAAATTCTCAGATGATCAACTTTTGGCTTTTTCCCACTCCAGGCTTCTTCGGGAGTTATGTCTCCAATACTCCTTGTTACGAACCTGTTCAACAGATAGACAGAACAATTTACAGCATCACCCCAAAATTCTTTGGGAATATTTTTCTCTTTCAGCATACATCGAACCATATTCAAAATTGTTCGGTTCTTTCTTTCTGAAAGACCATTTTGTTGTGGTGTATATGGCATCGTGAGATGGTGTGATAACCCATGCTCTCTGCAAAAATGATCAAATTCTCGAGATGTGTATTCTCCACCACGATCTGTCCGTAGGCACTTTAATTGGCACCCACTTTGTTTCTCAACAAGGTTTTTAAATTCCTTGAATTTAGAGAAAACTTCACTTTTTTCTTTCATCATGTAGATCCATGTTTTTCCACTGTAGTCATCTGTGAAGGTAAGAAAATACATGTTTCCACCAATAGAAACTGGAGTAATTGGTCCACAAACATCAGAATGTACTAGCTCAAGTCGCGATCTAGCTCTTCTCGCGCCATAATTCTTGAAGGTGTGTCGATGTTGTTTTCCCATGACACAAACCTCACAAACATTGTTGGAGGATTCAATCTGCGGCAGTCCTGTCACAATATTCTTTTTTTGCAACAACTTCAATGCATCAAAATTAAGATGCCCATACCGGAGATGTCATAACTTGCCGCTATCAACAGTGGTTGCCTTCAAGCATTTTGAGTCATCTATAGTGAGCTTCAAGGGAAACATTCTGTTCGTCGTCATCTTGACATGTGTGATCAACCTGTTATTCTTATCTCGCAAACTAAGAGCCAAATTTTTCATTTGGATTTCATATCCCTTTTTCCAACAATTGGCCAACACTCAGCAGATTACTTTTAATTTCAGGTACATAATAAACATCAGAAATGCATATATGTTTTCCATTATGTAACTCAAAGGTAATATCTCCTTTACCTTCAATTGGCCTTTTCGACAGGTAACCGAATGTGATATTGCCCATTCGTCTTTCATCAAGTTTGGAAAAGAATTCCTTTCTTCCGCACATATGGTTTGATGCACCTGTATCCATGTACCATGTGACCGTTTGAGGTGGCTCTAGTTCTTTGCAAGACATTAGTACAACTGGACCATCATTCTCTTCTTTGTCGATGAGATTCGCCTTCTCATCTTTGTTGTTGTCTGCATTGTACCAACATTCATTAGCAAAATGACCAAATTTCTTACATACTCGGCATTGAACTTCTGATTTGTCAAATCTTCCAAAGTTTCTGCCATGTCCGCGACCACGGGTTCGGAATTGTCCTCGGCCTCGATAGGTATTCTGGCCACGTTCATTTCCTCCATTATTTTCGCCATTATTGATTCGATTCTGATCATAGCGATTATTGACTCGGCCATCTCTTCCTCTTTGTGCTTGATAACGTCCACGTTGTGGACTTCCTCTGACAGCATTATTTCTTTTAAATGACAATTTCGTTTTCAGTGCTTGCTCCAAGGATTGTTCGTCTCCCTTTTTGAAGAGTCAATGCTCATGGGCTTGTAAAGAGCCCATTAATTCTTCAATTGTCATTGCCTCGAGATTTTTTGATTCTTCGATGGCAACAACGATAAAGTTGAACTTTGGGTCTAGGGACCTCAAGATTTTTTCCACAACACGAACATCATTGATCTCTTCGCCATTTTGTCTCATTTGGTGAACAACGGAAATCACCCGGGAGAAGTAATCTGAGACGGCTTCGGATCTGTTTTGTTGTAGAGTTTCAAATTGGGCTCTCAAAGATTGGAGCCGGATCTTCTTCACTTTATCTACTCCATCGTGGGCTTTCTTTAAAATTTTCCAAGCATCCTTCGATGTCTTTGCGGTAGAAATCAACTCAAATGTAGCTTCATCTACGCCTTGATATATTGTGAACAAGGCTTTTGTCTCCTTTTTCTTTATCTCCTTCAATTCATCGTCGTCTTCTATTGTTGATGTCAACTCTGCAAAATCTGCTTCGACCATATCCCAGACATCAAGGGATCCAAGCAAGGCTTCCATTTGGATACTCCACATCCTGTAATTTTCTTTTGTCAATTTAGGCACCTGTGATTGAAGAGAACTGGTTGACGCCATTGTGAACAATATTTTAGTAGTTCAACCACGGCCTGGCAATTGATATGTGTATGACCCGGTAGCTGTGGAATTTAATTTTTGGTGGGTGGCAGCTCCCTTAATTTATTTCTTCACTGATGAGTGCATTTAGTGGCCTGGAAACATTGAATTCCTTGTTTCCTTCAAGTCTCCAGCTTGCTGAATATAATTACTTTGGTGGGTGGCTTCAAAAAGAAATTTCCCACGTGTAAGCAAGATTTGAAAATCTTCCTTCAATTATTTTGTATCTTCCTCCCTTCCTTTTGTTCGTTTCCTTCACATAAACAAGATAGCAGCGGCAACGTCAAAAAAAAAGGGACATCAGCAGAGTGGCACGGGCAGTAAGAGACAGAAGCGGCTTGTGCGGAGACGAGTGGTGCTCACGGCGGCGAGTCGCGGAGCTTGAAGGCTACTGGGCGGCGCTTGGAGGAGGCTGCTGGAGCGACGGGAACAGCAGTAGCACAGCAGCAGCGGTGGTCCGGTGGTCGACAGCGGTTGCACGGAGCAGGAGGCCGGAGGGTTTGACCGGTGCACAGCAGCAGCCGCCGGAAGTGTGCCGGCGCTGGTGGTCGCTGATGGCGGCGCTACGACGGCTTCTGGGCAGCACTCGGAGGGGACACCGGTGAGCAGATTAAGTCTTTTAATTTTGAGCGTTTATACTCAAATTGTTTGGCTCTGAGTTTAGATCTCAGGCTCTGATACCAATTCTATTGGAATTTTGAATTGGGGAGAAGAGAGTTTAGATGTTATTGTTCTAAATCTCGTTCTGCATTTTTTCGCTAACATTACAAGGCTATTTATAGCCGGAAGGATTACAGCGTGATAATATAAAAACAACATTGTTGACAAACTACGGATCCGCAATCTAATTGCAATCAAACTTAGCGGCTACTTTGACGACGGCTGTGGCAGCTCTTTTTGACGACGGCGGGAGCATGCGTTGTTGGGTGAGTTTATTATTCAACAAAATTGCAATATGCACTATAGGCATCTTTCACTGTCTTGAAAACACACTCACTGAACTCCCTTATATCTGCATCAAAGAAAATATTGATGTCATTTAACTATTTCATGATGCCTGGAGTATTAAATATTGATATGCTATTGGAACAATAAAAAAATTATATACACTATGTCATGACCTGTTAGCACCGGAGTTATTCGACACTCTATGCCTCTGGTTTCTCCATTTTCCCCTTCATTCTCGTTTTGGACCACATCTCTGCAACCATGATCCGCGAGCAAACCATCATCAACGGTGCATATATCAGCAAAACCATCGCCTGATACATCATCAACTGGATCCCCACGTATCATATGGAATACTCGATCTGGTTCGTCCTCCCACTCGCCACCTCTGTTGTCGGATGCATCGTCGCGTTCCATGTCTGCGCACCTTTCTGTAACGGCGTCTCCATCAGGATGCAAGTTGAGATCCAGCATCATCTTCTCCGATTGAGTCCCTCGTCGGACGTTTTTCTCAATTACAGCACACATAGTTATTTATTTACCCTAAAAACGTTTTTGGCAGGTCCAATTAATCACTATTTATTGCCTAAATTGGTGGGATTTGTATATTCACTTTCCTATTTATGGGAGTACACATAAACGGAAATTATTTATTAACTTTTGGTGGCAGCACATTTCCGTATACATCAGGACACTAACTGTACCCATTACTTTCCATACTGTTTTGCTATTTCCCCAAATTCACTAATTCCCCTTTATTTATTATCTTTGAAAGACAGTATTTTCCACCCTATATATAGAGAACTTGTCCATGGCAAAACCTCTCATCGCTCAGAACAATGGCCAACCCTAGAATTTCTACTTTCTTGGCTTTCTTCTTTGTCCTTTTTATGTCATGTAAGAATTACTCTATTTCTTTGATAGTACTAATCAATTTCAGTAAATACATGTTTTTTTTTGTTAGTACTGGTGGATTGATTTTGTTTTTATCACTTTGATCGATGAGTGCAGTTGGCAGCTACAACGATGAAATAATGGTGAAGGCTGATGAACATATTGATATTGATTCTAGTAGTGTGGCAGCAACTGGTATGGTTCTTGTGGTGGAAGCTCATTCTCCATGCTTTAAATCTTGATCATTGAGTCCTATTTTATATTAAATTGATGGTTTTTGTTTTGAAAGGATATAAATGTATTTTGATATATATTGTGTTTATTTATTTTTTATTTTATTTTTTTAAATTTATAATTTTGCAGGTATTATTATTTGACAAAAAGTCTTGATTCTCTCTAAATTTTGTATTGAAGTATTTAAAATTCTCTTACATTTTGTGTTGAAGTATTTAACATTTCCTTTTGAAGTATTTAACATTCTGTGTGTGGTATTATTAGAAAACAGAATGGTTACCACTAGAAAATAGAATGTGTACTATTATGAAAGAGAATGTTTACTTTACATATTACATGATTCGTGATATTAGAAAACAGTCATTCAAAATTGTGTATATTCAGAAAGAAAGAAAAGAAAAAGGTGATGATGACCTAGTCTAATTTTTTATTATTTAAATTCATGAATATAAGGGAAAATACATAATTATCCTGCAATCAATATAACGGATGGAATTTTTTCCAGCAGCACATGCTTCCCCAGGACGGGAACCAAATCGGTCAGCAACATGCGGGCTAACTATTTACGGCGGTTGCAGAATTCCCGGGCTGTGCGAAAATACATGCCGTCGGTTCTATCCTGATAACAATCCCAGATCGTATTGCCAACGTGACCCCGTCACGCAATCAGACACATGTTATTGTCAACATGATTGTTAAGTAATTTTCAAGACAAGATGAAGTTGTTTAATAAGTGACAATTATGGCAAGCTAAGGCTAGTGTGCATTTCAGGAATTCCTTATTGATTTTAATAAAATTGTGTGATTCTCATCTTGATTTTTCAGTATAGTTTTCTGAGGTTTATGACTACTACATTTTGAGGGGGGGAATCGTTTTTCCGTACAAGCTAAGATGATGTTCTTTTTCTACTAAGTTGGTATCAATGTTATAGATTTTCAAGTCAGTTTTGATATATTTATCACAAATATTTCTTAAAGAAACCAGAAAAACACTCATCCATTTTTTAAGATAAACTATATGGATTCAAACCATTCAAATTCGAAAATAAAATATATATGCTAGTTTTGGTTTAGTTTTACTTATTTTGTTCTTATGAAAGTTAAAAAATAAAATTCTGGTATGATAACATTTAATATTATATTTACACAATAATTATTTTTCTGTTTATATTTTATCAAAATTATTTTTAATTTAATTCATAAATAGGCAATCCATGATCCCGTGCGATGCGCGCTGGGCAATACTCATTTGAACAAATCCCAAAGGTCTCGTTAAAATAGGATGAGAATTAGCATTTCTTGAAATAATTGAACCCATAATCAGAATAATTGTGGAAAAATAATAGCGCTTATAATTTCAGTACATACTTGCATATATTTCAACAACAAACAACACAAATTTTAGTACATTCACTTAACACAATCCATAATTCACTGTACGAATATCTAATAAGCAAACATAGTGATTACTAAACCATAATATGGAACACCCACTTAGTTACAACCGTCAACTTCTCGAAACAATGAAAAGCAATTCAAAACATTAGTTATTGTTAACACGGCAAATTAAAAAATTTTTAGGCCCATTGCATTCCGGCCCAGCAACTAAGTAGCCGGCCCAGTCCATAAATGTGTCTGATAAAGATGACCGCCAGCAAGAGAAGGGCAAATCGTTACTTGCAGGAGATCTGGCGACATTATGGCGGCGTGACATCAGGGGATGATTGTGTGGAGAGGATCGTGGTAACGTTATAGTCTACATTAAGGCTGTAGCGATATGATTCCCTATAAATATTGGAGGCATCATCCCAGGAAAAGCAGCTCAACCCTTCTCTCTTCTCAAAAGAAGCCGCATTTTATATTTTTACATTCCTTTACAACTTTCTGTATCATTTCTTTTCTGTCTGCAATTTCATTCCTTTACAGCTTTCTTTAAATTCTGTAATTCGCTTCAGTAATTCCTTGTAATCCTCTCAATATTCATCAATCAAAACTAGAGGTTTATTCCTCCAAAATTTTTTGGTTAACAGTTATACACTTATATAATTTCATAAAAATATATTTTACACACAAAATTATCAATTGAATCACAAAGAAATAGTAAAATCCGATATAGACATATTATCGAACACCTTATGGGCATATCAACATATATCATTTACTTTACAAAACTTTGGAATCGCATTACCCTAAGGTCAATCGGAACACACATATTCAAGCAACATCATCCTCTGATTGTACAAGCCATGAACTCTATTCCAAGATTTCAGCCCACAACTATCCTCAACCCTAGTCCAACATTTCCATCCATGTTTCCTCCTAGCTAGTGAACACGAAATTTACTAATATACGAATCTATTCCGCAGTCTGCTTACCCATCCAGCGGAAGGGACGGTTTTTGCAAGGTTAAATTTATTAGAGGTTAAATGTCATGGCCAAGAAATGTCTGTGCCTGACTGGTAATCTACGCGATGTTACGGCTTGCAAGGACAATCCACAAGTACAGTGGTTTAAATTTGTTCTTGCAAATGTGTAGTAACGAGACGAAAGAAATTAAATTTACTTCAATTCCCGGCTGTCTGTTGCTCTGGTTTTTCCTTGTCATGGAATAAGTCATAATAATAGTATATGTTCTGTCATTGCTGTACTTCTAGGCATTAAAAAGCTCAAATAATATTTATAATGCAGTCAGTATGTGTTACTTCAATGAACTTCTGTAGCCTCGCAATGCCCCGAATAGGCCAACGATAAATCAAGGGGAACTATAAACTAAGTTTTTCAAAAATCAAATGCTTTTCCGCTTGATGAGTATGAAAGTAATCATGAGCAGGAGGAGCCAGGCCTCCAAATGTTGGTTGGGGGGTGGGGAGGGGGGGGGGGGGGGGGGGGGGGTTGGGGGGGGTGCATTTTTAGTTTTTTATATTCTATATACATTAATAAATACATTTAAAACTCAATTTTGGAGGCAGAGGTTATACGATTTGGTTTGGGAGCTGAATCGGTAGATGTTGAAGAAGTGCTTTGTACGTGATAAGTGTTTTTATATAGCCCAAACATCAATAAATATCCAGCACATAACTCATTGCCGACCGACTTTTTGCGGTCGGAAAATCGGTCGGTGAGGGTCAAAACGACCTGCATCCTAAGGGTTACCAACTACATTTTTCAGTCGGTAATCGAATTTTCTTGTAGTGCACCACTCATTTAGTTTTATTTTTTTTGGAAGAAGCCATTAAAGGCTTGGGAAAAGGGATGGTGGGAGCCCATGCCACACAAATTATAAAGAAAACAAAAGGAAGGAATAGAGAGCCGGGTAGAGATTCGAACCCCTAACCTATAGGGTGGGAGTCGGGGAACTTAACCACTGTTTAGCAAAACAAAAGAAATATTGGGTATATGATATGTTTTGTTTGAATTATTAATGACAAAAAAAGCCCTTCCAATTTTTTTATGGGTGCAGTGATGTATCTTTAAATAATTTTCTTTTAAATTAAAATTTGAAAATTTAAAACAGTTTATGAGCTTTATATCGTATACAACTATATATTACAAGCCATTTTAAAAGTAGTATTATATTACAAGCCATTTCAAAAGTAGTATTAGGGGATGAGAACTTGCCATAGTGGCAAGGTTCCTAACTTCTAACCTTAGGTTAGGGGTTTGATTCCCCACCTGGCCCGTATTCCCCCCCTTTGTCCCTTGTATTTTGTTCGCATTGGCTCTTACCCCTTTCTCTAGCTTCGGATTCTCCAAAAAATTAAGTAGTATTGAACAATTAATAATTTGATTAAATTGATATTACAATTAGTCACTCTTGGGTAGGAAAAAAACACAATAGTCGCACAATTATGTTTGATTTCGCAATCAATCTCATAAAATGTTTAACTGAATCCATTCGATTACTATGCTAATATTGCACAATCCACTGCTACGTAAGTGTTAATTGTCACTATGGGTCAGTGGGATGAATTGGGCAAAATTAGCATAATTACCGAATGAGTTGTGTTAATAGATTTTTTTATAGGATGGTTTGGGAAATCAAGCATAAGACTATTTGAGTTTTTTACCCTCTTGGGTAGGTACATAATTAAAAAATGAATGGTAAACTATAAGCAAAACCTTTATACGTATACACACCCTGCAGCTACCAAATTATAATTGCTGCAATTGTTAAGAGATTTTTATAATTTTCAAATGCTCGATTAAAATGTTACAACAATATAACACATTCGATCACGAGAGATAACATAATTATCTGATCAAGACCAATATTTTTGTAACCAAACATAACATTTCATGTCATGACTATAACATTACGGAAAAAAAACCCATTTAGTCCCATAATTTTAAAAAATTTCCAAAACAGTCCCATAAATATTGAATTTGTCGAATCCGTCCCATAACTATCCTAATCATAGCCGAACCCGTCCATGAACCCGGTTTTTTTGCTAATCATTGTCGAACCCGTCCCATAACTACCCAATCATTGCCGAATCCGTCCCATAACTATTCTAGTCATCGCCGAACCCATCCCTTCATTAGGAAAGTTATGGGATGGGTTCGGCAATGATTAGCGAAAAAACCGGTCCATGGACGGGTTCGGCTATGATTAAAATAGTTATGGGACGGATTCGGCAAATTCAATATTTATGGGACTGTTTTGGAAATTTTTTAAAATTATGGGACTAAATGGGTTTTTTTTCCATAACATTACAATAATACTCGATTACTTTCCATACTGTTTTGCTATTTCCCCAAATTCACTAATTCCCCTTTATTATCTCTAAAAGATAGTATTTTCCACCCAATATATAGAGAACTTGTCCATGGCTAGCAAAAAATCAACAACCCAGCTACCAAAGTAGTAATGAATTTCAAGTATTGGATCAAATTAAACACCTAAATATGAAAAACTGATTGAGCAGAAGAGAATTTGATATATATACATGCTAAAGATTTTGGAAAGCTAAATAGCTAAAGAATTTGATATATACCTGCTCCTCGTTTGTTGTTGTCTAAAAGTTGTTGGTCACCTCTTTTGAGGCACTACAATCGGAAAAATATCAACTAAATTAAATCAAATTCAGATGGGAGATGAGGACACTAAACATAAATTCTTATTATGTACCCAAATACAAATATTACAGGCAATAACTGCACAATTTTCATTCCAAAGAACAATTAAAATGAAGCTGGTGTTGATATATTAGCTACTGAAGGACTTGAAGACAAAAGAACCCAATGTTTCCTGGATCAGTTTGGTAAAGGATCAAAAGTTTTGGAAAAACATGAACTCAAGTATGGGACGTAAAATAGTGGGCATTGCCATAAATAAGTGTATACGCTCAAGCGAGAATAGAACATTTGCAGAGAATTTTTTTTACTACACATGAGAATGTTTCATCTTGTATAAGACGATATTCTTACTTCAGGAATGATAAAAATGAGGGTAGTTACCATCCATACACCACATGTTGCTAATTCCAAAACATGAAACAAACAAAAGAGTATTTGGAGCAATAGAGCAATGTCATCAATCTGTAAGAGCGAAGAAAAAAGAGAAAAGGTTATATAACGACAAACAATGTCTCATGCTGGCAATAACAATGATCCTATGGAAAATGGTAACAACAAAATCCTAGGGATCATTTACCCCAAAAATTCAAGTAATACCTTAGATTCATTGTAGAAGAAGAATATATCAAGCTAGAACAAATTAAAGAAGAATATATTAAAAAAAAAATTCAACTTAATACCTAAAAAATGGTAGCTAATCCTAGAAAAAAGAAGAATTTACTTTTACGCAAAAAGAGTTTCAGTACAAATTAAATAATGCTATTTTCAAGTTCGAATATTTAGATTTTGTTAAAAAGAAGATGGACTTAGGGCTTCAACCTAAAACCAATTGGCAGTAGGTAGAGTGACTCATGTCCATATAAATAGGGGAATAACCTAACATTTAACCGATGTGGGACTTTAACACCCCTCCATGATATGATATTCATCTTGGAAATAACATCAAAATAATATTCATCCCGGAAACAACAAGATACCCAAATGAGTACTCATTGCTTTGATACTATGTTAGAAAGAAGATGGACCTAGGGCTTCAACCTTGGCCCAACCATGTGGTCCTGCCCTCTCGTGTAACTATACATATGTACTCTTACATTCTTTGAAATTGGTTTTGGCCATTATTTCAATATTCTAACAGATTCAAAGAGATTATCCAACAATATATGATGCTAACAACCAATTCATAGATTATCTAATATTTAATGTAACAACACCAAAAAAATTTAATAATACCACCACCACCTCTGAAGCTCGATAGCAGCAGAAATGGAGGAAGAGTGGCGACAGGCAGATTGTGTATTAGAAGCATTCCATATCTTTTAAGGACAGTCCCCTTCTTATTCTTCTTCCTCTTAGCTAATCACCATTGCACTGTACAACCAGAAAATTCAAGTTCTTCTAATCTAACTTTCCAACTCTGTTATGCTCCTCTTCTCTCAACTCCTATTGAGGCTAGAAAAACCTAATGTTAAAAAACTCAAAGGGAATATGAGTTACGAAAAAAAGAGAGAACCTACAGTGAAATTTGGTTAGCCCATCTTCTAACAATGTCGTTCTCTCCTGTATCAAAAACTTCAAAAGAAAAGTACTATAGACTCTCTTGAAAAGAGAAGTCTGAGTTAAAAAATGAGACCTGAGAAGACATAGGAGAAGGGGAGAGGCAGAGGCCAAGCGAAGGCGGAGACGGGTGGAGCCGGCGGTTTGCTTCACAAATGTCCGTTTTAGGCTAGGACTTTGGCTCTTCATCTTTGTTTTTTCTTCTGGATGGCCGATGGTTAGAAATTTAGGGCTTCTTCAGTTCTTCTACCTTTTCCATCGCCTATAGCATCGTGAATCCTTCTCCCCTTTTTCAATTCAAAATTCAAATTTTGAATGGAATAGAGAAGGGGAAAAGAGAGGGGCTGCTTTCGTTTTGGATGAGGAAGAGAACGTATTTCTCTCATAATTCCAATTCCTGGTTCCCAAATTAGGCAAATTTGGAAATGTGAAATTGCTTTTGGTTTTTTGTGAATTCAAGCTTCTTTTTCATTTTTTTTTTTTTGAGAATATAAAGCCTTTATTCCATCAGAGAAGGAGCCCACAACACTTACAATACTGCTATTTACTCCCCCGCCACCCTTTCAGATACAACAGGATTCATTCACCAAACACATCACCACATACATATTGTCCTCAATGTGCAGCCCAGAATTAAAAACATTCAAAAGACAAGGGTCTAAAAACGAGTAAAAACAGACCAACTATCCGAGGCACCCTTTGCTCCACCGTTGCGAGTATGAACTGAACAATCGAGTATGAACAGACCAAAACGAGTATGAACAGACCAAACAAACAATATGCACACCATTGTCTGCTCCATCAATCACTTTTAGAGCAGGTACCACTCTACCATCGCCCGGGTACTGGGTACCCTTTGCTAGTACCATTCTTCTGTTTGGGTTTCCCCGGATGCTCCTAACTTGGCCCCAATGATCCGCTAACGAATTCCATTCTCTCAATATTGTTGGAATTTTGAATTGGTGAGAAGAGAGTTTAGATGTTATTGTTCTAAATCTCGTTCTGCATTTTTCACTAAGATTACACGGCTATTTATAGCCGAAAGGATTACAAACTTAACAATATAAAATACACCAATTTTGACAAATGAATCTGCAATGGTTGAAGAACACAGCCGTTTCTTTTGACAGTGGCTTGTTGTCGGTAATGACTTTGCCGACATTGGAATGAGTTTAATTTTTAACATTTCCCCCCTTAAACTCATTCTTCCATCATCTTGGACTCCGAGCTTTTTCCGCAAATACTGGAAGGTTTCAACTTTCAGTGCTTTGGTAAAGATGTCTGCGACTTGCTCACTTGAGTTGATATACTTCAGCTCTACTTCTTTTGATTTTACATGTTCCCGTATGAAGTGAAAACGGGTGTCGATGTGTTTTGAGCGTTCATGATGCACTGGATTTTTTGCAAGGGCAATGGCAGACTTGTTGTCGACATGAATCTTGATTGCACTATCTTGTTGTATCTTCAAATCTCCAAGCAATTTCTTCAGCCAAATTGCATGACAGACGCATGCAGCAGCAGCAATGTATTCTGCTTCACAAGTCGATAACGCGACAATGGGTTGCTTCTTTGATGACCAAGTGAATGCATTTCTACCGAGGTAGAACACGAACCCTGATGTGCTTTTTCGATCTTCTTTACTTCCAGCCCAATCACTATCACTGAATCCAACCAATTCAGTGCTTTGATTTGTAGAGTATAGCATATTAGCATGCCATAATTTATTGTCCCTTGGATGTACTTCAAAATTCTTTTCGCAGCTTTCAAGTGTGAAGTTTTTGGTGTTTCCATGTACCTGCTAACAAGACCAACTCCAAACAAGATATCAGGTCGTGTGCAGGTTAAGTACCTCAAGCATCCCACAAGGCTTTTATAGTAGGTTGGATTTACTGGGTTTCCTTCTCCTTCTTTAGTCAATCTGGTGCCAACTTCCATTGGACTGTCGATACTGCAACAATCTTCCATTGAGAATTTCTTCAAGATTTCCTTTGCATATTTTTCTTATGAGATAAAAATTCCTTCTTCATCTTGCTTGACTTCAATGCCTAGGAAGTATCGCATCAATCCCAGATCGGGACATTTCAAACTCATTTTCCATTGATTTCTTAAACTCCTGGATCAAGGCCTTATCATTACCTGTAAAGATAATGTCATCAACATACAGAAATATCAATAAAAATTCTCCTGACAGGTTTCTTTTCGCATATAGGGAGTTGATAATGGCCAAAAATGACCATTATTTTCAATCATTTCCGTGTCTTAAACGGGCATTTGATCGCATTCCGGTCTTACATTAAGTAAGAAAGCAGTCGAATTGGACTAATTTATGCATAATTGTAAAAATAGTAAGCTGATGTGAAAAAGGCATAAATATGTAATTTTATTACATATTTATGTTAGAAAAATCCAAAAACATGAAGAAAAAGAAAAGGAAACAAAAAGATGGGAAAAAGATAGAAAAGCCCACAAAAAGAATATTTTCGGCCATCCGGCCCAATCCAGCAGGCCCAGAAGACCTTTGTCGCGGAAGCCCCTTGGCGCGATGCAGTGCTCCGCGACAAAGGCATGTTCCGCGACCAAGACGCACAAATGAAGAGGAGACCTGCCAAGCCCCTTGGCGCGATGACCTTTGTCGCGATGGCATGCTCCGCGACAAAGGTCCATTCCGCGACCAAGGTACATTTTTAGAGACACAAGACCCAGTCGAGAAGCTTTGCCACATGCAGTGTGTTCCGCGACCAAACTTGGTGCTCCGAGACAAAGCTGTGATGTGTGTGATGTCTTGAGACACAATGGGCTCAAATCAAGGCCCATGAGCTTAGGGTTTCCCCTCTATAAATATGAGGTGTTTCCTTTGAGCGAAAAGTGGGAAGAATTTTAGAGAAAATACTCACTCTTGAAGACAAGTGGGAAGTTCAGTAGTTAGTTTAGTTTAGGGTAGTTTAGTTAGATTTTCTTTTGTATTATTTAATTTATGCACTAGTTAGAAGTAGTTTACTGCACTTGGGTTAGATAGCCAGTTCTACACCTTGTTTCTTGTTCTAAACTTTTGTTTGAGGGTTTGTGGTACCCAAACCATGGGTATGAACAGCACCGTTTAATAATATGGGAAAACATTCTCCATTTGTGTCCCAAAATCATGAAATGGGTCTCACACCCCATGGATCTTACTGTTTTCGTTTTCCTTGGGTCATTCGACCCTCGTTTTGCATTTTAATGTCACTGCTTGGTGACTTTTTCTTGGGATAATGTTGCATGCTTATGGATGATCAAGCTTAGATTAGGGTTTCTTAAGTTTTAAGTTTGCTTTATTTCTATTTTGTTCAAGCATTTTCTAGCTAGATTCAAATTCTGTTTTGTTATTTTGAGCTTAGTTTAGCTTTTGGATCTGAAATGGGTGAGATCACACATAATGCATGCCACTGTTCCACTTTACTTTTCTGACATGTGTACTGGACACACTTTTGTCGCGGAACAACTCTTGTCGCGGAACCACGTTCCGCGACAAAGTGGTGCTTTGGCGACAAAGGTGCCAAAGAACATTTGTTGACCATTATTTTAAAACCCTTGGTCGCGAAACACCCCTTGGCGCGGAACCACGTCCCGCGACAAAATCTTGATTAGCGACCAAGGACCCAAACACTTGTGATTTTATTCTGGGAGGACTCTGGCGCGGAACCTTTGTCGCGGAACCACGTACCGTGACAAAATCCTTGTTCCGCGACCAGGAATTATGTCCTTACCAATTTTCAACCCCCTTTGTCGCTATGTCTTCCGCGACAAAATTTGTGCTTAGCGACAAGATAAACCCTAATTTTCAAAATTCCATTCCTCTTATTTCCCACCCCTTTGTCGCGAAACCTTTGTCGCGGAACCATGCTCCGCGACACAAACCCTGCATCGCGACAAAGTGGCACCTTTTTGCCAAATTTTTATTCTTCATCTCACCCCATTAATTAATTGAACCTTTATATTAATATTTTGAGGTTGAAATCCAATGATCTCAACCCATGATTAATTTGATATAAAGAATTTTGTTCAATTCCCCATTAAAAGATTCTTCTACAAATAACTAAACTCTAATGATCTAAGTATATAATCCGGACTGTAATTATTTAATTATGGAATGAGTGATTATTTAGATATAAAGAGTAATTATGGATTCATTTCCATACCTTGCATGAGAAACCAATGTCTCTCATGCAAGATGACCCAAAAATATTTTTCTTCTATTTATTTTGTCTTTTCCCGTAATGTGTGAAACAGTTAATAAGGAATATATCAGATTAATGTTGGCGGGTATTCCCACACGGATAACTAGCTCGTATTCTGTATATTAATTATTAATTGTTATTTTGCATGGTCCGGATAGTGGTCGGTGGAAGCCTTGGCGGTTCGTCCATCCGGGATTATAATAGCTGCTCAGCTGACTCCTATCCCGATACAGTTTTATTCTCTGTATCTTAATTTCAAAACCTGAATTCAAGTTGTAATATTATTAAATGATGTCGACCAACATTATTTGAGAAGTATTACAACAAGAAAATATGTGGGTTTTTCTTCCATTCACAGACAAAAGGGAGCTGAATGACGGCGGTCACCGTCACTTGGAATTCCTTTTTGTCTAAAAATCTTTCCATCTGGAATAATTGGGAACTGGATAGCAGATGTTTGCAGTCCAGATCACCCCAGTTATTTCTGGCACTCTTTTTAGCCAAATAAATTCTTCTCATCTCCGGCTATTTCATCTTTATGTTCCAACTTCTGTCTAAACCCACCTTATATTTTGGGTTATTTAATTTTACACTTCTCTATAACTTTATGCATGATATTATTATGTAGATATTGTGGTCAATATTATTTTGGGATCCTTCCCTTGGACACAGGAGTCTTGATTTTTAATCAGATGTCTCATAATAAATTTCCGACAAAAATTCATTTATAAATCCGGATCTGAGTAAGGGATAAATTCGACAGTTATGACTAATTCATATCCGACTGGGGGTCGATTTTGGGGAATTAGAAGCAGAGTCAACGATTAGGTCTCACCTAGACTGAAAGGATCTGTGTTTTAATTGAGAGTCTAGTACCTGATAGGGAATGATTTTCAGATTTATTATTTTCCAAAATTGCTGTTTGTTGGAAATCTTGTATTAAATATTACACTGAGTCAGATTCCACTTGGATTCCGATAAGGTGTGACAGATAATACTAGAGGAACAACATTCAGGCCTTGGTTATTTTCTAAGGTAGGGTTGAGTATTCTTTCAACTGCTATTTTTCTTCTGCCAAAGCCTATTTTTGAGTCCTGAGTGAGTGCATCCGGAATGAACTAATTTCATTAGTTCGTTTCATTAGTTTGTATCTCATAACCACCCGACGAGAAGTGAACACTGCGAGCGGTTCACCGAGAATAGGGAATTCGTGATCCACATCCGGTCATTCTGACTGGAGGCTTTCTGTTACTACCAGGGTCAGACTTTCAAAAACCTCCGAGTGATAGGATTTTAAATGCTTTCTTTACTGCTTTCTTTTAAATGCTTTCGTCAGAGGTCACTCGGTTGTATTGAGAGTTGTGTAACTGCTACTAGGACTGAGAGTTAAGGGATAGTTCAGGGCTTGATTAGAATCTTCGGGTGTGACATGGGGGAACGACAGCGGTACTTGACACTTCAATAATTGATTTGTCAGGTGTTGCTTGTCCACCACAGATGAACAACATGCCTCCACACGGCCGTGTGAGGGCAGTTGTGAGTCTATGGCATCTTAGATTTTGCTGTCTTAAGAGCATGTAACCTCTTACTGTAAGTACCTGTCTGTTAAAGGGAACATGGTATAGAGAGCATGAGAGTTAGCTAACTGAAGGATTATCCCAAGCTAAGATCTGTGTATTAAAATGGAAGTTTAACTGTGTTTCATCTGAATCTTGTCCAACCTTTATTCTTTTCTTCCTGTCTCTTCTGTCCCATTTTAAATCTGCTTTCTTAGAATAATCTTAATCGCTTTCTTAGAT
Source organism: Hygrophila difformis (assembly GCA_030278955.1). Lineage (NCBI taxonomy): Eukaryota > Viridiplantae > Streptophyta > Magnoliopsida > Lamiales > Acanthaceae > Hygrophila > Hygrophila difformis. The sequence continues at coordinate 61,336,251 of JAOANR010000003.1, forward strand.
TACTTTTATTGCTTTCTTAGATTAAATTTAATTCGCTTTCTAGAATAATTCTGCCTGCTTTGTTTTAGGTGCTTTCATAGCTTAGTTTAAATTCTGTCAAGTAGTTGTTAGTCATTTCACACACTTGAATCGAGTACCGAGTGGAAAATCTTAGTAAATGACGTGGGCCCTGCTTCCATCGCACATCCTCCAGTGAACGATCCGGTCTTACTATAAATTACTGCAATTTTTGACACCGTGCGCTTTCGGGGGCACAGTTTCTTAACTACGAGCAATAAAAATATGACTACGTCTAAAGATATCCCTAATCACAACACCGCCATCATAATTTGGTTTCACTAATTAAAACCTAAACCAGGATCATGATTTTTCTGAAAATACTCGTGTAGTGGGAGTCTGTCAAAAGTTTCATGGCAGGAAATCTCATGGCAAGAATTGATGAGAAGTATCATGGCATATTTGCCGGGGATCCTCAGTGTGACAGGCTGAAGGTCAACCTATCCCGGCTGTGCCATGAGATTTGTCAACATTTCATGACAGAGAGGACCACAGCGCCATTAGAAACCAAAGCACCACACTTGAGTAATAAAAAGACTAATAATCTTGATATATCCCTAAACCCTTCCCGTGAATCATAACGCTTTTCATTTAATAAATCTAACCTGGTATAATTTTAGCAAAAGCTCGTGTTAACGAAACTTGTCAAAAGTTTCATGGCGCCGTTGCCGGGGAGGATGCAACGTCATTTATTAAGAGGATTACACTCCTGATTACTCTTAGATCAGCTTAGATCAGTCTAGTTTAATGTAATATATTTAATCCAGAACAGAAAAAGTACCCTCAAGATTAATTGAACATTTAGAGTATCAAGACTCTAAATGTGAGGATGTTGAACTGAGGAGAAAACCTAACCTAATGGGTATTTATCTGTCTTGCAGGAAATTCGGAACCAACCAAAAAGAAGGAGCAGAAAAAGCAAGGAAAACCAGGTTCTTGGTTGGGAAAATTCCACAAATCTGAGAAATTATTTTCGGAATTTAAAGAAATTTAAGATCCGGAATAAATCTTGCAGATAAATGGAACGGACCCAATCTAATTTTATGCAAGTAGATTATTTTAAATAATGGCCCAATGATTTGAATTTACTTGGACTGAATTCATTCAGGACCAACTCAAATAAAATGGACGCAGGCCCAATATCACACTCGGGCCCAGTCCGTTGAAAATTTGAAAATTCAGAAAGTTTGTCGCGGAATGACCATTTTGTCGCGGAACAACGTTCCGCGACCAAGTGCAACTCCGCGACAAAGTTCTCCTTATCATCAACCTTTGTTTGTCCTTGTCGCGGAGTGATCATTTTGTCGCGATGCCCAGCATCGCGCCCATGTGCAGATTCCGCGACAAAATCTCACTCACCTCTGAACTCTGTTTGTCCTTGTCGCGGAAGCCTTTGTCGCGGAGCACTGCACCGCGACAAAGCTCCTATTCCGCGACACGGGCACACCACTCCATTCTTCCTCGCCATTTTGTCGCGGTACACTTTGTCGCGGTGCATGACTCCGCGACAAAGTCTCACACTCCGCGACAGATCTAATGTCGCCAAGCCTGGTCGCGTAATCCTGTTCCGCGACCATGGGCTAGGGTTCCGCGACCGGCCCATTAGTATTTAAACCTCTCCGCCTCCCTCTTCTTCCCCATGCTCCCACACTTAGAAAATTTTCGAAAAACACTCTCGCACACACAAAACCTCTCCCGAAGTACACCACCGTGTCCTTCGCAACTTTTCCGACCATTTCCAAGGGAAACTCTGCCCGATTTCCGCCATGGAACCCTCATCTTCATCCCCTGAGAAGACCGAGCCCTGGTAACCCCTTTCTTTGCATTTTGCAAATCGCACGAGCCCCTGTTTTTAAAACTTTTGTGACTTTTGCTGTCCTTATTTGAGAATCGGGTTGCTTTGTGTTTATTGCTTACTATTTTGAAACTGATTTTGGGGTTTATGTTGTTTGGGCATGTGTGGATTTCGATTCCCTGTTTTTATTGTTACTGGCCGAGCGTAGGGTGAAGGTTGGGTGTATGCTTGTGTTAAGGAATGGTCGTTTCTAAATGGGCATCTTGATATTGGCATCTAATGCTGTTAGAGAACATAGCGCATGATTGGGGATGAGTTAGGGTTGTTTCCACCATTGCTGGATTTTAGAGTTTTTAAGGGTTTCTGTGAAATATGCTTGAGTTCATGAGTGTGGCAGCAATACTGAATTCTTCTTTTGAGATTATTGATGCTTAGCTTGAGAATCAATGAACATGTGGGTGTTTGTGAATATCTTCATGTTGTTGGTTGTCTGTTCAGTGAACTTGAAGCATGATTGATTCTATGTTCTTGTTGTTTTGAAACAGAGAAAGTATGCTAGTGGTTTAATCTTATGTTTTTGAGAAAGAAGCATAACTTGGTGTAGGATGCCTGCTAATCTGTTTCTGTGCTCATATTACTTGCATGCCAATTCAGACATTTAATGCTATTTCCAAATAGGGCACATCTGTGTAAAAGGCATGTTTGTTGTATTTTGGGCAGCCTGATACCGCCACCACCACTTTTCAGCAGATCACTCTTTCACAAAAAGACAAAAATAGTACTAGGAATTGTGGGTTGACAAAAGTGTTCTTGTTCCCAATGGAACTAAAGAGTGTGAGTTAAGTGGCAGTATTTTGCCACCTCAACTGCTACCTTTTTACAAAAATCCAAAAATGGGACCACACACATCCCACTTTTCATTAAATAAAATCAAGTCAACCTTTTCAAAAATTAAAAATAGTGTTTGCATTTTCTTGAATGTTTTAACTGTCCAATGACAGTCCAAACAATCCGGAAATAGCGAATCCATCCCGCCATGCCTCCATTGCACACTCCAATTTCGAGCCAACCATTCTATCATCATCATCTCATTCCATTTTCAACAAGTACCTCGAGCTTGTTTAATAAAATTGGAAAAGCAACCTTTTTGGGTTCAATAGCCTACTAAAAAATTCTCTGAGTCCAATGACTTAGACTTTTTTAAATTAATTAATGGCATATGCCTTATGATAATGTTTTGAGTACTAATCAAATAAATCACATTTCGAGCAAAGCTCAAAATGTGAGGATGTTGATTTTTGGCTTGAAACTCAAAAATATATATAAAAAAAAAAAAAAATTTGGAATTAATACTTCCTATATTTTTCAGGAATGAACTAGTGATTAAGTCAGCTATTGGATTGCCCGATTGTACTCTGCATCAGGCAGCAATAGAAGCATCTGCAAACAGGACTCAGATTAAGAAGCTCAGGGAAGCTTTGATAAGCGTGCACAGTGTTCCACTGGACCAGCGTACTGAAGCTGAGCTAACGTTGAGACCCGGATGGGACGTAAAAATCCCCCCTGAAGATAGATCAACCGCTCTGACAAACATAGAAAGGGATTTCTCCCATCACATGCTGAAGTTTTGGGAACTAATGACAGACCATGCTCCGCATGATTCCATAATGACACCCGAAGTGCATTTGGAAAGAATCACGCTGAAGTTCCAAATACATACAGCTGTCTGGCAACGTCATCTAGAAGATGGAACAGTGGGAATCGATATCTCAAACTATGATATACTCATTCCCGACCAGCCCATAGACCCACAAGTGCGATTGCAGTTCGTGGAAAGACCTTTACCGGTAAGCCTGATACTGTCAAAGGGAGCCATTTCAATGCATGAAGCTTTCCCTTGCATTTGGAACCCGAGGTTATTTGATAACATGGGAAGAGAAGAGCAGAGATGGGTGGCTAGGCAGGCTAAGCTAAGGCATCGGGAGATGAGTTACAACCTGCGCCACAAACTGAGGAGAATTGAGGAGTTCAACACAGAAAGGAACTCCACCATGATAAACAAGTTTAGAGAAGCAATCAATGCAGCTCGAAAAGAATGGCACGACATGACACTTCTGTGGGGGCAGGGCAAGGGTTTCATAACACAAGAATGATTGGATGAAGGATTGACCTTGCCAGATGAGGATAATTTTGAGACAATTTTCATAAACAAGCGGTTTGGCCAGACAAGACCAGCGGAAAAGGGAACTCAAGTGGACCCTGGATTTCCCGAGCACATCAGAGAACTAAGGGAAAAAGCCCTTTATGAGGTGCAGCACCACAATTGGTCAGTACTAACCAAAAAGAAGGTGCAGCTCAGATTAATGACCGAGGCTGAAGCAAAGGAATATCTGACGTTTGACAAAGCACAGATGATGACCTATGTGACAGAAGAGTTAGAAAGAGACATGATTAACACCATGATGGAGCAATATAGGACCTCATATCTTGAACTCCTCATGGAGATGGATAGAGAAGCCTTGAGGTATGGGAAGGAAGGAAACAAGACGAAGGTCATGCATTATGACCACAAAGTCAGGCGCCTGTTTTGCACACGGATTAAGGAAGCTTGGGAATTTAAACTGGTTCGGGTAACAAGTCAGACGTTCGTGCATGATTATCTGAGATTTGCACACAAACTGTTTGGAACCCAAGAAGCCCAGGAAGATCCAGAGGACCCAGATGCTGAGATTGATGCATACTTCTCCACCCCTCCTGAGGCCAACCCACAGCCTACCCAGCCAGCAGTACAAGCTTCGGCTTTGCCGCCTAGAGGGCAGGCTGACGTGCAAGAAGTTGCTACGTCCGAGCCAGTGGTGCAGCAAGAAGCAATCCGGACTCCAGTACAGATAGCTCAGACTGAAATGACAACATCTTCTGTAGCACCTGCCACCACTAAGGCACCCATACATCCCGAGAAAACCTCCACCGCTGTGGTTACATCTGAAGGTCAGCCAGCACCTCAACCGGGAACAAGGAGACGGTTGGTGAAATCTGCTGACAAAGATAAACCAGCAAGAGCTCCGGAAAAGAAAGTGGAGATCAAGGAACCTGAGCCAACTGTCAGGAAAGTGGTAGAGCCCACAGATCCCAAGGACAAAGGTAAAAAGCCGATGCCGCCACCACCCCCGAAAAAGAAGCACCAGGTGATATCCGATGCTGAGCTAGCCAGAAAAATGCACAATGATGAACTTGCATTAGCTGGTTTGCTGGATCAAGTAACAGGTGGCTCGGGAGTAGAGAAATTAACTGAGGAAGAACGCCTGGAAATGGAAAAGAAAACTGCAGAGGAAGAGCAGATCAGAAAGAATATCCAGCAGACCAGGGATGAAGAAACTGCCAGGAAGATGCAGGCTGAGCTGGAAAGCAGGAAATCTGGAGAGGTTGAGCGGGGTAATGAGGAGGACTTCGAGCTGAAGATTACTGGAGAAGTGCAGGGGCGTGGTTTGAAGATCAAAGAAGAGCAACCACCAGGATGGACTGGCCCCTCGATTCGTAGTGCTGAGACACTTCGGAAAGAATTGAGACAGAACATCAACGAACAGATTGAAACAAGAATTGATGCTGGAGAAAAGCCAAGTCAAATCAGATATCAGACAGAAGTGGGCCAATTGATTGATCCCCTCGTGGGCACGGCCAGAATTGAAGAATTCATCACTCACGAAGGCCCGTCGCACCAACCTGAACAGTCAGAAGGACCACAAGACTCCATAGATCCGGTAGCACTGGACAAAATCTTGGAAAAGCAGCCAGGCGACCATCTCATGGCCTCTGCGCTTAAAGAAAAGGTTCAAGGAATTTTGACTGAAGCTGCAGATGGGAATGATTCGGAAGAAGAAGCTCGGCAGGAGGAGCAAGAATTCATGGACCAAATGGCGCCTATTTTCCAACGTCCAGTTGGACGAGCTGCAAGAATTAGGGAGGAGGAGGAGGTATCAACCGATGTTGATGACCGTAATTTTCATGTAACTGCATCTTCTTTGCCTGTAAATTGTGAACTCAATACGATGAAACATGTAATTAAACAGGTTGAGGAGGAAGTCGGAGATGAAACAGCTCATGGAGAGCGAGAGCCAAGTCAGAGGGGAGATGAGGCTGAACCAAGGGATGACCAGCCACAGGAGGGAGACGATCAAACAGACTGGCACACGAGCGACGACGAGTCTGTCGGATCCATTCGACCAGTCGAGTTTTGGTCTGAAAATACTGTAAGGCAAAGAATGGGCGTTTCAAAGGAATATGGGAAGAAAAAGCTGAGTGAAGAGCAGGTTCAGATCAAGTTCAATGGCAACAAAGAGAATGCAGAGAAGTATAAGAAGTTGCAGAAGATGATAGTGCCGGATAAAGGGTTCAGACCCGATGCGTTGTTGCACCCCACTGTTGAGACTTTCTACAGAAATCAAGAGTGGGGTAACTTCATGCTGCATCACGACGAAGATGGCTTCGTGGAACTAACAAAGGAATTCTTCTGCAACATTGATAAAGATGCCAGAACAACATGGATTCGTGGACAAGTGATTAACATTGCACCTGACTGGCTGAATCAGTTCTTCGGGACTCCAGATATCCAAAGTGAATTCCCCCCTGATGAGATCATGACAAAGAGAGCCAAAACGAGTGAATATGCGAAGTATGCAACATTGGCTAACAGCATGACAAGCGTGACCGCCCCTGGACACACATTCAATGCAAAATGGCTGCGAATACAGTTCATGCCAACTTATGAGTTCTATATGTCCAAGATCCGGCCCAACTCGCATCCGCACACCACATCTGGAAATGTGCTAATGGGATTTGCAAGAATGTGGAGCGGAGCAAAACTAAATGTAGGGAGGCATGTATTCGAGGTGATGATAACCCGGATAAAGGATAGACAGGTGCTGTGCTATCCGAATCTGATTAGGAGAATCTGCATAGCTCAGGGAGTTGATTTGAGCGCTTTTGAGGGTGACACAGTGGTGAAAGTGAACCCACCTATCAGTGTGCCGAGACTTCCCCTGTGTGAGAGTATCAGATACTCTCTTCCCCAACTGTTCGTCAGAGGAGATTCAGACGCTCAATCCTCTTTCATATCGGGTGGGCAGACATCAAGAAAACGAAAGAGACAGCCCAAGACGAAGAAGGGAACACAGAACACCTGTGCTGATGCAGGACCTTCGAATGTTCAATAGGAGCCCCCTGCGGACCAAGAACGGACTGAGATTCCAATTCCACCTCTGACTCAACCTCAACCTCAGATGCCTCCTCAAAGCCAGAACGTATCTCAGTTCCCTGCTGATTCCCAAACGATTGAGATGGTGAGCAGAATGAGTCAATCTATGCTCGAGGGAATGAAATCCATGACTGATGTAATTTTGGCAAGCCAAGAGGGACAGCAGAAAAGGGCAGAAGAGGAGCGTGAGGAGCGAAGGAGGGAGAGAGAGGAAGAACGCCAAGAGCGTAGGAGAGAAAAGGAAGAGAAACGGAAGGAGAAGTTGGAGAAGGAAAGGAGAGACGAGGAATTCAGAATGATGATGCTAGAAAAAGAAGAGAAGAATCGAAAAATGGTGGAATCGCTGATCCTTAGTCAAAATCAGATCCTGCAAACCTTACTCAAGAAGATCCCTGATGAAGCTGGCTCCTCCAAGAAATCAGACGAGAAGAAAGATGGCGATCCCTGACTCCATCATTTCTGAGCTTAATTGTAAATATCATATAAGAGAATTTCAATTCATCCATGCAAGATAGATTTGATTGCAAATGAAATCTCTTGTAATTGATATAATTACTGCTTTCAGATTGGGATTTTGCAACCCCAACAACAATCTTTGTTTTTATTTGGTTCTTTTATTTCTGAAAAGATGTCTGGCAGTCCAAGATGAATAAGTGACTGTCAGGCCAAAAATTTGCTGTTGACATGCTCCGTATGTCAGCAGTGTCTCTTTACTGCTTTCAATTAAATAACCAGCAAAAGTATGCATAAAATTGCTCTAAATTCACATGTTGAATTTAGGCTTATGATTAAATTTTCAAACTTTTAAACTGGGATAATATAATTGAGAACATGCATGAAATGAATTCCCAAGGTTTTGAGCCATAAAAATTTAATGATGCGATCAGCTTATTGGGTAATAAATCTGCATGTTAGAAATTTTGATTGAATAAATTGTTAGAATTAAGCTTCGATTAAATTTGAGAATATTGTATGACATGAATCAACCCAACCTTGTGAGATTTGAGCCATGAGTCATTTTTTTTACTCATTCATTTTCTTTGATGTGTGAATCATTTTGATTAAAGGAAACTAGAACTTGCAATTGGGACCGATTCAAGACCACGCCATATTCCCGAAATCGAGCATATGATCAAGGTACCTAGAAAACCCAAATTTTTGGCCTTCGTTTGAAATCCAAACCCAAAAATATTTCCCTTTAGGATTAACCAACTTGAGCCTATAAGCCTAATTTTTCTTTGAAGCCCTCTATATTATCCCTAGCCTTCTAAAAAGACCAAGAAAATCAAACCCAAGTGTGCAAGGATGAATTCTATCAAGGCATTACAATTTTGATCATCAATGAAAACTATAAATCAGTATTCTATAGACCGATTCAAAAAAAAAAAAAAAGAGTTGAATTTCACAAAGAAATTGCAAATGACAAGCAATTAAACAATAGTCTAATGTCATGCAAAAGAAAAACAAAAGAAAGAAATATTGACGATCGTAAATTTTCAGATAAAAATGCCAAGTTATGATAGAATAAATCTTTGCCACTTCTAGCCAATAATTTCCCTTTCTTACCTAATGTTACAACCGTACGCCCTGTTATAACCCTCAAATAAGACCTCGTGATCTCGATTTGAAGAAATGAGCCGGTGGCGAGTTGGTCTGATTGCAAGTATATGGGAGAATTTAATTAAAACTGATTATGAGCGTTCACTGACTGAACCCCAATTGAGGGTGAGTGATCTTTCCGATTCTCTTATAAGTGAGGCTCTGTTTCATTAAGAATATTCATGTCATACCTTAATTCTAATTTTTAATCTTTGCATCTTTCAAACATGATGTTCATGAAGGATTGATAATAATGTTTGATTTGTAGGCCCGATATAGTGAGCAAGTATCATTTCATTAAACACTGCAATCAAGGGAACTCAATGCTTGTAATTTTTTATTGTCTTATCCCAATCCAAAAAGTATGTGATTTATGAAGCCACGAAAATGAATTGAATATGTAGAGTCCGTGTTCTTACGAACATTGACTCTGACTGCTCGGGGACGATCAGTATTAAATGTGAGGATGTTGATAATGGCAAAAAATGACCATTATTTTCAATCCATTTCCGTGTCTTAAACGGGCATTTGATCGCATTCCGGTCTTACATTAAGTAAGAAAGCAGTCGAATTGGACTAATTTATGCATAATTGTAAAAATAATAAGCTGATGTGAAAAAGGCATAAATATGTAATTTTATTACATATTTATGTTAGAAAAATCCAAAAACATGAAGAAAAAGAAAAGGAAACAAAAAGATGGGAAAAAGATAGAAAAGCCCACAAAAAGAATATTTTCGGCCATCCGGCCCAATCCAGCAGGCCCAGAAGACCTTTGTCGCGGAAGCCCCTTGGCGCGATGCAGTGCTCCGCGACAAAGGCATGTTCCGCGACCAAGACGCACAAATGAAGAGGAGACCTGCCAAGCCCCTTGGCGCGATGACCTTTGTCGCGATGGCATGCTCCGCGACAAAGGTCCATTCCGCGACCAAGGTACATTTTTAGAGACACAAGACCCAGTCGAGAAGCTTTGCCACATGCAGTGTGTTCCGCGACCAAACTTGGTGCTCCGAGACAAAGCTGTGATGTGTGTGATGTCTTGAGACACAATGGGCTCAAATCAAGGCCCATGAGCTTAGGGTTTCCCCTCTATAAATATGAGGTGTTTCCTTTGAGCGAAAAGTGGGAAGAATTTTAGAGAAAATACTCACTCTTGAAGACAAGTGGGAAGTTCAGTAGTTAGTTTAGTTTAGGGTAGTTTAGTTAGATTTTCTTTTGTATTATTTAATTTATGCACTAGTTAGAAGTAGTTTACTGCACTTGGGTTAGATAGCCAGTTCTACACCTTGTTTCTTGTTCTAAACTTTTGTTTGAGGGTTTGTGGTACCCAAACCATGGGTATGAACAGCACCGTTTAATAATATGGGAAAACATTCTCCATTTGTGTCCCAAAATCATGAAATGGGTCTCACACCCCATGGATCTTACTGTTTTCGTTTTCCTTGGGTCATTCGACCCTCGTTTTGCATTTTAATGTCACTGCTTGGTGACTTTTTCTTGGGATAATGTTGCATGCTTATGGATGATCAAGCTTAGATTAGGGTTTCTTAAGTTTTAAGTTTGCTTTATTTCTATTTTGTTCAAGCATTTTCTAGCTAGATTCAAATTCTGTTTTGTTATTTTGAGCTTAGTTTAGCTTTTGGATCTGAAATGGGTGAGATCACACATAATGCATGCCACTGTTCCACTTTACTTTTCTGACATGTGTACTGGACACACTTTTGTCGCGGAACAACTCTTGTCGCGGAACCACGTTCCGCGACAAAGTGGTGCTTTGGCGACAAAGGTGCCAAAGAACATTTGTTGACCATTATTTTAAAACCCTTGGTCGCGAAACATCCCTTGGCGCGGAACCACGTCCCGCGACAAAATCTTGATTAGCGACCAAGGACCCAAACACTTGTGATTTTATTCTGGGAGGACTCTGGCGCGGAACCTTTGTCGCGGAACCACGTACCGTGACAAAATCCTTGTTCCGCGACCAGGAATTATGTCCTTACCAATTTTCAACCCCCTTTGTCGCTATGTCTCCTTGTCGCGGAACCATGTTCCGCGACAAAATTTGTGCTTAGCGACAAGATAAACCCTAATTTTCAAAATTCCATTCCTCTTATTTCCCACCCCTTTGTCGCGAAACCTTTGTCGCGGAACCGTGCTCCGCGACACAAACCCTGCATCGCGACAAAGTGGCACCTTTTTGCCAAATTTTTATTCTTCATCTCACCCCATTAATTAATTGAACCTTTATATTAATATTTTGAGGTTGAAATCCAATGATCTCAACCCATGATTAATTTGATATAAAGAATTTTGTTCAATTCCCCATTAAAAGATTCTTCTACAAATAACTAAACTCTAATGATCTAAGTATATAATCCGGACTGTAATTATTTAATTATGGAATGAGTGATTATTTAGATATAAAGAGTAATTATGGATTCATTTCCATACCTTGCATGAGAAACCAATGTCTCTCATGCAAGATGACCCAAAAATATTTTTCTTCTATTTATTTTGTCTTTTCCCGTAATGTGTGAAACAGTTAATAAGGAATATATCAGATTAATGTTGGCGGGTATTCCCACACGGATAACTAGCTCGTATTCTGTATATTAATTATTAATTGTTATTTTGCATGGTCCGGATAGTGGTCGGTGGAAGCCTTGGCGGTTCGTCCATCCGGGATTATAATAGCTGCTCAGCTGACTCCTATCCCGATACAGTTTTATTCTCTGTATCTTAATTTCAAAACCTGAATTCAAGTTGTAATATTATTAAATGATGTCGACCAACATTATTTGAGAAGTATTACAACAAGAAAATATGTGGGTTTTTCTTCCATTCACAGACAAAAGGGAGCTGAATGACGGCGGTCACCGTCACTTGGAATTCCTTTTTGTCTAAAAATCTTTCCATCTGGAATAATTGGGAACTGGATAGCAGATGTTTGCAGTCCAGATCACCCCAGTTATTTCTGGCACTCTTTTTAGCCAAATAAATTCTTCTCATCTCCGGCTATTTCATCTTTATGTTCCAACTTCTGTCTAAACCCACCTTATATTTTGGGTTATTTAATTTTACACTTCTCTATAACTTTATGCATGATATTATTATGTAGATATTGTGGTCAATATTATTTTGGGATCCTTCCCTTGGACACAGGAGTCTTGATTTTTAATCAGATGTCTCATAATAAATTTCCGACAAAAATTCATTTATAAATCCGGATCTGAGTAAGGGATAAATTCGACAGTTATGACTAATTCATATCCGACTGGGGGTCGATTTTGGGGAATTAGAAGCAGAGTCAACGATTAGGTCTCACCTAGACTGAAAGGATCTGTGTTTTAATTGAGAGTCTAGTACCTGATAGGGAATGATTTTCAGATTTATTATTTTCCAAAATTGCTGTTTGTTGGAAATCTTGTATTAAATATTACACTGAGTCAGATTCCACTTGGATTCCGATAAGGTGTGACAGATAATACTAGAGGAACAACATTCAGGCCTTGGTTATTTTCTAAGGTAGGGTTGAGTATTCTTTCAACTGCTATTTTTCTTCTGCCAAAGCCTATTTTTGAGTCCTGAGTGAGTGCATCCGGAATGAACTAATTTCATTAGTTCGTTTCATTAGTTTGTATCTCATAACCACCCGACGAGAAGTGAACACTGCGAGCGGTTCACCGAGAATAGGGAATTCGTGATCCACATCCGGTCATTCTGACTGGAGGCTTTCTGTTACTACCAGGGTCAGACTTTCAAAAACCTCCGAGTGATAGGATTTTAAATGCTTTCTTTACTGCTTTCTTTTAAATGCTTTCGTCAGAGGTCACTCGGTTGTATTGAGAGTTGTGTAACTGCTACTAGGACTGAGAGTTAAGGGATAGTTCAGGGCTTGATTAGAATCTTCGGGTGTGACATGGGGGAACGACAGCGGTACTTGACACTTCAATAATTGATTTGTCAGGTGTTGCTTGTCCACCACAGATGAACAACATGCCTCCACACGGCCGTGTGAGGGCAGTTGTGAGTCTATGGCATCTTAGATTTTGCTGTCTTAAGAGCATGTAACCTCTTACTGTAAGTACCTGTCTGTTAAAGGGAACATGGTATAGAGAGCATGAGAGTTAGCTAACTGAAGGATTATCCCAAGCTAAGATCTGTGTATTAAAATGGAAGTTTAACTGTGTTTCATCTGAATCTTGTCCAACCTTTATTCTTTTCTTCCTGTCTCTTCTGTCCCATTTTAAATCTGCTTTCTTAGAATAATCTTAATCGCTTTCTTAGATTACTTTTATTGCTTTCTTAGATTAAATTTAATTCGCTTTCTAGAATAATTCTGCCTGCTTTGTTTTAGGTGCTTTCATAGCTTAGTTTAAATTCTGTCAAGTAGTTGTTAGTCATTTCACACACTTGAATCGAGTACCGAGTGGAAAATCTTAGTAAATGACGTGGGCCCTGCTTCCATCGCACATCCTCCAGTGAACGATCCGGTCTTACTATAAATTACTGCAATTTTTGACACCGTGCGCTTTCGGGGGCACAGTTTCTTAACTACGAGCAATAAAAATATGACTACGTCTAAAGATATCCCTAATCACAACACCGCCATCATAATTTGGTTTCACTAATTAAAACCTAAACCAGGATCATGATTTTTCTGAAAATACTCGTGTAGTGGGAGTCTGTCAAAAGTTTCATGGCAGGAAATCTCATGGCAAGAATTGATGAGAAGTATCATGGCATATTTGCCGGGGATCCTCAGTGTGACAGGCTGAAGGTCAACCTATCCCGGCTGTGCCATGAGATTTGTCAACATTTCATGACAGAGAGGACCACAGCGCCATTAGAAACCAAAGCACCACACTTGAGTAATAAAAAGACTAATAATCTTGATATATCCCTAAACCCTTCCCGTGAATCATAATGCTTTTCATTTAATAAATCTAACCTGGTATAATTTTAGCAAAAGCTCGTGTTAACGAAACTTGTCAAAAGTTTCAGGAGTGCTCATATGGGCACTTTACAAATCCATTTTCAATAAAGTATTTATCGATTCTTGAATTCCAAGCTCTTGGTGACTGCTTCAATCCATAGAGCGCTTTCTTCAACCTGTACACCTTGTCTTCTTGGCCTTCAATTATGAATCCAGGTGGTTGTTCAACAAAGACAACCTCTTCAAGATTTCCATTCAGAAATGCGGATTTAACATCCATTTGATGTATCTGCCACTTCTTTTGAGTTGCTAGTGAAATGAGCAGCCTCACTGTTTCAAGCCGGGCAACTGGGGCAAAGACTTCTTCATAATCAATTCCATATCTTTGATTGTACCCTTTTGCAACAAGACGGGCTTTGTGCCTTTCAATTTCTCCTTTTGCATTTCTTTTCGTCTTGAACACCCATTTTACTCCGATTGCTCGATGTTTGTCAGGAAGTGATGTGAGCTCCCATGTATTATTCTTTTCAATGGCTTGAATTTCTTCCTCCATAGCTTTTTGCCACTTGACTTCTTTAGAGGCTTCTTGAAATGTCAATGGGTCAAGACCTGCAAATAGACATAAATTATTGAATTCATCATCAATTGGCTCACTTGAGTCATATATGTCCTGGACCCTTCTTGTTCTTCTCACAATAGGACTATCATCAGAGGATTGGCTTTCAACTTCAACATGATCAGGTACCATGTCCTCCATTTGTTGTTGCTGTTCCTTTTGCTTTTCATGTTCATCATCAAAAGGAACATACTTGGTCGGCTCATCTTCATTCCATCTCCAAGTTTGATCCTCATTAAATATAATGTCTCTTGACATCACCACTTTGCGGGTTACAGGATTGTACAGTTTGTACCCGTTGCAATTTTCACCATAGCCAAGAAAAATACACTTTTGGCTTTTGTCTTCAAGCTTTGTACGCTTTTCTTCTGGCACTTTTGCAAAACAAATGCTTCCAAAAATTCTCAGATGATCAACTTTTGGCTTTTTCCCACTCCAGACTTCTTCGGGAGTTATGTCTCCAATACTCTTTGTCAGGGACAACAGATAGACAGAACAATTTACAGCATCACCCCAAAATTCTTTGGGAATATTTTTCTCTTTCAGCATACATCGAACCATATTCAAAATTGTTCGGTTCTTTCTTTCTGAAAGACCATTTTGTTGTGGTGTATATGGCATCGTGAGTTGGTGTGATATCCCATGCTCTCTGCAAAAATGATCAAATTCTCGAGATGTGTATTCTCCACCACGATCTGTTCGTAGGCACTTTAATTGGCACCCACTTTGTTTCTCAACAAGGTTTTTAAATTCCTTGAATTTAGAGAAAACTTCACTTTTTTCTTTCATCATATAGACCCATGTTTTTCCACTGTAGTCATCTGTAAAGGTGAGAAAATACATGTTTCCACCAATAGAAACTGGAGTAATTGGTCCACAAACATCAGAATGTACTAGCTCAAGTCGCGATCTAGCTCTTCTTGCGCCATACTTCTTGAAGGTGTGTCGATGTTGTTTTCCCATGACACAAACCTCACAAACATCGTTGGAGGATTCAATCTGCGGCAGTCCTGAGTAATTGGTCCACAAACATCAGAATGTACTAGCTCAAGTCGCGATCTAGCTCTTCTCGCGCCATACTTCTTGAAGGTGTGTCGATGTTGTTTTCCCATGACACAAACCTCACAAACATCGTTGGAGGATTCAATCTGCGGCAGTCCTGTCACAATATTTTTTTTCTGCAACAATTTCAATGCATCAAAATTAAGATGCCTATATCGGAGATGCCATAACTTGCCGCTATCAACAGTGGTTGCCTTCAAGCATTTTGAGTCATCTATAGTGAGCTTCAAGGGAAACATTCTGTTCGTCGTCATCTTGACATGTGTGATCAACCTGTTGTTCTTATCTCGCAAACTAAGAGCCAAATTTTTCATTTGGATTTCATATCCTTTTTCCAACAATTGGCCAACACTCAGCAGATTACTTTTAATTTCAGGTACATAATAAACATCAGATATGCATAGATGTTTTCCATTATGTAACTCGAAGGTAATATCTCCTTTACCTTCAATTGGCCTTTTTGACAGGTCACTGAATGTGATATTGCCCATTCGTCTTTCATCAAGTTTGGAAAAGAATTCCTTTCTTCCGTACATATGGTTTGATGCACCTGTATCCATATACCATGTGACCGTTTGAGGTGGCTCTAGTTCTTTGCAAGACATTAGTACTACGGGACCATCCTTCTCTTCTTTGTCAATGAGATTCGCCTTCTCATCTTTGTTGTTGTCTGCATTGTACCAACATTCATTAGCGAAATGACCAAATTTCTTACATACTCGGCATTGAACTTCTGATTTGTCAAATCTTCCAAAGTTTTTGCCATGTCCGCGACCACGGGCTCGGAATTGTCCTCGACCTCGATAGGTATTCTGGTCACGTTCATTTCCTCCATTATTTTCGCCATTATTGCTTCGATTCTGATCATAGCGATTATTGACTCGGCCATCTCTTCCTCTTTGTGCTTGATAACGTCCACGTTGTGGACTTCCTCTGACAGCATTATTTCTTTTAAACGACAATTTCGTCTGCAGTGCTTGCTCCAAGGATTGTTCATCTCCCCTTTTGAAGAGTCGTTGCTCATGGGCTTGTAAGGAGCCCATTAATTCTTCAATTGTCATTGCCTCGAGATTTTTTGATTCTTCGATGGCAACAACAATAAAGTTGAACTTTGGGTCTAAGGACCTCAAGATCTTCTCTACAACACGAACATCATTGATCTCTTCGCCATTCTGTCTCATTTGATGGACAACGGAAATTACTCGGGAGAAGTAATCTGAGACGCCTTCTGATCTGCTTTATTGTAGAGTTTCAAATTGGGCTCTCAAAGATTGGAGCCGGATCTTCTTCACTTTATCTACTCCATCGTGGGCTTTCTTTAAAATTTCCCAAGCATCCTTCGATGTTTTTGCAGTAGAAATCAACTCAAATGTGGCTTCATCTACGCCTTGATATATTGTGAACAAGACTTTTTTCTCCTTTTTCTTTATCTCCTTCAATTGATCGTCATCTTCTATTGTTGATGTCAACTCTGCAAAATCTGCTTCCACCATATCCCAGACATCAAGGGATCCGAGCAAGGCTTCCATTTGGATACTCCACATTGTAATTTTATTTTGTCAATTTGGGCACCTGTGATTGAAGAGAACTGGTTGACGCCATTGTAAACAATATTTCCAATAATTCCAAAATAAGTGGTATGAATTATTTCGGACTCGATGGAATACTCCAATTAATTTTGCAGTGCACAGCTTCGTGAGTACTGCTCCAATTTTTTTGATTTTGCTTGCACGGCAACAATTAATGTTGCACTACTTTTCTGAATGGTGGGTAGGACCTCTTTTTGCACAGCTTGCTCCCAATGTTTTTTAACTCTTCGTCTGACTTGAGCAACTAAAAAATGTGCAATTAATTTCCACCAACCGAGTGTCCCACATCAATAAACTCTCTTCAATTTTTGAAACGGTGGATCACTTGAATACATCAATTAATTGCACTTATGCTCACAAGAGACCAACGGCATATATTGAGTAGATCAAAGCTGCAGCAGATCGGCACAGCGGCGGGAGCTGAGCAGCAGTGGCGGCAGCGCAAGGCTGGAGGGTGGTGGTTCTCACGGCGGAGCAGGAGCAGCTTAAGGCTGCTGGGCGGCGCTTGGAGCAGGTTGCTGGGCTACAGCAGATCGGTGACTGTTTTGGCGTTGAAGAGGAGCAGCGACGGCGTTGACTCGTCGGACGTGTGGGCTGCAACTGGTGGTGGCAGCGGGCGGCGTTGGGAGGTGCGGAGAAGTTGCTGGGCAGCAGCTCAACGGTGAGCAGATTCAAGTCTTTTAAGTTTGAGTGTTTATACTCAAGTTATTTTTTTTGCTCTGAGTTTGATCGCTCAAGCTCTGATACCAATTCTGTTGGAATTTTGAATTGGGGAGAAGAGAGTTTAGATGTTATTGTTCTAAATCTCGTTCTGCATTTTTCACTAAGATTACACGGCTATTTATAGCCGAAAGGATTACAAACTTAACAATATAAAATACACCAATTTTGACAAATGAATCTGCAATGGTTGAAGAACACAGCCGTTTCTTTTGACAGTGGCTTGTTGTCGGTAATGACTTTGCCGACATTGGAATGAGTTTAATTTTTAACAAATATATGTTGAAATCTTACATCTCCCGCAAACCTCAGTATTTCTGTTGTGTGTTTCTATAGTAACACTGTTCCTAAGAGGGTTTCTTTACAATTACTGTTCATAAGGCCTTGCACTGTTCATAAGTGCTTTCATCTCTATTAGCACTGTTCCTTAATCGAATAGTTATTATATATTACGAGTATTTCACCCGCCCAATTGGCCGAAATTATGCACAATATGATTAAAATTATCCTATTTAACAAGTTAAATTTTATTATGTCGATTACATTCCCCAACATCCTTAAACTATTTTAAGGATTACATGAGTACATCTATACATTGCATAGAAATCAACCAACATATGTCATTACCAATATTAGTATATATTACAATTTAGTATCTTAAAAAATATTTATACTACAAACAATAGTTGAAAGGAAAAAAAAATGAAAAAGCAAAGATAAAAACATTTCAACTCACGACTCTAATGTCATATATTGACAAAGGAAGTACGTGAAATCGTAATGTACTCGATAATTGATTATTGATATTGATTCACCCTAAAGCGTTGAGATATTAGAAATTTCATAACGAGGTAGATATTTTCAAATTAAATTAGAAAAATATAAGAAATACTCTTGTAAATGAATCCATTAACAAATTATAATAACTATAGTTTCATCAACTTATTGTCATATTGCAATTTATCTAATACAAATATTTGCTATTCATTAATAAATATAACATCAATCTATGAAGTACTTATTAATAATTTACAATATATTCTTTAACTATAATTTCAATTAATAGAGCATTGGTTAAGAAGAATAAGAAATGTTAAAATTATATTTAAAGAATAAATATAATATCAACATATAAAGTTTTTGTTACATCCTTTATTTGGTAGTATTCTTTATTTATAATAATTAATGAAATTAAATTATCTAATGTGAATTTCGCTCGAATTTGGTTCTCCTATATTTTGAAAATGCATTATGTTTTTTTAATAATTCCTTCATTTTTAGTGAAAAATGATTGATTTTTGCTACTGTTTATTATTCACCTATCAACCATAAAGTTTTTATTACATCTTTTATTTGATAGTATTCTTTATCTATAATAATTAATGAAATTAAATTATCTAACATGAATTTCACTCGAATTTGGTTCTCCTGGATTTTGAAAGTGCACTATATTTTTTTAAATTTATAATTCCTTCTTATATAGTGAAAATGAATTGACTTTTGCTACTGTTTATTATTGAACTTTGACTAATGCTTATACAACATCTATATAAGAAAAAACATAGTCAAGTGGGATCTCGTTAGATTCGTCTCATCATGTGGTTTTAAAATATCAAATTTTTGGAATTTTTTCTTGTACACATTTTGAGTTATTCATGAGTTATTGATCATTAAAATGTGTATTGGATTTCGTGCAGAAAGTGAATGTTGAGGAAATAGGTAGGTTACTGTTCATAAGGAGATTTTTGTGAGAGAGAATTGATATGTTAGTTTTCATAAGAGTAGGTTATGTTCATAAGGGATATTGAGTATATTTAAAGAATAAATATAATATCAACATATAAAGTTTTTGCTACATCCTTTATTTGGTAGTACTCTTTATCTATAATAATTAATGAAATTAAATTATCTAATGTGAATTTCGCTCGAATTTGGTTCTCCTATATTTTTTTTGGCGTATACCGGGTATCCCAGCCCACATTGGGCCCAAGACTAATCTCTCAAGGATCTGGTGAGCATTGAAGGGTTGCCTCTCCCAAAGCAGAATTCTGCATACACAAAGGCTCGAACCCGAGACCTTTGCTTAAGCTGCCAGAGCCCATACCACTCAGGCCAACTGTGTTTGGTATTTGGTTCTCCTATATTTGAAAGTGCATTATGTTTTTTTTTTTAATAATTCCTTCATTTTTAGTGAAAAATGATTGATTTTTGCTACTGTTTATTATTCAACTATCAACCATAAAGTTTTTATTACATCTTTTATTTGATAGTATTCTTTATCTATAATAATTAATGAAATTAAATTATCTAACATGAATTTTGCTCAAATTTGGTTCTCCTAGATTTTGAAAGTGTACTATTTTTTTTAAATTTATAATCCTTTTTCATAGTGAAAAGGAATTGACTTTTGCTACTATTTATTATTGAACTTTGACTAATGCTTATACAACATCTATATAAGAAAAAAACATAGTCAAGTGGGATTTCGTTAGATTCGTCTCATCATGTAGTTTTAAAATATTAAATTATTGGAATTTTTTCTTGTACACATTTTGAGTTATTCATGAGTTATTGATCATTAAAATGTGTATTTGATTGCGTGCAGAAAGTGAATGTTGAGGAAATAGGTATGTTACTGTTCATAAGGGGATTTTTGTGAGAGAGAATTGATAGGTTACTGTTCATAAGGGATATTATTTTTATATATTATATAGATATAGATAAAGATAAAGATTGGGGATGGCAATGGGTCGGGTCTTGCTGGATCCAAGACCCGAGCCGATGGAAAATTTCAGACCCAAGACCCCAGACACACTCCCCTATATCCGAACAGATCCGACCCGAGAAGACCCGGACCCAGACCCGCGGACCCGTGGATCCAAATGAATTTAACAAAATACTCTAGAGCACACCCAATACCCCACCCTACTTGACTCATAAGTGCCCAAAATTCAAATTTACACAATAACACTACTCAAATTCACATAGTAACCCAATTATTTATAAAAAAAAATAAGCTAAAAACATCATAATATCACATTACTCAAATTCGTACAACTTATACAAATTTACAGATAATATACGAGTAGCTACGGACTAGTTCTCTTCCAAAGACAAAATTTTTTTTTTTGTGAATATAGGAATTTATTGCAGAATCGAGCTATTACAACTGCTCTGTTGGTTTCCTATTACATATACCACCAAGTAATAACACAAGCCAGTATGGCTACTCAAACCCACACAGCCCAGTCACTACCACAACTATCATATCTCCGTCGACTTAAGACATCTAACTGCTCAGCCAGCAAAGCCACTCCTCTACACTGTTACCTTCTAAAGCTCCAGGCAGAGTAGAAGAGGTTTGCATACAATTTTAGGAAATTGAGAAGCTTCCAACGACTGCAGCAACCAAAATACATTTCCAGCATGATTGATCCAACACCTTTACCTCCTCACAAAACTCGACCTGGATTGTGGTGAGAACTTCATATCCATGTTTCAATGGTGTCATCCCCCGCCGCACCTCGACGAGCCCAACTGTCCGCCATATCATTGCACTCTCTCATGATGTGTCTAACCTGAACATCACCTCCGACATAAATAAACATACAACAATTAGGAATATTTTATGATTGTGCATACTTAAAAATACCTGGGTCGGGTCCACTGCTGACCCCAAGACCCGAACCAGCCCGAAAAGAACAATATGGACCCGACCCAGAACATGACCGAGACCCGAGACCCGAAAATGAAGACCCGAACCGAGCTAAACGGATTGGATCCGGGTCGGTTCTCGGATCTACCGGGTTGAATTGCCATCCCTAATAATAATTAATACTGGCCAAACGACACTATTATGAGAAGGAAAGAGAATAACTGAAGTACTGAACCTTCTTTTTAATAATGAATCACTGAACCAAATCCAATTTTAATATAAATCGAAAAAATTCCAGTTTTTGTGTCGTAGAAGAGAAGTCTATTTTCAAATTTTTGGTCCGGCATTCAAGCTCATATTAGGGGAAAAATGTTTTTTTTTGGTAAAAAGTGGCACTCATGTATCGTCAAAAGTGTGTGGAAACGCAAACCACACAAATTACAAATGGGGATGGATAGGGGGCCGGCTAGGGATCGAACCCCCACCATAATGAGGATTTGACCATTATGGTAAGTCCCAACCCCTATTAGGGAAAAAATGTTGTCAAATCCAAATTTGAGAAATCAGAAAATTAATTAATAATATTTACTAAATGGAAGGAAAGTGAATCACTGAACCTTCCCTTAATATTTTCATATTTATTACAGTAAAAGTATCAGCGGTTGACATTTTCTCCTCTATATAATTAGAGATCAGTAACAGACACACAAATGCAAATACATCAAACAACCAATATCACATCACGACATATATAGATACCTAAGAAGCCATAATGAGTCGCAACACAATTGTCTTTGTCCTCCTCGCTCTTGCATTCGCCTTCGGTACGATTAGTTTGTTTTCTTCCACAATTCGGCTCTATTCCATTCATTTTCAAATACATTTCAATTGATCTTCTTTTGCCACTTTTAATTTTTTTTTTTAATTGCATTGGTTGAACCTGTTTAACATATATATAGACACTACAAGAAAAGTACTAATAATTTAGCTACCAAATTCGATAGCTAAATCAATAGAAGCTACTAATAGTCGGTAGTTATACTTTTGGGGGCCAACAAGTCTCTACTCTCGTTAGCTATCAAATTCGGTAGGCTAAATTATTTTTATTATTTAAATTGATGAACATAAGAGAAAATACATAATTATCTGCAATCAATATAAATCATTGGATCAATATTTTATCTAATGGATGAAATTTTTTCCAGCACATGCTTCCCCCGGACAGGAACCAACTCGGACAGCAACATGCAGCGAAGTTTATTACGGCGCTTGCACAGTTGCCGGGCTGTGTGAAAATACATGCCGTCGGCGATGGGCCGGGAGGCATCCCAGAACGTCTTGCGAAAGTGGCCCCGGCACATCAGGGACATGTTATTGTTTTCATGATTGTTAAGTTATTTTCAAGACAAGATGAAGTTGTTTAATAAGTGACAATTATGGCAAGCTACATTTTTCTAATGACAATAAGTGCCCCCGGCGAAAATGCCCCCGGCTGGTGTGCATTACAGGAATTCCTTATTGATTTTAAATGGTGTGATTCCCATCTTGATTTTTCAGTATAGTTCTCTGAAGTTTATGACTACTAGCTATACATTTTAAGGCGGAAAATCGTTTTTCCGTACAAGCTAAGATGATGTTCTTTTTCTAATAAGTTTTTTGGTAAACTTCTTTTTCTAATAAGTTGGTACCAATTATGTTATAGATTTTCAAGCCATTTTTTTGATATATTTATCACAAATATTTCTTAAAGAAACCAGAAGATAAAAAAAAAAAAAACATCCCTTTTTTATAGAAAAACTATGGATTCAAATCATAAAAAATTCGAAAATAAAATATAGGGTATTTTTGCTTTAGTTTTACTTATTTTGTTCTTATGAAATTTAAAAAATAAAATTCTGTTTGATAACATTTTATATTATATTTACACAATAATTATTTTTCTATTTAAATTTATCAAAAATATTTTTAATTTAATTCATAAATAAACAATCCATGATCCCGCCCGATGCGTGCTGGGCAATACTCATTTGAACAAATCCAAAGGACTTGTTAAAATAGGATGATGATAATTAGCATTTCTTGAAATAATTGAACCCAAAATCAGAACTAATTTGTACCAAATTGTGGAATAATAATATCGCGTGGTACGATATAATTTCAGCAAAGTTCAGTACATACTTGCATACAATTTCAACACCAAACAACACAAATTTTAGTACATTCACTTAACTCAATCCATAATTCACTATACGAATATCTAATATACAAACATAGTGATTACTAAACCATGTGGAACACCCCCTTAATTTACAACCCTCAACTTCTCGAAACAATGAAAAGCAATTCAAACATTTTTTTTTTTTAGGAAAATTTGCCTTTCATATCCATTCAAAATAATACAGAGTCAACCAAAAATAAGAAGGCAAAAACAAAAACAAGAAGGCAAAACGCCATCTTATCCGGGCAGAAAGCAACAATCAAACGAAATGTTTTACATCATAACCAATGTCGAATCCACCTCACGCATCCGAAGGAAAATTGACACCTTCCTTCTCTGTCTCAACCTAAAGCAGCAGGTAGCAGCATCTCCATCTCTGCTCCTGCATCGTCAGCAAAAACATGGATCGGCAACCACCACATATTGTACCAGCAGCAACGAGTAGCAACAAAGATATCATAGCCATATTCCATCTGCAGCAATATGGAGCGGCACCACAGTATATGACACCAGCAGCAGCAAAATGTATAACCCTTATTCCATCGATTATCAAGTTCATAAGACCATTTCAGCCCCTAATACCACTTCAACTCCACTTCTCGACTTTACTTCCACCCCTTGCGCCAATTCGAGCCCAGTGATCAGCCTCAGTATTCTGTTCCCTCAATATGTGGTTCACTTGAACATCGCCTGCAAAGTTCAAAATGCTCAATATCGGGCCTAGCATATTCCAGTAGGGCCATGGCAGCGAACTCGGCTCTGCCAACCATCTCACTACATTGATTGAATCGCACTCGAATATCAGTTTTGGAAGAGGAAATCCCTGATCCCGAACTAATATCTCACACACACGACTTATAGCAGTTAATTCGGCTGCTATGGCATCTGCATATCCTATGGAATCCGACAAAACTAATATAGTCTCGCCTTTTTTCATCCCTTATAATCCCTCCCACGCCTGCCTGACCAGGGTTACCAAACGACGAACCGTCTGTGTTTATTTTCCACCACCCCTTTTCAGGACGTTCCCAAATTAAACCCATTCGATGAACCCTCTGTCTGCCAGTGCCAATTTGAAACAGGCCCTCCGGGAAGCCCATGGCCAGACCTCCTGTTATAAACTTTATTTCCTTAGTTGCTGTCTTCCACCACTTGCAAGCGTGCCTTTTGATTTCCTCCACCATCTCCTTAATACTAACCTGTTGTTCCTTGAAGATGATACCATTGCGATGTTTCCATATTGTCCAAATAGCAGCCGCCCCAGAGATCAGCCAAATTCCCTTCCTGTCATGCTTAAGCTTAACATCCCACCACCACTCGAGTAAACTTTTAGCCCCTCCAGGGACCGCCCAAGCCACTTCAAACCAAGCCACAACTCTATACCATACCTGACTGACAATTGCACATTTACAGAAAATATGATCAGACATCTCAGCTTCTATTCCACAGAATGGACATGTCGCATCAGAGGGTTGAAGGCACCCTCTTTGGACCAGTAAATCCTTCACCGGGAGAGCATTGTTAGCTAGCTTCCATATCAATACCTTCACCTTCATTGGGGACTTGATTTTCCAAAGACCTTTCCAAAGCAATTCAAACATTAGTTTCTACACTTATATAATTTCATAAAAAGATATTTTACACACAAAATTATCAATTGAATCACAAAGAAATAGTAAAATCCGACATAGACATATTATCGAACACCTTATGGGCATATCAACACATATCATATACTTTACAAAACTTTCGAATCGCATTACTCTAATGTCAATCATAACACACATATTCAAGCAACATCATCCTCTGATTGTACAAGCCACGAACTCTATTCCAAGATTTCAGCCCACAACTATCCTTAGCCCACGGCTAGAGACACGAAATTTACTAATATACATATCTTCTTATATGTTTAATATCATGTGCCTGATGTGTAGAACAACCAAATCCTTATTTATTAGATTAATGGCATCTAAGCAGACCGATTCCATAGTCTGCTTATCCATCCAGCGGAAGGGACGGTTTTTGCAAGGTTAAATTTTAAATTTTAATATAATCCTCAACATTATTACATATCCTTGTCGAAATAATTGATACGAAGTATTTTTTTTAGGTGAATAACGGGTATCCTCTAATTTTATTGGACCCAAAACTAATTCCCCGAGGATCGGTGGCCATTCAATGGTTACTTTTCCGAAAGCAGAATTATTGAAATACTCCCTCCGTCCCACTCCAAGTGTCTTGTTACTGTTGGGCACGGGAATTAAGGTAGAGTTGGTTTGTGAGTATATGGTGGGGTCCACATAGTTGTTGGAGGGGAAAATTATTTCTATTTATAGAAAGAAGACATTTGTAATGGGACATCCAAAAATAGTAAGTAGGACATTTGGAATGGGACGGAGGGAGTAATTGTTATTGAAGTATATAGGCATAAACACTTGTAATTTAACCACAATAGGTCTCACTCAATTTCATTTGTTTTACACTTTTACTTTCTTGTCAGCACAGCGTCCATGCCATATAATCTACAGCCAGAAGAAAAGAGCGCATCTTGTTTTTCCAAAAGGAAAAATTTGTGTCATCGAGCATCGGGGGCCTGGTGATTGACCATGCTTGGTTCATCTTGCTATGTGGATCTTTCTCGCAAGAAAGTGGCTCTGATACCACTTGTTGGGTCCACGTATCTAGCAAGTTATGTACTTAATGCCGAAGTTCATTGTCAGTGTTGTAACACAAACAATGAACACACAGATTATGATACCAAAATATCAAGCACAGCAGAATAAATAAATGCGCATAAAGTAAGTACGAGACATAAGGAATTGTTAACCTAGTTCGGCCTTCGGCCTACGTCCGAGGGATACCAATTCCTGAGGTGATTTTACTATGTGTTGAACTTAGGAAAAATAACCCAAATGATCCAAGTTTGCCTCGTTTCTCTATTGGCCCATTAAAATATCGATTAGCCTAATCACCCCTCTATATTCGCTAATATTCGCCAAATTAATCCCAAGCCTCTTTAATCACATTTAATCGCTGATGTGGACAGAGGTTTAGTAAGGTCAACAGCTTGACCCAAGTGAGAGGCTGATTTGGCAGGAGTGGACGCCATTTTGGGGAAAGACCCCTTCCGACTCCAATTACCCAATTCGAAACCCCTAATTCCCAAATCCAAACCAATTCTCTCTCTCCTTCAACCCCGATCCATAATTCCAGTAGGAACACTATCCAGCTTCAGCGTATGTCACGTTGGAGTTCACGAAGAAGAAAAACGACTTCACCGTGAAGAGCGCCGGCGATCTCGTGAAGCTGAAGACGAGAATCATAACCGCCACGATCGACGGAACTCTGCTCGACGAGGATCTGCTGGCGGTCTACAAACTCGACACGGTTCTCCTTCTGCCGGAGCTTTCCATGAAGGTGCCTAAGGATCTGGTTCAGATGGAGGCGCCAGCGCCGGCTCCGAAGTTGGCGAAGCTTAAGAACAGATCGAACAAGGGGAAGAGCGCAAAAGGTGGAGGGGATGACGCCGAAAGTCCAGGGCCCGCCAGAGACGATGGCGCCGTGGCGTACGCGGAGACGTCGCCCAACGGCGGAGGAAGAGTTGCCCGCGGCGGCACTGTGAATGTGCTCTTCAGTTTAATTTGGCCTTTGTCATTTTTGCGTGGATTTCTTAATTTTTATTTTTGGAATTTGTGGTGTGTTTTTTCTCTTAAATTTTTTTTTGCGGAACTTTTTCTCTTAAATTGTTAACACATTATGGTTTTTTTTATTTATTTTTACTTTTATTATTTGGAGTTGTGTTCTGTAATACATATATACTTCTACCTCCATTCTCATTTAGGTGCTCTATTTGCATAGTAGTAACTATTTATTGAATAACTTTGATCTAATTTTTAACATAATTCTATAAGATAAAATATAGTCAAATGCGATATTGTTAGATTCGTCTAATCATTTAGTTTTAGAATATCAAATTTTTATAATTTTACTTATATACAATTTGAGTTATAAATATTTAAAAATGTGTATTGGACTGCGTGAAATGCAGAAGTGGATCACTTATATGAGAACAGATGAAGTATATATATATAGTTCAACCAATATATATAAATATTATATTATTTATATACATTGGGTCTGTTATGCACACGGAGCTTTAGTTGCAGGCTGAAGAGCTGTAACTGTCAGTTTTATTTAATTATTTGGTATAACTAGCTGTAGTTGTCATAAAATTCTTAAAATGACATAAAA
The DNA here is from genome assembly GCA_030278955.1 of Hygrophila difformis. Lineage (NCBI taxonomy): Eukaryota > Viridiplantae > Streptophyta > Magnoliopsida > Lamiales > Acanthaceae > Hygrophila > Hygrophila difformis. Next base: position 61,364,003 of record JAOANR010000003.1, read on the forward strand.
GGATAAATATTTTATGTAGACTATTGGGTAATTGAGTAGGTCATTGAGTTAAATAGACTATTCAGGTAGCTTTTATTTGTAGAGTTTTAAATTGTAACGACAACCCTCAAAAGCTAGTATACAGACAGAGCTACAATTTTAATATAAATCAAAAACTATCAAAAGCTTTCAAAAGTGGCGTGCAGAAAAGGCCCATTTTGAAAATTTGTAAACCCATGTGTCCGGTCCACCCGTGCCAAATCACCCGGTCCACTCATGCCACATCAGCCTCTCACTTGGGTCAAGCTTTTGACCTTACTAAACCTCTGTCCATGTCAGCGATTAAATGTGATTCAGGAGGCTTGGGATTAAATTGGCAAAGATTAGTGAATATGGAGGAGTGATTAGGCTAAATGGTATTTTAATGGACCAATAAAGAAACGAGGAAAACTTAATAGATCATTTGGGTTATTTTTCCGTTGAACTTATGGCAAACAACCACACAACAGTAAAGTATTGAGTACGCCTTCACTCCAATCGCCAAGCGGATAGTTGTAGTGACCAAAACTATCACCAGCTTTGGTATATGTCTCTACCACTTACTTCAACTCCCCAAAGAAAATCGTCTTTTAGTTTCCCTTGCCGAAACCTTTGAAGCAACCCCTCCAAGTATTGTAGATGTAACAAGTGCACGGATAGGTAAACAGCCTTGGACAATATCTTTAAGTGCTTTACTAAATACCTAAAGAATCACGAACACGATCTCAACGAAAGTTAGTCCAAGGATTCTTGATCTTGCAGCAAACAAGAATCTCTCGAATAGAGGCTGCAATATCAAGGAAGATTTTCACTCAATGTACTTGATAATGGTCAAAATTGACCATTATTTTCAATTTATTTCCGTGTCTAAACACGGGCATTTGATTGCATTCCGGTCTTTTTTAAATAAGAAAGCAGTTGAGTTTGACAGATATATGCAAATTTGTAAAAATAATAAGCTGGTATGAAAAATACATAAATATGTAATTTTATTACACATCTGTGTTAGAAAAATCCAAAAACATGAGAAAAAAAAAAGAAAAGAAAAAGGAATAAAAAGATGGGAAAAGAAATGAAAAACCCACAAAAATAAGCAAGATCATGACGACGCTAAGCATGGCTCACGTCGTAAGTGATGGCTAGCGTCGTAAGGCTCACAGATACAAAGGACTCAACTATGAAGACCGACGACGCCAACCATGAACGACGCTAGACTGGGATCACGTCGTACACAGGTGGCTAGCGTCGTAAACAACACTTAAGGAAGAATTCAGCAAATGAAGAGGGTTACGACGTGATCTGAGCTTCACGTCGTAACAAGGTTCACATCGTACATCAAGGATCGCGTCGTAAGTTGTCCAGCTAGAGACAAGCTGTGTTGCCGAGTTGGAGGCTTACGACGTGAGACAAGGCTCACGTCGTAGAAGAGGATAATGTCGTGCATGGTCTTTGGCGTCGTAACCAGTGTTCCACGTCGTCAAAAGGCCAGAATTCAAATTCAGACCAGATGGGCCCATGGGCCTAGGGTTCTCACCTATATATAGAGGTGTTGACTCCCAGGTCTTGTCACTTCATACATTCAAAAATTCTTGAAGGCAGAACAAGGAGTTCTTGAGAGTAGTGTAGAGATAGATAGTTAGTTAGGTTTTATTTTTTGTATTATTTACATTTCATGCTTGTAGTTAGCTTTTATTTAGCATAGATTAGTGGTTAATTTGTGTTTCCAGTTAAGTGTAGCCATTTTCATACCATTTTCAGTCTTGTTTTTAGGGTTTGAAATACCCAACTAATGGGTATTATCAAACCATTTTTATACAAATGGGAGGTTAATCACAAAAAGAGTCCCAAATCATGAAATAAAAATGGTTCCATGGATTATATTGCTTTATCTTAATTTCTTGACCACTTGGTCATTTTATTTTTGTTCACAGTGTGGGTTTCTTGTTTTTCTTTCATTTTGGGTTGAGACAATGCATAGTTGTGTGTTTAAAAACCCTAACCTAGATATTCGGTTCATTAATGTCTGCTGTTAGCTTAGATTTATTTTGGCCTATGTTTTGTTAGCTTAAAATCCCTTTTCTGTCTTGTTATTTTGCATTGGTAAACCCTATAATCTGGAATGGTGTTAAAAATCATATGAAAATGCATGACTTAGCCATTTTTGGCATTCTGAAGTAGGTTACGACGCTAACTGCCCTGCGACGCTAGCCACGTTAGCGTCGTAGGATATGTTAGGGTCGTACCAACCTCAGGATATGTATATTTGTTTTACAACGTGACTCTCACGTCGTGGCCCCAGGGCCACGATGTAATTTCTTTACTCTCACGTCGTGAGACCCAAAATACTTATAATTTTCACAAAAAACCACCTACGATGCTAGACTCACGACGTGATCCTAGGATCACGTCGTAATTTAATGTTTGGCGTCTTACCCCCAAATTCACAAACACTTCTGAACAATTCCACCTACGACGCTAAACTCACGACGTGATCCTAGGATCACGTCGTAATTTAATGTCTAGCGTCGTACTTCCTTATTTTCAAAAATTTATAAGTTTTGTCCCTACGACGCTAGACTCACGACGTGATCCTAGGATCACGTCGTAATTTCTCAGCCTAGCGTCGTAGCTTTTCAAACTTCCAACCTGCTTGCATGACCAACCCTACGACGTGAACCCTGTATCACGTCGTAAAAATTGGTTAGCTTCGTACATAACACCTTTTATTCCAAAAATACTTAAAAATACCTTCACCCACCCATGACGACGCTAACCTCACGACATGATCCTGCCATTTATGACGCTAAACAGAAATTACGACGTGATCCTAGGATCACGTCGTAATTTCTAGGATCACGTCGTAATTTCTGTTTAGCGTCGTAAATGGCATCCCATGCCAGAATTTTTATTTCTCCATTTTTCTTCACTTAATTGATTGGACCCTTAAGTCATTAATTAATGATCATGATTAGCAATAATTAAGATCGATGATTATACTGATTAAAGGAATTTTGTTCAATTTTCATTAAAAGAATTTTCTATAAATCAAACTTTAATGCCTTAAGCGTATAATCTGGACTGTAATTAATTATGGTATGAAGGATTATTTAAGGCATTATTTATGGAATTAATTCCATAACCTTGCATGAGAAACCAATGTCTCTCACACAAGATGACTCTTCTTCTTTTATTTTATTTTGATCTATTTTTGGTCTTTTTCATGTTGTATGCAACGAGTAGTAAGAAATATCACAGACTAATGTTGGCGGATATTCCCATCTGGATAATTAGCTCGTGGTCTGTGTATTAATTACTATTCGTTATTTTGCATGGTCCGGATAGTGGTCGGTGGAAGCCTTGGCAGTTGGTCCATCCGGGACTTATAATAGCTGCTCAGCTGACTCTTGTTCGGATACAGTTTTATTTTCCTTATCTTAATTTCTAACCAGAATTCCAATCTGTAGTGAAGACCAGTCGATTTCTGTCAAAATTATCTGATGATCATTACAGAAAAGAAACATGTAGGTTTTATCCGATTTCACAGACAGTAGATACCCAACTGGTAGCGACACTGCCAACTGTCTAAAATCGTTCCACATAAATGGATAGGGTATTAGACCACAGATAACTGCAATCCAATACAACCTAATCATTTTGCCACCTTTTCAGCCAAAATTCTTCTCACCTCCAGCTATTTCATCTCTGTGTTTCGCATTCTGTCTAAACCCATCTTATATTTTGGGTTAATTTGATTTTACACTTTCTTATAAATTTATGCATAATAATATTATGTAAATACTGTGGTCTTAATATTTTGGATCATTCCCTTGGACATAGAAGTCTCGATTTAAAACAGATGTCTCACAATAAATTTCCAACAAAAATTCCTTTATAAAATCCAGATCTGAGCAAGGGATAAATTCCACAGTTATGACTAATTCATATTCGATCGAGGGTTGATTTTGGGAAATTAGAAGCAGAATCAGCGATTAGGTCTCGTCTAGACTGAAAGGGTCTGTGTTCTTATTGAGAGTCTAGTACCTGTTTAGGGAATGATTTTCAAATCCTTTATTTTCCAAAATTGTTGTTTGTTGGGAATCTTATATTAAATATTGCACTAAGTCAGAATCCACTTGGATTCCGATGAGGTGTGATAGATAATACTAGAGGAACAATATGCGGACCTTGGTTATTTTCTAAGGTAGGGTTGAGTATTCTTTCAACTGCTGTCCTCTTCTGCCAAAACCTACTTTTGAGTCCTGAGTGAGTGCATCCAGAACGAACTAATTATTTAGTTTGTTTCATTAGTTTGTATCTCATAACCACCCGGAAGGAAGTGAACATTGCGAGCAGTTCACCGAGATCCGGGAATTCTTGATCCACATCCGGTCATCTTGATTGGGGACTCTCTTATACTACCAGGGTAACGATTTTTAAAACTTCCGAGTGATGAGATTTTAAATGCTTTCTTTATTCCTTTCTGTACCGCTTTTTTTTTAAATGCTTTCTATAGAGGTCACTCGGATGTGTTGAGAGAGGTTCTAACTGTCTCTAGATTAGAATCTTTGGATGTGACATGGGGGAATGATAGGAGTACTTGGCACTTCAACTAATGATGTGTTAGGTATTGCTTGTCCACCACAAATAAATGACACACCTCCTGTAGGGGGCAGCAGTTAGGAATCTTTGGTATCTTAGAATTTCCTGTCTTAAGAGCATGTAAACTCTTACTATAAGTATCTGTCTGTTAAAGGAACATAGTACAGAGAACATGAGAGTTAGCTATCTGACAGGATTATCCCGAACAAAGATCTGAGTAACAAAATGGATGTTTAGTTGTGTTTCATTTGAATCTTGTCCAATCTTTATTATTTTCTCCCCGTCCCTTCTGTCATGTTTAAATCTGCTTTCTAGAAATAGTTTAATATAATTTATCTGCTTTTCTTAGGTTAAATTTATCTGCTTTCTTGAATAATTTCAATCCGCTTTGTAGAATAAATCTTATTAGCTTTCATAGCTTAGTTTAAATTATGTCAAGTAGTTGATAGTTTTCAAGCCATAACTGATTCGAGCAATACGAGTGGAAAATCTTATAAAATGGCGTGGGACCTGCTTCTATCGCATATCCTCCAGTGAACGATCCGGTCTTACTATAAATTACTGCAATTTTTGACACCGTGCGCTTTCGGGCCACAGTTTTTTAACACGAGTAATAAAACGTGACAACCTATAAATATATCCCTAATCCAAACTCCATCATCATAAATTGGTTTCATTAAATAAAATTAAACCGGGATTATTTTTCTATCGAAAATACTCGTGTGGGAAATTTTCAAAAGTTTCAGTACTCTGGATGCTTGGAAAGAATTTCAGAGAGCTTGAACAATCATCGAAAGGTTGTGCTCGGCTTTAATGTTTAATAACCTAGCAATTGTTGACAGCAAGGTCATTTTCTTGCACCCGGGCCACAGATCCTTGTCTGCCGCCGCCAACATACGGAAGAATAAGCTCTCTTGTGGGTTAGGTTCTTCCGGTGGCCTAGGTTCCTCACCCTGATCTGGTGGTGTTGTTTCGGGAATACCAATTCCCATTCCATCGCACACCATTTGTATGTAATCATTTTCCTGTGCAGACACTGAAGAGCTGCCCGCATCGGTATCGTAGTACCGTGTAAATTGGTGTGGCTCTCCATGACACGTCCACCTTTCGTAGTTGTGGACAAATCCATTGCAGTGTAGATGATACTTGATGTCATCATCGGGTAGGTAACATTTATTCCTACACTGCCTACACGGACACCTAAGTTTTCCTTGGGACCTATCGACATTTGAGTTTCCATGAGACATACGTATGAACGATTCAACTCCAGCTTTAAATTCTGATGTAAGTACTCCAACTTCCCGACGGGAGCGGTACATCCAACTACGGTCCATCACCTACAAATTACGGCAATATGCCACTTTGGACACAACACACTTTTATCAACATCCTAGGACGATAGTGTTATAACATATATATCTTTGGTGACGATAGTGTTAGGACATTATGATTAAATTAAATCACTTGTATGACCTATTCTAAGCAAAGTCATTTCTTTAAGTAAATTTAATTACATTATGCGTTTTGGTAGGAGATTAGTTATATATATCAAAGGTTGGTGCATTCAAATAAGGCTCCTAAACATAACTTATAAGAATTATCCAATTGGGTGAGATAAATGCTATTAATTTCAACTTAAAAAAACTATGTCGACATAATAAATTGTTTCACTTACCCTAAACAATTCAACTCAAATAAACTATATCTCAAATCAACTTTTGGAATGATACATCTAAAACTTTCAATACAAGATCAACATACAACGACAACATATGCACGTAGAATCTCAAATCGAACAAAATCAACATTTACATTTGAAAATGGCATATCTTTCTCATACGGAATCCAAATTGAGCATAACATATATGAAAGTTCATCTACTCGACGAGAGTATTCTACATATGAGCTTACAATTTCAAGATTCCAAATAATGTGTTCGTAATACGACAAAACAGCCATATTGGGTATTTGAGACGTCCGAAAAAGTTCAATTTTTAACATTTTCGCCTTCAAACACATTTGAGTACACAATTTCAATCCAAAAAAACCGAAGTGCGTCAATTTTAGGTGTTACGAGCAACGACAAAATTAAGCGAACGAGAAAGCCAACTAAATTCAACATACAACAAAAAACACATAGAAAACAAACCATAAAACAGTCCGGAAATTCGATTGTATGCAACGAATGGAAATAATTTGTGAATCGAATACCTCAATGTAGTGATCGAATGGAAGGTTGCACTCGGATCGAAGGGCTCCGACGGGCAGGGCAGGGGGTGGCGACTCGGTGGCTGCCAGACAGCGGGAGGCGTGAGGCTAGGGAGGGCAGTCGGCGGCGCAGGAATGCGTGGTGGGGCGGAGCTCGGGCGGCCGGCGCTGGTCGTGGCGACGGCGGTGCTCGAATGGGACAGGGGGCAGGCGGCGATGGTGGTGGAGCGGCTGCTCTCGAGCGCCCTTCGGTGGAGCGAACCTCGTCCCGCTTGAATGGAGGTTGGTCGGCGGTGGTCGGGGGATGGTCGGCGGCGAACGGAGTCGGGGTGGTGGTCGGGGCGGTGGTGGTTTGTGGGAGGGAACGGGGGGAGTAAGAATTGGGGGGAGTAAGAAAAAATGTCGCCGTTTACAGCGATTTGGGGCTGTAATAGAGCCCTAGGTTACCGACCGCAATCCGGTCGGCATTGCGGTCGGTATCACCGACCGCATTAATTGCGGTCGGTAGCCTGGTCGTTTCTGTGTGGAGGCCCAAAAACGGCTACTTTTTACCGACCGCTGCATGCGGTCGGTGGAGCGGTCGGGAAATCCGACCCGTGTGTTGTCGGTCGGCGATTTCGGTCGGCGATTCCTTTTTTTCTTGTAGTGGAGGGTTTCGGGTTTTGCAAAAGTGGGGCAATGGCGATAATGGCTTGGATGGCAAACTCTAGACGGATTTGATGTCATCCTTCAATTGAAATCTTAGCAGTACGGATTTAGTCCATTACCATATTTCTGCTTACTGCTGGTTGAGTACTCCACCCATTATGGTTTTGCTTTTGGTTGTAAGAAATGTCTCAGGCGCTGCGCATGTGGCTTGTTGCAATATTGTGTAGTTGTAACCCGTTTTGGTTAAATATAAATATACTTCTTTCCCTCAAAAAAAAAAAAAAAAAAAAAGTGAACCGTTGGAGATGCTGGCTGTTGAACTGCAACTTTACCCATATCTCACGCGAGCACAATGCACCCTAGGTGGTTCATGCAACATGTTTGATCATCAGTGTTAGAACTTCCGTTAAAATCTTGACTCAACACATATGTGATAAGTCATGGTTTCAGATATGCACAGATGCCTCTAAAATAGCCCTTCATAAGTACTCTAAAAAAAAATTAAAATGTGAGGTCAGAATAAGGATAAACATGAAAATTTATTGTGAAAAAAAGCGTATATAAAAATGTTTTTGAAAATCAAATATTTTCATTCTTTCGAAAATGAAAATAATACTCCCAGATATCGAAATACCCCTTCATAAATAATGAAGGGAAATGAATGAAATTAGTTTTTTGGAAGCTTAAAACGACATTTAGATAAATAGAACTCATGCTAAACACGGAAGCAAACATTTTTGAGGCATTCATGCTTATCTATGATGCAAATTATTAATATATTATTGTGGAAAAAAAGCCCTAATGGTCCCATAATTTCATTTATTTTTCTAAATCATCCCATAAAAAATGAAATAACTCAATTTATCCAATAAATATGCTAATCATAGCATAATCCATCCCATCCACCTTAATGACAATAAACGCTGACGTGGCAGTTGATGGTGTTACCACGTCAAACTCATTAGACGCAGTAATCCACTGCCACATCAGCATTAATTGTCATTAATTAGATGGTACGGTGATGAGATGGACTGGGTTAAGATTAGCAAGTTACCGGAGGGATTGGGTTAATTCATTTATTATAGGATGGTTTGAAACAAAATTGTGGGATCATTAGGTTCTTTTTCTTCCATATTATTGTAGTATATACTTAACTTTATATATTATTAATATTGTCACAAAAAAAAACTTTATATATTATTAATATTAATATTAATATATTATTGTATATCTGATAAGGTAAAATCTTTTTCAATTTCCTTCTCATATTGTCATTTGGCAAGTATGATCAAAATCTTTGGGATTATTAACTTGCTATGCGATTTTATATACATATTAATACTGGCCAAATGACAATATTATGAGAAGGAAAGAGAATCACTGAATCTTCTCCCTTAATAATGAATCACTGAACCAATTTTAATAAAAATCGAAAAAAATTCAGTTTTTGTGTCGTATAAGGGCATTCTATCTTCAACTTTTGGTCCGGCATTCAAGCTCATATTTGGGGAAAAATATTGTCAAATCCAAATTTCAGAAATCAGAAAATTGATTATAAATATGTACAATGGAATCAAGGAAAGTGAATCGCTGAACCTTCCCTTAATATTTTTCATATTTATTACAGTAAAAGTATAGCGGCTGACATTTTCTCCTATATATAATTAGAGAGTGACAGACATACAAATGCAAATACATCAAACCACCAATTTCACAGCACGACATAGATACCTAAGAAGCCATATTGAGTCGCAACGCAATTGTCTTTGTCCTCCTCGCTCTTGTATTCGCCTTTGGTACGATTAATTTGTTTTCTTCCAAAATTCGGCTCTATATATTCCATTCATTTTCAAATACATTGCAATTGATCTTCTTTTGTCAGTTTTAATTTTATTTTTTTAAATGCATTGGTTGAACCTGTTTAACATATATATATAATAATTTAGCTACCAAATTCGATAGCTAAATCATTATTAGCAGCTAATAATACTCGGTAGTCGTTAAACTTTAGGTGTCCAACAAGTTGCTACTGAATGTCGTTAGCTATCAAATTCGGTAGCTAAATCATTTTTTCTTTCCTTTAGTGAGAGGGTTCGTGCATTTCATTATCCACTAACCATATATTGAAGCAATTAATTCGCTCTTCTTTAACCGATGATGGACGATTGCAGTTATTGATAACGGCGCGTTGGTGAAGGGTGAAAACATCGGCCCTTTAAAGAAGCAATGCGAGGCTGGGTTGGGCGAGTGCAATTCTCAAGAAGAATGTGATAAGGCATGTCGAGACAAATTTTCGGATGTTTGGGTTGCCAAGTGCGCTCAGCCCTGGGGTGGCATACCATCCTTTTGTACTTGTGTTCATGGTTGCTAGCTGAAGAACTTCCTACCCAGAAGGATACACATGTGGATTATATATGATTACAACCTAGGAACACGAAGAATAACAAAAGTGATTCCAATCGAGGATTTTGAAGTTTTGGTTATGAGTTCCCTTGTAATAAAGTTGGATGTCACGTGTTTCTTGATGTTGTTATAATTAATAATTCCCTTAATAAAATTTATTTTTATGCTTCTTTTTTTTAATTTAATGTGTTATACTCCCTCCGTCCCACTCCAAGTGTCTTGTTACTGTTGGGCACGGGAATTAAGGTAGAGTTGGTTTGTGAGTATATGGTGCGGTCCACATTGTTGGAGGGGAAAATTATTTCTATTTATAAAAAGAAAACACTTATAATGGGACATCCAAAAATAGTAAGTAGGACATTTGGAATGGGACGGAGGGAGTAATACCTAAGAAGACTATCAAGCTTCATGCTTTGAGTCACAATCCAATAAGACAACAACTCATTTGAATACTCCATGAATTTATGGTAAGTAAATAATATAAAAAATGGAATATTTAAACTAATTTTGGCGGGCACGAACATCGCCATATCCAGGACCAAGATGTAAGAGATGATGAGGCCACCTGATTACCTAACCAACAAAGACCGGAGGAAGCCATGTAACATCCAAATTGAATCACCCTAGCTAACCTTATCTTGGACACTTGGATTTAAAACTAAGAATATGCTCACCAATTCACGCCGAATATCGGCTGGAATAATGGTATATATGCAGGTCAGGGGGCAGATAATCGAATTAGGTTAATTAGGGGGCGAGAAGACGATATTGGTTAAATTGGGATATTCCGAGGAGAGGAAAATTTTAGTTATTAGCAAAGTCAAAAGACGAAACTGGTAACTAAGAATACTTACAGGACTAATAGGACTAATATTGTTTTTATTCCATGCGTGATGAGTACGTGCATTGGCATTTATGTCCGATCGTGCAACCAGTTTTCAGTGTTCAGGGGTTTTACATTACATGTCGGCTTTAGACAACTAGTCAAACAAAAGATTAACTAAACACAGAGTTGACGAAATGTGAATTTTGACGTACTATCAATCCATTTGTCAAACCAATTAAAATCTTCTAGGTAAGCAAATTTTGAATTGGTCAACAATCATGTAAATCTGTACAAAATCATGAAATCTCATTATTACTAGAATTTACCCAAATTATTATCATTAAAAAAATATGAGTGAAACAATCTATCTGCAATGATTAATTACATTTGACGAATTACAAAGATTGTACAAAATGAGAAACTGCAAAAATTTTCTCCTATATAAAATTAAAGTATCAGAAGTACAAATGCAAATACATCACACAACATATCATTTCAAGAACAAAATATATATTAGCAATGAGTCCCAAAAGGATTGTCTTTCTCCTCTTCACTATTGGATTCGCCTTTGGTATGATTAAATTGTTTACTTTCTACATTTTGTTTCATTCTAATCATTTTAAATACTGCTGCAAATGCAATTGTTTTATGTTGCTTTCAAATTTTCTAATATTGGTGAACTTATCTTCTTCGCTAATTCGCTTTCAATTAACCTAGAGTGTTTATTGATCGGCGTTGAATGGTTGCAGTGATTTATAATGGTGCATTGGTGAAGAGTAGAAATATCGACCCACTTGCGAAGAAATGTGAATTTGGGTTTGTCATGGGTCCGTGCACATCTAAAGACCAATGTAATAAGGAATGTCAAGAAAGGTTTCCAATAGGTTTGGTTGATGCGACGTGTATTCCAAAGCGTTGTACTTGCATTGTTGAGTGTGGAAGGAATTCTTAGCCAAAACGTTGTGTGGATTTATGACTACAACCGATCGAGGAAAACCAACAATATGAATAAGGATATCCCAGTGGAGTATTTTCGTATAATTTGGTTGTAACAGATTTGATTATATTTAATAAAATTTGTTTTAATGGAATGTTTTTATAGACGTAATCGGCAAATTGAGGTTTCTACATCAAGGTAACCTCTTGAACTTATGTCCTAAAATATTGCAATAATATTAGTCCTATAAATTCACCACAATTCATATTCTAGGTCTATTTTTGCGCTTGATCCTGAATGGGCAAATTCAGGATATCCGGCAATGCTAGATCCAAGAGATGATATGCTATGGAGTGAGGTGCATTAAATTCATACCAATTATGGAGAGTGGACGGTTAAGAAACAAAAATCTGTTCTCACCTAATTGATTCCAACAATTGTGAATAATGATTACATTCCTTAATTGGTGGATGGGACATATGGAAACCTCACAATTGCGTCAAGTTTCCGTCAGCATCAACATTATGCCAAACCACAAAATCGATGAGCACCGACGTGAACCACCGGAATGTTGGATTTAAATGCCTTTGCCGAAAAGGAGACCACCGATGAGACCGTTGCGATACATGAAGCTGGGAAAAAAAAATTCGTATCGTCCCATAATTTTTTTTTAAAAAAAAATCCAAAATAGTCCCACAAATATCGAGTTAAATGGGGGACTAAATCTGATCATTCATTCCACTTATAAAATTATTACCCATGTCCTCTATCACATGCTACCAACTCCTTTTAACCTTGCTGTAATTTTATTGTACCCAATACCCGCTACTCTCCCCCATGCGAATCTCCAGTATCATGGGAATCCGTCGCACAAATATTCGTCCTATAACTACCCTAGTCATCGCCGAAACCATCCATGAACCTGATTTTTTCGCTCATAATCGTCGAACCCGTCCCATAACTACCCTAATGGAGGGATAGATTTGGCGATTATTAGTGAAAAAACAGGTTCATGGACGGGTTCAGCGAAGATTATGGTAGTTATGGAACAGATTTGTCTAGTTCAATATTTGTGGAACTGTTTTGGAAATTTTTTAAAATTATGGAATGATAATTTGGTAAGTAAATTTGGTAAACGATCACAAAAGCTGTAGAAAATCTTAAAATCTCATTATAACTAGAGTTTGCCCAAAAATTATCATTAAAATATAAGTAAAGAAAATTCTACAAAATATATGCATTTAATGGTACACAATAACCAAGAAACCATTTGAAAAGTTTGCAGTTTAGTCCATTGCCCAATAAGTCGCATACTTAAGTTCTATCAAGCAGCAGAGTATGAATGGAACCAAATTAGTGTTGACATAATAATTGAGCATTACTCCCCTAAATTGTGTATAATTCATAGAATGACAATTCATTGTTAATATTTTTCCTTACTTTCAATGGGGAAATTAAAATCCCTAAAAAGCCCTATTTCCAAAGGTGGTACAAACAAAATACAACAAAGCATTAATTATTGGGGAAAAGATTCCAGACTTGCTGTAAGGAAGGGCATGAGGGTTGTAATTGCTGTGACGATTCCATTGGAATAACAGATCCTTTACACCAAAAAAAAAAAAAAAAAAAAAAGAAAAGAAAATATTGCGGAAAAGAAGTATAGTAGTATTATGTAGTATCAAATAAAGGGACTTTCCCGTAGAAATACAAGTACTGTCGTCCTTACCAAATTAACATTTGACCAATTACAAAGATTGTGCATATCTATTACCAAAATAAAAAAGAATGTCGACATTTGCTCCACTATATAAAGGAGCAGAAGCACAATCGCAAAAACATCACATAACATCTTATCACCAACGAAATACATAACAGCCATGAGTTCCAAAACTATTGTCTTTCTCCTCTTGGCTATCGTATTCGCCTCTGGTATGATTAGTTTCTTCTTCCCAATCATTTTAAATACTGCTGCAATATAATTGCACCAATTCGTTTATGTAACTTTCAATATATTTTTTTTTTAATTATCGCGTTTCATTTCATTATCTACTAATAACCAAACTGACTTGTCCCACATGAAATGGAAGCAGTGATTATTGATAACGGCGCATTGGTGAAGGGTAGAGATATCGGCCCTCTAGCGAAGCAATGTACGTCCGGGTTGGGTGCGTGCGCAACTCAAAAGGAATGCGACGACGCGTGTCACAAAAAATTTACAAAAGGTGTGGTTGAGGGAACGTGCGCTCAGCTCTTCCCGGGTACTCCACAACTTTGTACTTGTTATCATGATTGTTGAAGGATTTCTTACCCAGAAAGATTTGGATATATGATGACTACACGGAACCGAGGAAGACAGAATAAGGAAGGATTATTCCAATGGAGGATTTTGAAGGCGATTAATTGTCCGTTTGTAATAGAAATAATTATCCCCTGTTTCTGAATGATTTTATTTTTAATAAAATTTGTTTTTATGGTCTGTTTTTGCTACCTAGGATTTAATGGTCTGTTTTGTCATACTAATTCCGTCCCACTACTATTTTTAGAAAAATTACGTTATAAACATCACATTGTAACAAAAAAAAAAAACAAACTGAAACATTGTCCCATAATTTATGAAAATTTTCCAACATTGTCCCAAAAATATGAATCCCTCACGTAACTACCCTAATAATCACCGAACCCGTCCATCCCCGGTCTTTCCGCTAATTATCCCTCACTACACACATTGTCATAACATTATAGTTACATAATAGATCGATTGAGATTCCAAATATATTATCATCAATACATTCAAACTCCCAACATTGCATGGAATTAATAAATAAATAAATTAAAAAACCAAACAAACTATTGTCAATAAATTCAAAATCGCAAATTATTACGTGATATTAATTAATTAATTAATATTTTAATTACAATATCATACTTTCATTAAATAAAATTTCAATATTACTGAAAATATGGAATTAGAAGTACTGCTTTGATTTTGGGCATTAATTATCTACAGTGTCCGACCACAAATTGGCTCAAAGCGAATTTTACTAAATTCGGATTCGGTCGCTAAAATTGTGGTTGCTAATAAATTTTGATCGTTAAAATATGGTGACTAACCTATTTAGTAATTAATTATCTACACCTTCCTCAATGGCGATTGAAGGGTATATATATGGAATGCAGTTAGAAACAATGGAGGAATGGTCGGTAGCATGGCGGCGAGTTGGATACAACAACTCCCGACGGTCGTACGCCGGTAATAATGGATAATCCCTACGACTGCGTAACTCAATATGATTTTTGCGACGATCATGATACTTGTAAATTGTAATAAGACATGCAATCAACGCTGGAGGGGTGCCCGTCTCTGATCTGATTGCGGTGTGCGTGCCTTTGATCAATGGTCAAAAGCCATGGTGTATATGTTATCATGGTTGTAGTGATTAAAATTATTTATTCACTTCAATTCCTCTCTGTCGTTTCAGTTTAACACAAATTAAAGTATGTGCTCAAATATTATGGGATTAAGCACTTTGTGTGGTATGAGCTCCGATCACCCATTTCCTAGCATATATAGGCTGTTCAGTTTAAAATTATTAAGGGATCTACGTTATAATTTAAACTGATTGCTACTAATAAACGCAATAAGTAAATACAAACTCATTGTCATCACATTAATATATTCACATTATATCACCTTAATATATCGATTAAAATTTCACATATATCATCATCAATAAATTCAAACTTCCAATATCACTATATTGAGTTAATAAATAAATTAATTAAAATTTTAAACATATTATTATAAATAAATTCTAAACCGCAATTATTACATAACCTAAATTAATTTATTCATATTTTTTTCGGGGTAATTAATTTATTAATATTTTTTAAATACAATACTACCAGTTTCACTATATAAATAAATTTCAATATTATATTGTTGAAATGTGAAATTGAAAATACTACTTAGATTTTGGCATTAATTATCCACAGTGTCCCACCATATTTTGGCTCGAAGTGAATTTTGACATCAAATTAGTTTCATACCCGTCAATCGCCATTGAGGGAGGTCGAACTTTAATTCTCCTTACCAAGTTCAGAGACAATCATCTGGAGCACTAACAGAATTTACAGTTCAAATTAGATGGAATAATTCAATTTTTTTTTTTTTGAATAACTTATACAGACTAGGAAATGGGTGCTGGGAGCTTGTGACACACTAATTAGGAGAGACAAATGGGATAGATATAGAACCGAATGGGGAATTGAACCCCAATCTGAAAGTTGTATAATTAAGAGGACTTGAACCCCAATACTGCGTTCTGGTTTTTGGGATGGGTCGGGCAGCTCAATAAATATAAAAAAAAAAAAAAAAAAAAAAGAGAAGAAGGAGCTACTGTCGAAAGGAAAAATTGAAAAAAAGAAAAAAGAGAAAAAGAAAAATCATAAGAAGAATTTGTTTTGAAAAAAGGAAAGAGTTGAGTTTTTGCTTCAGTACTTGTCAAGGGGCTAGATTACGTTGTATCTAGATGAGTTTGGGGTGTTTTCATTGTGCTGTTCAGTCCATGTTATATTGTCAATCTGTAGCAAGTTCTCTGTGGTCAGACATGAAGATGAAGATGTATGTATACTCTTTCCATAGGTGGTTTTTTCTTCCCTCTAGCAACCTATTCCTGTCCCCCTTGAACCTTAACTTTGTGGTTAGCCTATTCTCGACTTCCCGTTTCCAAGCACTGGTATTGTATATTCAAGTAGGGGATACGTGAGGTTGAAGTAAGGTTATGGGTATATCAATTTGGTACAACAAGTGCTTCACATTCGAGAGTGTATGCAGTCACAACATCTTGTTGCTGTTTTGGCTTTTGGCTTGAGGGCGAGATATGTCGATTGTCTCTGGCTACACTTGGGTGATAATAGGGTACTAATTCCATAAGGGCGATTGTGCAAGAAAGAGCTCGGTTATCCTTGAGAGCTAGGGGATGAAGATGCAAACGGATTTACAAGGATGTCATTGATTCTGAGAGGTCGGTGTCCCAGGCTGAAGATGGTTTGGATGGAAATTTGCTGAGTTTCTGGCATTATGGAGTATCTCGACCACCATTGAAATGAGATGAGCTTGGATTGTGTGTGTGCGCCTTGTAGTTGATTTCCTGCAATTTTTTGAGTCTGCTATTAAACTTCGTAGATGTTGCTCAATGTTGTCCTGTGCGACCGTTGTATGACAATATTATTCTCTCTTATGAAATAAATATACCATCTCCTCAAAAAAAAGAGGACTTGACCAGTAACTTTTCTTTCTTTCTTTTTTTTCTCTTTCCCCCCCTCAATCCCTTGTTTCTAAATGTTTTTATAATTACTAAAATATATTTTTATGTTGTATACTTGCTACCTAAAATTTCTAAGGCTTTCATACCTGGCTTATCACCTAATTTGGTGAAATAGGCAATCAAATTTGATCTAGGTGTATTTGCCATTGACAGGCATAGAATTAGGTGTTGAAGATAGATGGCCTTTATGGTTCTATGGGAGGCATTACGAAAGGAAAAAAAAAAATTTAAATACCATTTTAGATATGTTGTGAAGTTCGATATTGCAAGACGTACTGTACACAATGGCACGCGGACCGTAATTTTAATTTGGGTTGGGACGCACGGAATTTTGACCCTATGTATTTTTCGTCCTTTTCGGGTCTAGGGTTTTGTGGGTATTTAAACCCCTTTCTATCATTGTAAACCGTATTTGAAATGTGAAAATAGTGAAATCCTGGCTTTGTAGCGTCCTCAGACATACGGGTGGCAATTGGGGCAGGTTAATCGGGTACCCGACCCGAACCCGAAAAATAGCGAGATCGGGCTGGGTACCCGAACCCGAAAAAAACCCGAAGTTGGGTACCCGAACCCGAAATTAGTAGATCGGGTCGGGTATCGGGTTTTACAAATGCACCCGAATTCCCCGATCGGGTACCCGAGTTACCCGATCTTTTTTTTTTTAAAATTATTTTATTTTATTTTTTAAAAAATGTCTATCTTTTTTTAAAAAAAAACTTTTCCCCACAATGTAGAGAGTATTTGTTTTTTAATATTTCTAATTACATAATTTTATGCAAACCAAAAGTGTAAAACCCCAATCCTTACTTTTTTCAAAATATTATTAGTCAATTCTTGTCTGTTATTCGTTAATGAATGAGTATGGTTCTCATTCTTATTTGTAAATTGTAAATCATGATGGTGATTATTGAATTTATCAAAATTTCTTTAATAATTTATTTTTTTTATAAAAAAGGTTTTTCTTTATTTATTTTTTTTAAGAAAAAAAGAGTGGGTACCCGACCCGATCGGGATGTCGGGTACTCACCAATATTGGGTAGTGGTCGGGTAGTTTATTTTTCAACCAGCACCCGACCCGATGCCCACCCCTACTCAGACGTATGAGGAATCCAAACTGAGTAACCAATTCTTGTATGTTTTTTTTTTTCTTTTCATATTTTTCTTGACATTTAGTCCCATAACTTTGTGCGATCTCCAATTTTTGTCCCATATTTTGTGAATTTGTCCAAAGACTGCCATAACTTTTTAAATTGTGTCCAATTGACAAATATGCCTATATTATTATTTATTCCACATTTTTACCCACAGTGCAGCAAATACTCAGACCAGTTAAAATCTTTTTGGTAAGCAAATTTGGTACGATCACAAAATGTTGTACAAAATCTTAAAATCTCATTATTACTAGAGTTTGCCAACAATTATCATTAAAATATAAGTAAAGAAAATTCTACAAAATATATGCATTTAATGGTAAATATCACCAAGAAACCATTTGAAAAGTTTGAAGTTTAGTTCATTGCCCAATAAGTCGCATACTTAAGTTCTATATATCAAGCAGCAGAGTATGAATGGAACGAAATTAGTGTCGACATAATAATTGGACCAAATCAGCATTACTCCCCTAAATTGTGTATAATTCATAGAATGACAATTCCATAAATGTTAGTAATATTTTCCCTTACTTTCAATGGGGAAATTAAAATCCCTAAAAAGACCTATTTCCAAAGGTGGTACAAACAAAATACAACAAATCTAGCATTAATTATTGCGGTAAAGAAGTATTACGTAGTAGTATCAAAAAGGGACTTTCCCGTAGAAATACAAGTACTGTCGTCCTTACCAAATTAACATTTGACCAATATAATACAAAGATTGTGCATATCTATTACCAAAATAAAAATTTAATGCTGACATTTGCTCCAATATATAAAGGACCAGAAGCACAATCGCAAACACATCACAAAACATTTTATCACCAACGAAATACCTAACAGCCATGAGTAGTCCCAAAACGATTGTCTTTCTCCTCTTGACTATCATATTCGCCTTTGGTATGATTAGTTTCTTCTTACCAATCATTTTAAATACTGTTGCAACTGCACCAATTCATTTATGTAACTTTCAATTTTTATTTTTTTTTAATTATCGCGTTTCGTTTCATTTCATCACATAACATGTTATGGTTGCAGTGATTATTGATAACGGCGCATTGGTGAAGGGTAGAGATATCGGTCCTCTAGTAAAGCAATGTACGTCCGGGTTGGGTGCGTGCGCAACTCAAAAGGAATGCGACGACGCGTGTCACAAAAAATTTACAAAAGGTGTGGTTGAGGGAACGTGCGCTCAGCTCTTCCCGGGTACTCAACAACTTTGTACTTGTTATCATGATTGTTGAAGGATTTCTTAGCCAGAAGGATTTTGATATATGACTACAAGGAACCGAGGAAGACAGAATAAGAAAGGATTATTGCAATGGAGGATTATTTTTATTTTATTTTATTATTATTATTTTTTTTTTTTTGGAAAGAGTTGAAGCCAGGGACAATGGAGGATTTTGATGTTGGTCCGTTTGTAATAGAAGATTTAGTTATCCCCTATTTCTAAATGTTTTTGATATTTAATAAAATCTGTCTTTATGGTCTGTTCCTGCTACCTAAGACTTCGAGACTTGAATAAATTTTGATTTGGAGAAATTGCCGCCACTTTAGAATTGGATTGATATATTTTAGAATTTATTAAGTTTTCGAGCTCTATGGGAATGAAATCCTTGTATCACAATTCACAAAATGGTTTATTACATTCTTAAATATTGAATGATTTCTTGATTTCCGGATAATCTTCAAATTTTATTGAATATAAATAGAGTTCAGGCTTCCCAATTTTGGGCAACTAATAAGATAAAGCTACTAATTGCTTTGCGTGACACAATACCTTTAATTTAGGGAGTGGCACAACAACAAATTTAACTTTAAAATCCATTGTGAAATGAAAAATTCATTACAATTTTATGATTAAATTATCACTTTCGGGATATACCAAAATTTTGTTAAGTATTTGAATATGTTCAGTGATTGATGTTTATTATGGTTTAGATAGTTGTTTATTGTTGGAGACGTGGAAATATCCTCGGAAATGTTACGATATGGACCGGGATATAAATCGGTTTTTCCTAGGACTATTTTCTAGGACTAGTCCTCGGGAACCACTGTCCTCGGAAAGATCCCTCGTGAATTATTCTGCGAGGGAGGTTTGGACGCTTTACGGAGGACAAGTCCTCGAAAACCTTATGGAACCTAGTACTAGTCCTCGGAATAGTCCGTCGCAAAAAATGTTTTTTCGTGTAGTTAATTATATATATATCCGAAGGATCAATGAGGCTTGCAATTCATAAATGGGGATGTGTAGAAGTGGCTAAACCACCAAAGTTCATGGTGAAGGAAGGTGACCTCTCTCTCGTGTACTATGAGTTAGTCAATATCCTTGAGTGAGCACACAACCTTCCAACAATTGATGTATTTGTGTACAAATACAATGATTGATATATTTATATTTGTATTTAATGTCTTGATTAATCAAAAATTCGATTCAATTACTCTTTGGTTTCAATAGCTTAGCATAGTTTAGCAGTTCTTTGTTAAAAAAAAAAAAAATATATCACATGCCTACGAAACTCCTGCCCATTGGGCGGGGTAATACTAGTAGCTTTAATTTAGGGATTGGCACAACAACAAATTTAACTTTAACATCCATAGTGAAATGAAAAATTCAATTACAATTTTATGATTAAATTATCACTATATCAATTTCCTCTATTTGTATTCTCAGGATGCATGATGTGAAATTTGGAGTGAAGACAACTGGAGAATTAGATGTGCCAAGCCCAGATTAATGATAAATTAATTCCTGATATGGCATAGGGAAAATTTTCCATTTTGTCTCATGGGTTAGTTAGTCTCTAGCCATCAAAATTTGGCCTTTAAAAAAAATTTATACTTTCGGGGGATAATTATAATGGTATTCATAATTTTGAATTCATATTTCCAAATCAAATTTAAATTTGGGACCAAATTGGAGAAAAACTGACTTAAGGGACTAAAAAGAAATTTTTCATTTTTTATGTTAGAATTGCAATATTCTCAAGATTATATACATCGATGCCCATCTTTTGGTGATAGAAGTAAACAATTTAGTGCAGGCAGAGATGGCGGGCGGATTCCGGCATGGCGAGAGAAGATACGAACGATCTTATACGCAAGGCGTGTGGAGGCAGAGATGGGAAGGAAGGGCGCATGGCGGGGTGTGGAAGTGGAGGCAGAAAGGAAGTGTCGAGAAGGAAAGGAGAAGAAGTCCCTCTAGAAGAGACATCCCCAGTGTTTATATTGGAAACATCCCGGTGGAGGCTACTGTCAGACATATATTTAGTGCAATTGAGAAAACGGCGAAGGTTCGCGATTGGTACTTCCCCGTGAGAAGATGGTCGGAGAAAGGCTCCAAGTTTGGCTTTTTCAGGTTTTTTCGTCCAGAGGACGCAGAGCGTGTCATAAGGAACATGAATGGGATGGTTTGGTGGGGCAGGACGCTAAAGGTGGATCGGGCAATCCCTAGCTCAAAAGGCCGAAGCGCCAGTGATGATTCCTTCGGGAATAGTCATTCACAGTTAACCAAAGCAGCCAGGGTGCATGCAGGGCGGTTAGAGACGAGGCTATCCGGTGGGTGGGGAGGCCGGAGAGATGACCGTACGTTTGCCGAAGTTACAAGAGGGATGGAGGTCGGTAATAGAGGGAGAAGCTCTGATCGAAATGCAGACCAGGTCAAGCTTGAAGTGGTTAGGCAGGATGTAGAACGGCTACAACGCTCGGCGGTGGTTGAAGTTGTTAACTTGGAAGTTCTCATCGACTTCCAAAACTGGGTTTATAAGGAATATGGGGGTTGCGAAGACATCATATATGGGGGTGGGCATAATGTGGTTGTGATCTTTAAAAATTCGGATGAAAGGGGGAACTTCTTATCTGACAAAAGAGATCAACAGTTCATCACTTATAAGCGGAGTTGGGAGCATGATGAAATGGAGATAAAGCCATTAGTGTGGGTTTACATTTTTGGCCTTCCCTTTCATGTTTGGAGCGAGGATAACTTTCAGAAAGTGGTGAAGGGCTGGGGTAAGGTCATATCCATTGACAGGGAGACAAAAGACAGAAAAAGGTTGGATCGTGCTCGCATATTAGTGGAATTGTATGAAGTGAATACTGTTCCATTGGAGGTGATGTTTCAAGTAGAAGAGAAGACATCGTCGGCCCGGATAGTGGTTAATTTCTGTGAAACAGTGGTGAAGGAGGATGATCCATGGGAAGATAATCAGTCTGATCGGGAGTTGAAGCAGCATGAGGATGTCCAGCCGGCGGAGAGGCCGTCGGAAGTGGCGCAGCAAAAAACTGACGGAGGATCCCGGCCCCTAGCGCATGGGGTATTGGAACAGCCTGGTGTCAGATCACCTAGGGGAAATCAAAATTCAAAAAATTCGGCTGGATTGTCTGAAGCCATTATTAGTGTAGGATGGCATGCATTCCAAGAAGTAGGCGGAGGGGTTGATACAGGCATTAAGGCGTTAAATGGAGTCACTGGACTGGATACGCATGGGCCAAGCACACCATTAGGGCCGCAGGTTGATTCTAATAAGGTATCAAATGGACTGGGCTGCGGTACAAAAAGCCCAAGGGCCGAAGAAATTTTATTTAACGGGCTGGAGCTTGTAGTAGACCTTGGGGACATTAGGGTCGATCGGTTGGAGGACCCTATACCACAAATAGTGGCTGACAGAGGGGGAGAGTCGGAGCTCCAGGGGAGGTCAGACAATGCTGACGAAAACTCCATAAGCGGCAAGGGGCCTCCGGGCGAGGCTTGCGCAAAAGATTTCATTGAGGAAAGGGTGGGGATGGTTGATTCTGGGGGACTAACTGATCAGGAGATGGCTAAGCAGACTCCTAAGGATGGGACGGGGTCTGTAAATGTTGGGGAGAGCGGGTTAAATTCAGATCCGAGGTCGGGAGCAGAAGTTGGGCTAGAGGTGCCGGTGGAGTTGAAGTTGGTCGAGGAAACACTGGCTAGACTGATTGGTAGCAAACATGGGTTGAATCAATGGGGTCGGAAAAGAGGTAGGAGACCAGGATCTTGGAGGGGATCCAAAAGAGGGAGGAGCATCATGAAGAAGCGCAATGCAGAAGTGGGGTTTGCTCAATTACAATTTGAGACTGCTCGTTTCAAGGAAGGAGTTAGATTATTAGATTTCTCGGAGGCGGAGGAAATTGTTGATCTCGCCAAACGGCTGGGTTTGGGTTGTGCTATGGAAAGGGAGGTGGCAGTGGCTAAGATTGCTAAAGACTTAGTCTGAAAGTTGAGTGGTTGGGTGGAAGTCCCTGTGGCGTGGCTTAGGTTAGGATGCGGATCATTACATGCAATGTGAGAGGTATGAATGGGGGCGTGAGGCGAAGAGCTTTGATGAGGTTGTGCAAGAAGGAAAGGCCAACTTTACTTTGCCTACAGGAAACTAAAATGGGAGATATTAGAGATAGAATAGTGTTCAGAATATGGGGATCAAGAGGGTGCGAATTTAAATTTCAACCGTCCATGGGGAATGCAGGAGGTTTATTGATTATATGGGAAGGGAGCAGAGGGTCATTTAATGTAGTGGAATCCTCTCATAATCTTATATGGATTAGGGGATGTATGCAGGGGTTAGAAGGGGTTGTGAATGTGATTAATATCCATGCACCGAATGATAGAAGGGAACGTGCCGCATTCTGGGATGACATTGTCCAAAGATGTGGTTCGAACAATGGGGATCTATGGTGTTTTTTGGGCGACTTCAACGCTGTGATGAGGGATGGAGAAAGATTTGGCGCGAGTTCGGACAATGGAGCCTCTAGAGAGTTTAGGGAATTCGTCGATCGGCTGGGAGTTGTTGATTTGCCTATGAATGGAGGACATTTCACTTGGTATGGCAGGGGAGGAAGGGCAGGGAGCAGATTGGATAGGTGTCTTGTCTCTCCGGGGTGGTTACTTCAGTCGGGTGTCGTAATTCAGAGGAGAGGAATCTCGGTTTTGTCAGATCATTATCCCGTTATTTTGGAAGTTAAGGAGCAAACCTGGGGTCCGAAGCCATTCAGATTCTTCAACTATTGGCTACAAGAAAAGGGATTTGCCGACCTTGTGAACGAGGTGTGGAGAGAAGAGGAGTCTGTTCAAGGGGTTAACTTGTGCGCCAGATTAAGGACTTTGAAACAGAAAATTCGGAATTGGGAGGGTTATGGGGCCAGCGGGTTAGATAATCGCATTCATCAGTTACTAAAGGATATTGGGGAGCTTGAGGAGAATTTTCAGGTGGTAGGGATGGCTGATGAGGCGAGAAAGGAATGGGTAATTAAGAAGCAGGAACTTAATTCATCTTTACTAGCCGAAGAACGGAGATGGCTTCAAAAATCTAGAATTCAGTGGTTAAAGGAAGGTGATCTTAACACTCGCTTTTTTCACACGGTTGCTGCCATTAATAGGCGTCGGAACTACATAGGGGCGATCAAAGTCGATGGAGCGTTGGTGGATAACCCGAGGGTGGTGAAAGAAAAGGCCTTTATTCACTTCCAGGAATTATTTAGGAAGAAAGAGGAGATTGTCTTCCTGGTGGGTAATTTGGGCGTTAACAGACTTCAGGAGGTGGATCGGTCCTGGCTGGATAGAGCTTTCACCGAGGAAGAGGTGAAAATGGCACTATGGAGTTGCGACGGGAACAAGGCTCCCGGACCCGACGGTTACAATTTGAGTTTTTTCAAGAAATTTTGGGGGCTGTTGAAAGGTGATATTATGGACATCTTCAAAAAATTCGAACCTGATGGTACTCTCCCAAGGGATGCAGGAGGATCATTCATCACTTTAATTCCAAAAAAAGAGTCGCCCTTGGAGTTCGGGGACTTCAGGCCCATTTCTCTTGTTGGAAGTCTTTACAAAATAGTCACGAAGGTGCTATCCAGGCGGCTCCAGGAGGTGATTGAAAAGCTGGTGGGTTCGTCTCAAATGGCTTTCGTTAAAGGGAGGCAAATTCTGGATGGGGTTTTAGTGGCATCAGAAGTGATACATTCGACAAAAACCAGAGGGCGTAGCGGCTTCGTAGTGAAACTTGATTTCGCTAAAGCCTATGATAATGTTTCATGGGAAGCTTTATTCGGGGTGTTAGAGGCCATGGGATTCGGGGACAAGTGGATACATTGGATGAAAGGGTGCGTAACCAAAGCCACGGCAGCAGTACTCATCAACGGATCCCCTACGAGCTTTTTTAAACTTCAAAAAGGTCTGAGGCAAGGCGATCCCCTCTCCCCGTATTTGTTCGTCTTAGTTGCTGAGATCTTAAATAGACTGATTACAAAGGCAACTGAGATGGGCTTATATGTGGGGTTGGGGTCAGGGGAGGAGGGGCCGATTTTATCCCACTTACAATATGCGGACGACTCGCTATTATTCTGTGATGGAGACCTTAACCAAGTGGTGATTATTAAAAGAGTTCTCAGATGTCTTACACTCACTACAGGCCTAAGGATTAATTTCCAAAAGAGCCAATTGTATGGTATTAACTGCTCAGACGACTTGGTGATCGAAGCAGCCGGTTTGCTAGGGTGTGGAGTTGGAAAGTGGCCTATGAAGTATTTGGGTGTTCCCATCGGGGGGCGTATTAATGGTACAGAACTATGGCAGCCGGTCTTGGCAAAGGTTGAAAAGAGATTGGCCGGATGGAAGGGTAAAATGCTTTCACAAGCGGGAAGATTATGCTTAATCAAATCGGTGTTAACCTGCCTTCCGGTATATTTCTTATCTATTTTTAAAGTGCCAAAGGCTGTAGCAGAGAACCTGGAGAAATTGAAGCGACGGTTCTTTTGGAATGAATGGGATGGGGTTAGGAAATTACATACGGTTGGGTGGAATAGAATTTGTTCACATAAGGAGCTTGGGGGGTTACAAGTATGGGATGTCCAGCGCTTTAATCAGGCTTTATTGCTTAAGTGGAAGTGGAGATTCGGACAAGAGAACCTGTTGTGGAAAGATGTGATTAATGCCAAATATTACGGGAGGATGGCGCCCCTAATTCCTGAACAGCGGACAGATAGATCCATGTGGGGATATATTTGCAAGGCGTGGGAGGGCTTCAACTCGGAGGTGGGGGAGAACCAATTTAAAATTTTCGTGGGGAATGGTATCCGGACTCGCTTCTGGTTAGACAGATGGGTGTTAGGAGGGGGCAGGTTAAGAGATTTGTATCCGCGCCTGTTTGCGTTGGCAGTACATAAAAATGGCACTATTGCAGAGGCTGGGCAGTGGAAAGGACATGTATGGGAGTGGAATATCCAGCTTCGCAGGCCCTTGTTCGGCTGGGAGCTTGAGGTTTGGAATGACATGATGTCTGCAGTTGCCAGACAGCCGTTAAGTAGATTCGTGGAGGACAGAGTGTGTTGGCTTGGAGAGGGGAATGGGGTATTTACTACAAGGTCTTGCTGGAAACTATATTCGGGGAGGGAGGCGAATGATGATTGCTGGATATGGCAGTATTTATGGAGAATTAAGTGCCCTATGAAGGTCAAAGTTTTGGTATGGAAACTTTTACTTGGAGTACTCCCAGTCCGATGTAACCTTGCCCTAAGAAACTGTCTACAGATATCGGATTCAAATTGCCCTTTATGCCAGAGTGTGATTGAGTCGGAGGACCATCTATTTTGCCAGTGTGAAATTATTGCGTCCATTTGGTATAAGGGTGTCGCATGGTTTGGCATTAATTGGGGCATCCCTGGTTCTGTTAGATTATTGATGGCCTGGTGGTTTGGGTTTGACATTAAGAAAAGCATGAGAAAGGTGTGGGGGCTAACGGGTATGGCAGTGATTTGGACGATTTGGAAATGGAGGAATGATGCTGTGTTTAAGGGAAAGCAATTTTGCAGCAGGGCTGTTCTAGAAGAGATCAAGTGGCGTGTCGGGCTATGGTGGAAGATGGAAGAAGGCTATGCAGACCTGAATTTAGTTAGTTTGGAAAACATATTCCCTGATGGGATGTCAAGAGCGGCTAGTAAGAGTTTGTCCGTCCCGAGGCATGGGCTGGTTTGGGAACGACCTCAAGAAGGGTGGTGGAAAATTAACACGGACGGGTCATCGCTAGGGAACCCCGGGCCGGCAGGGGTTGGTGGAGTTATAAGAAATGACAAGGGGGAAGTGATCTTCATCCTCTCAGACTTCATTGGATACACTGACTCGTCAGAGGCGGAGCTTACGGCGATTAATAGAATATGTGGGGCTTTAATTAGAGACCAAGGATTTCCGCTCCAAAGACTGATTTTTGAAAGCGATTCGTTCAACGTCGTATGCTGGCTCAATAAACCATCTACAGTTCCTTGGAGGTTTCATCATTTAATGGCAAATATCATGATGGTGGTTAACTGTGCAGGGGTCGTTCGTTTTCAGCATATCCTAAGAGAACGCAATGGGTTGGCTGATCAATGGGCTAGACATGGTGCTTCAGGTGGTGACAGGGTAGAGGAGTGGTTTTAATGGTAGAAGCAGCTAGCTGCAATCAGTCATCGGCAGCATGGTATTTGAGGAAGTGTTTATGCTTTGATGGGATGTACAGTTTTGCCGGTCGTTATACTCAGGGTGGGGTTGATGAGGCTTGAAATAATTGGGGATTGGAAGGAGCAGCTGACCATTATAGTTAGCAAGCATAAATTTTATTTGTTCCTTGTGTTGACATTATGTTGGCGGTTCTGTACCCTGGAGGTTGATTCTCTACATGTTAGCATGTGTTGAAGTACTCATATAAAAAAAAAAAAAAAAAAAAGAACAAGTGTAGATGATGCAGACGACACAAAGAAATGTTGTTTGTCATGAACTTTTTATGTTGTTATGGGAATTTTGTGGTTGTTTTGCAGGAAAATCAACAAAGCTGATGGATCGAATGTTGCCTTAACTCTAAGCTGGAAGGTTGACTGGCGGACCATATATTGCGGTTTTAATACAGGGAACTTTGAGTTCAGAGAGGAATGAATACGGGAGGAACTTAGCGAAGACATCGTTGTTGCTGTTTTGTTGGAAAAATCGTTCGGAGGTTGCTGTCCAATGCCAGTGATGGTCGGGGAAACTCTGGGGATTGCTAAATGCTTCAGGAGTGGAATGGCACTAATGTTTCCATCAGGCTGTTGGAATTTAAAATAAAGAGGAGTAAAATCGTGCATACATCTGGTTGCTGCTGCTGGTTGCTGCTGCTGGTTGTGCCTCGTAAGGAAGGGTGATGACGCATTTTCGCTGCTGCATTAATGCGTGTTTGGTCCATATTGCTGAAGAGGAAGAGGAAGCGGATGATACGCCTGTCACCCGGAAGAGGAAAATTGCTTGTCCGCAGGGAGTGCTGCTATCTTTACTTGGTGTCTGATGCTGCTGGTCCAATATTGCTGCTCGCCACGGTAACCTGGGAAAGCAAGGGTGAGTTGGAGCCTCTTAGAAACAGAAGTCCTTTGGAGCAAAGATTATATTCTGTCCAAATTAGGCAGGAAGGACGTTTCAGACACGGAATGTATAAAGCTTCGACCAAGTCAGACCGGTGAGATCTTGCCCTTTTAACTCTCGTCATTATATGTATTTATGGGGTCATGTTGGCATTCGAGATCTTGGTTCAACCTTCCATGTCTCTACTTGCATAAGTTTCTGTCCATTGCATCGAACTTTCCCCTTGGAACCTTGATTTCCCAGCCTTGTATACCACACCACAATAAGCTTCTTTCGATACCCGAACCTACAGTCTACTACCTACCATCACCACATAAAATTTCGTCCCTTGGGATATTGCGGAGAGTCTGTTTTTGTGCATATGGTAAATCCTTTCGTTGCTTGCAATCTTTGTTAGTCTGTTACTAATAGAGCTGAGAAGTCTGTACTATGGGTGATGAAAGGGAGTATGAGCGGTCGGCGCCTGTTTTGCAAGTTGTAATATTGGGGAAATAAATTTTTTGATTAGGCTTTGGGTGGATGGGTATGTTCATTGGAAGGAGAAATGTTGAGAAGAAGAAAAAAAAGAAAAAAAAAAAAGAAAAAAAAAAGAAAAAGAAAAAAAAGAAAGAAAAAAAAAAGAAAAAAAAAAAAAAAAAAAAAAAAAAAAGAAAGAGAAAAAAAAAAAAAAAAAAAAAAAAAAAAAGAAAAAAAGAAAAAAAAATATAAAGAAAAAAAGAAGGAAAAAAAAAAAAAAAAAAATTGTAAATAGAGTTTAGAAATAGGGTGGCTGGGGGAGATTTATTAAGATACTGGGCTATTGTGTAAGTATAAGAGCAGCACCAGTGGGCAGAGTATGTTGTTAGAGAGTGTCTAAAGCTTGAGGGTAAGTATTTCGGCTCTGTCGATCAATGTGGAGAATGTTATGGTATCTGTCTCGCTTAGTCTTATGTTGTGCAACACGATTTGGATCATAGCATGTACATTTATAGACTGCTCCGCTTCTTCCACTTAGTCGTCCGTTTGTCTGCTTACTCCCTAAGCTTTCTTCCCTTCGTTTTGGCTTCGCTTTTCTTTTCTGCTTGGCCTTTGAAGTCGATGCAATGGTACCGGAATGACACTGCAGGGGAGATATGAGGTTTGGAACAAGTGAATGGAATGCCACCGCGACTTAGTACATGAGAGTACGTTATGAGAGTATGCTTCTAAACGAGTGGTGGATCGAGCTTTAACGAAATGGGAAGGGCGTTTATGTTGCTGATAACATGCCTGGAAAGCTGATGTTTAAGAATCTTGCAGAGTATCTCTGTGCCATCTCGGTCAACTTGGTTGTTGTGCAGGAATAGGGGTCGGCTGTTGAGGATTAGTCTCTGAGTTTTGTTATGATAACAGGTTGTTGATTTCTATACCTGTGTATATTGTCTTGTTGCTATGGTGACATAGAAGTTGCTTGTGGTCACATGTAACTTGAATGCTATGCCTTTGTGCTTAAATAAACTACATTTCCCTCAAAAAAAAAAATATACATCGATGCCCCGTAAAAATATAACTCTAACGGCCAAATTTGATTTAATGATGTAAAAAGGGAAACAAAAGTATGGGACCAAAAATTGAGAAAATTATAATTGTACATAAGACGAAAAAATAAAGAGAGACTAACAAATGGACCAAAAAGTGTAGACAGTCAAATAACTAATCTAATTGTCTCACGGTAAATTTAATTTTACCTGCCAATGCCTTCCATAATATCCATGGAACCGGTTAGCATGTTTCAAAGTTCTTTTTGAAGCACATGCTTCAATGTGATAACATTCAGCACACAATGTGATATTTTGTATTTTTATTATAAAGATTCCATAATTAAGTAAAATTTTATTAAGGTAATGACATATTCTCTTACCATCACATGTAACCGACTAATTTGGAAAATTAATACCTTCCAAAATTGAATTAATGAGTACTATTATTCACTTTCTAAATGAGGCTTGTGCAAAAATATAAAAACTCTAATTGCTATCCATCCCTAATGATCTTCCGGCCCACCCAAATGTTGTACTAGTTTGTGTGGAAAAAATTACAAGCATCACTTCTCCAGAACACATGATAGTGTTATTAGTTGTGTGTGCTAATATTCTATATTAGTAATGATGAGTTTATTTATGTTCTGTGCTATTAATTTATGTTCTTTTAATTTTTAGTTCAACATATTAATCGAAATTATAATTATAATTTGTGTTAACTTATTCATTGTGCATATTTTATTTGTAATTGATGCTAATTTTAATTGTGTACTACGCTAATTTTATTATAACATGTACTTACTTATTTCATATGTGATGAATATATTATTAGTTGGTGCTGATTTTAGTTGTTTACTGTGTTAATTTTATTTGTAATTGGTGCTGATTTCAGTTGTATACTGTGCTAATATAATTATAACATGTACTGACTTAATTCATATGTGATGATTTTATTTTTAATTAGTGCTGACTTTATCCAATGATTTCATTCATTCCTAATGATACCTATTAATCCGGCAGTTTCCTATCCAAAGATATTAGATGTGCATAAATCATAGTGAAAAAAAATAGACAGATTACAATCTCAAATACACAATCTCCAATTAATACGGGCCCACAAAAATTAATAATAATCTACATTGTGGAATTAGAAAGTCAATCATTCTCATTAATTACATTGTGGAAGGTATTAATTATCCAAATTAGTGGGTTATATATAATGGTAATAAGATTGTGCTTGATATGGAATCTTTATAATTAACATACACCCTAGCACAATCTGAACATAATATTTGCACATTGATGCATGTGCCTCAAAATGGACTTTGAAGCATGCTAACTAATCCCTAAAATCAGTATAACAACACTGAGTTACTTATTGTTAAAAATAACAGAATCAACAACACTGTATATATTCAACAGAATATGTTAGCACATGTACACAAATTAGTGGTCAGTCTAACAGAAAATTTATGCCTTGACAGCCTGTCTTGTAATAATGAGCCTATAAATTAGGACAATTCTCATAAAAAAAACTCCACATTCAAAACTATGGCCAATGCCAACACTATCGCCATCGCTTTCTTCGTTCTAATCTTTGCTTCAGGTAACCTTAATTAGATTTATCTTCTCTTCCGTTTTTATTCTTCTAGTTTTCGTCCAATGAAAATTAGGGATGTCAAAAAAGCCCATACCCAATGGTGAAAACCGAAAACCGAATACTATCGGGGATGGGCCGGGGATTGTGGATTTTTTTGGGGATTTTATCGCGGATGGGATGGGGAAGTAGTCCCCTCCCCGGCCCATCCCCGATATATTTTTATATTATTTATTATGTTTTTATATATTATAATTAATATTTTCAATATTATATTTGATTAAAGCCCATTAGTTTGATGTGTTAATTATATATTGGAAATTATTATGAACTTTTGATTTTAATTATGGTTTATTCTTAAAACAATTTATATGTGTGTTTTGATATATTATTTATATTAAAAGTTGTCTATCTTTCAGAAAAAATAAAGTTGTCTCGAATAATATGACTCCGACCATTCCAATTACCGAAAAAAATTAAAAGTTGGGTTGTACGTGAATCCCCGATAAGGTCGTCCTGATGGGGATCGGGGAAATTATGCTCTCCGATGGGGATCCCCGATAAGGTCCCCGACGGGGATTGGGCCGGTTTTGGGATTAAGAATCCTAATGGTTTTGGGGATGCTACTCCCTCCCCAAAACCGGCCCATTGTCATTCCTAATGAAAACCCTAAAATATCCCCTTATTATAGTGAGTTTTTGTTTTTATAATTCAATTATTTTCGTGGATCATGAATATATAATTAATACTAATGCAGTTAGAAACAATGGAGGAATGGTCAGTAGTGTGGCAGCGACAACAGCTCCCGACCGTACACCGGTAATAATGGATAGACCCCGCGACTGCTTAACGCAATATGATCTTTGCCACAATGAGGAGGTCACTTGTAATAAGACATGCATTGAACGCTGGGGTCGTTACCGTGCAATCGCGGAGTGCGTGCCTTTCATCAAAGGTCGAGTGGAATGGTGTGTATGTTATCATGATTGTGGTGAATAAAATTATTTCTTCAATTAATGTAATATGATTGTCATAGCATCATATTACATTAATAAATCAATTGAAATTCCGAATACTTTCCCCGTCGCATAAAAGTTGGCTCGTATTATTTTTTCAGGTGTCCCACGAAATTTGGTCATTTTTTTCAATTTTAAATAAATTAAATTAATATAAATATGATTAGAATATTAATGGTTTCCAAATCCCATTAAAAGTAATCACTTTTATTATTCTGCACAACTCACACAATACACTTTTATTTTTCTACACAAATCCATTGCATTTTTTTAATTCTTCATATTTCAAAATGTGTACAAATAAAAATTATATAAAATATATATTATAAAACTAGACGCCTAGATGATTCTAACAAGACCACAATTAAATATTTTTCTCTAATTAAATCATTACCATAATATTAAATCAAAGTTAAACAATAAAAAAGTCAATATTCATTAAAATTTTAAACACCAATACACATTCTACTTTAACTACTAAACCCCACCACCTAAATTACTGTGCCCAAAATAAACGAGTCACATCTTGCGGGACTAAGAGAGTACATTATTGTCAATAAATTCAAACTCCCAACATCACATCGAATTAATAAATAGATAAATTAAAAATTCAAACAGACTATTGGCAATAAATTCAAAATCGCAATTCTTACCTAATTAACATTAGTTAATCAATTAATATTTTAAATACAATACCATCCTTCCATTAAATAAATAAATTCCAATATTGTAGAAAATATGGAGTTCAAAGTACTGCTTTGATTTTGGCGTTAATTATCTACAGTGTCCGACCACAATTTTGATAAAAGTGAATCACTACTCGAAAAATTCAGATTCGGTCGTTAAAATTATGGTTGCTAATGAATTTCGATCGTTAAAATTATGGTTGCTAATGAATTTTGGTCACTAACTTCGAGTGAATTTTACCAAATTTTTTCGGTTTCTAAAACAGAAAAATCTTATAGTGTTTTGACATCAAAGTAATTCCATATATATACCCTTCAATCGCCATTGAGGAAGGTCGAATCTTAATCCCCCATACCAAGTTCAGCGTACCATCATTGCAGCAACTAACGGATTTTATGGTTCAAATTAGATGGAATAATTCAAAATTTTAAAGTTTAAATATAGAATTTGAGATTTTGAAATTATAAAATGATACTCATTAAGAGGTGTTATTATTACCGAAATTAATATTGTTTTTTTTTTTTAGGAAAAGGTTGTTCCATTAAGCATAATCGCAAAGAGTTTATTACAACAATAGGAGCAAACTGCAAATCTAGCTCCAGGCAAAAGTAAATTACATTGACCTACTTGCCAACTCCATCCTCCGATTACGAAAATTCAAGGCATCTGCTTCGACCTATCCTTACCGCCTCTACACATA
This sequence comes from Hygrophila difformis, assembly GCA_030278955.1. Taxonomy (NCBI): domain Eukaryota; kingdom Viridiplantae; phylum Streptophyta; class Magnoliopsida; order Lamiales; family Acanthaceae; genus Hygrophila; species Hygrophila difformis. The sequence continues at coordinate 61,397,997 of JAOANR010000003.1, forward strand.
ACAAACTATCCGTGACCAAGATATAATGAGCACGGTTCCCACATCCCAGAATTCCATATGATGCTTTCCAGATATATAAAGCGAGGGGACTCTCCAATGCTGGCCATAGTGACATAAGTGACAGACCCACAAACTTGCCTTAAAAAAAACATATCTCCCCTACAAATGTCATTCAAAGTTCACTACATCGAAAACAAAAGGGCATGGATAGATTATAACAGGGACAGCAAGAAGTTTTTTTTTTTTGAGGATAAAGATTGTTTCATTAATCATAATGGCAAAGAGTTAAGTACAACAATAGAAACAAGCTACAAATCTTGCTCAAGTACAATGATATACTCGCCAACTCCATCATCCAATTTCGAAGTTCAATTCGCCTGCTCAGACCTATCCTTACCACATCTGCTCGAAAATGAACTATCAGTGACCAAAGTATACTCAGCAAAATTCCCCCTTCACAGAATTACAAACAATGTTCTCCAGAAATACTAGGCAAGGGGACTCTCCAATGGTGACATAATTGACAATCCACACACTTGCTTAAAACATATCACCCCTGCAAATAACATTCACAATCTCTACATCGAAGCAAAGGGCTAGGGTAGATTATAACAGGGACAGGCTAAAGGTCAGAGTTGGGGGCGCGGCAACAGAAAAAAGGGAAGAAAGTGAATGGCTAGAGGTAACGAAGTGGGTGCCCGACTAATGAGAGATGAGGAACCAACTTAACTGCTCATAACAATCCCTGACATTTAGCACAACAGTGGAAACAACAAAGGAGGATCCATTTCATACATCTAGAAAAGAGTCTGATGGCCAACAACTATGGCTCAATATGCAACATTCCCAACCCTTTCTTCTTAATTCACCAACTCCTTGTCTTAAATATTTCACAAAGCCTCGATTCTATGTTGCTATTTCTTACTACCTCAAATAGAAATGATCTTCTCAATACTTTCTCTTATTCTCACTTTTTCTTTTTCTTTTTCTTCTTTTTTCTTTTTTCTTTTCTTTTTTCTTTTCTTTTCTTTTTTCTTTTTTTTTTCTCTTTTTCTTCCTTTTCTTACTATCTACTGTTCTTTCCTTCTTATCCTTCTGAATAACCCAATAAATTACTACCAATCTAAATAGCTTCCCTCTCTCAAACTGACATGCTCGCACTCTCCCATTATCAAACACCATCCAATCTCCCTGAAATTCCCCATGCCAAAAATAACGTCATCAAAAATCTGAATATGAGAAAGCCACGGTGGTTCCTGCACCTCCCAAAAGCCAAGGAAACTAAGGCAAAACAAGTCGCATGCAAATGGTTCAGGTGTATAATGACATGGAGAGAATTTTATGGTTCAGGATCCTGCACCAGGGAGTTTTAAGGCAAAAACAAGAAGCAAGCAAATGGTTCAGGTATAGGATGAAATGAAAAGAGTATGGCCACTCTCTCAGGATCAAACTTAGCACAGTAGGTGTTGTTTGAGGGCGATTGGGATGATGCTGGTATAACCTATAGCCCTTATACTTTTCAATGCAATGGAATGGAAATGCAGGTTTGGTATGCAATTTAAGCAAGTCGAAGAATGCCAAAATGATCATACCTTATTTTCACAACGCATGATCATAAAGTCTCAGTACTCACCAGGGAATTTGTCAGCTTGCTTATCAACATTCAAGCACCATGTGGAAGTAGTCCTCAAAGTACTTTGTCATGGAGTTCATAGAACATCAGCATCCATTTCGTTTGTGGTTCATATTTGCAAACACAAGAAATCACCATCCTGAGCAATCCATTGTCGTACATTGTGTGACTCGCAATCAGCACAGCAGCAGCCTCAGCCTCCAAAATGAATTCATTCACTGGAAGTTACACCCTGATGTCTGAACATAATACTCCAGTGTAGTGACAGTTCCAATGTTTGAATCCCAGAGTAGTCGTTCTCCCCCTAGCTTCTTGAGTTCCTGCATAAATTATATATATATATATATATATATATATATATACATGTATTTTATTATTGTTATTATTCTTTTGCCCTGCATCGCCAGCCCATTACAGGTTCATCCCTGAACCCCCTCCGACATCAAAATTGAGATTCCTTCACGGCCAATCTTCCACCCTGTCCGCCCCTCTTGCCCCTAGTATAATACGCTGTGACCTTGCCACCCCTATTTCAAACAACATCGGTCGTCAGCTGCGGATCCACTCTTCAATTCTGCCATGTCCAGCCGCACCAAGCCTCGCCCAATGGTCCGCGAATTCGTTCCTTTCTCTTAATATATGTAGTACCCGAACATCCCCAGCAAAATTGATCACCTCCTGTATAGGCGGCAGCAAGTAGTGTAAGCGTCTGGGCACCAAACCTGGAGAGTTTACCCATCTAACCACATTGGCACTGTCGCACTCAAAGATTAATCTGATCAGCGGAAAGCCTTGGTCCCTGATGAGAGCCTTGCACACACGATTAATTGCAATCATTTCGGCTTCTGTGGAGTCCTTAATACCAATATAGTCTGACAGAATGAATAGAACCTCCCCATATTCGTCCCTAATCACTCCCCCAATCCCCGCTGGCCCAGGATTGCCTAACGACGAGCCATCCATATTTACCTTCCTCCGACCCCTTCCCGGTCTAATCCAGACCAATCCACCCCGAGAGCTCTTGTTACACCACTGTGTAGACCTTCTCAGGCTATGAGGAAAAGTCGAATTCAACCATCCCACACTTAGATCAAAATCATCTTCCGTAGCCTTCCACCAAAAGCCGAGTCTCCACCTTAATTCATCCTTCGCTGCCCTAATATCCACTCTCTCGCCTTTGAACACCACCCCATTTCTTACTTTCCATAAAGTCCAGCAAATTACCGCCCCTGTTACCAACCACACCTCCTTGTCATCTTTTTTCATTTTGACATCACACCACCAAGACAGCAAGTTGACAACTCTACCGGGCAACGCCCAATCAACTCCAAACAAACTTACACCAAAGTACCATAAGGATTGGGCCACCACGCATGTACAAAACAGATGATCCAGTGTCACACATGCCTGTTCGCAACATGGGCACAGGTTGTTCGAGGCAGAAACGCAGCCTCTACTGACGAGTAGGTCACGGACAGGTAAAGCCCCAACAATAATTTTCCACATCAGTACCTTAGCCTTCATTGGGCACTTCATTTTCCACATGCACTTCCAAAACCGAGACACATCCAAATCCTGTTCGCCGTCTTCCTTGTACCAACATGATTTTGTTGAGAATCCTCCATTGCCTTCAAGTGTCCAGCAAGTCCGATCCTCCATGTATTTACACAGCTTATGGCCTCCGATCACATCTAGAAAAGCCCTCCAAACCTCCACCTCCCAATCGAATAGATGTCTTCTCAATTGGATGGACCACTCCCATTCAAACCCAACCCAAGACCCATATTCTGAAATCTAGCCGTCCTTGTTGATAGCTAGAGCGTAGATACGAGGAAACATCTCCCTTAAAGTCGAGCCCCCCTCCACCCAACTATCTAGCCAAAATCTTGTTCTATTGCCATTTCCTACCAAGATAGCCAACTCATTCCCATTAGTTCTGTCACTAACACTCTCCCATGCCTTACAAATATTACCCCAAACTGACCTCACAATCTTCATATCCGGTACAAGCGGAGCCTATCCCTTATACTCCCTCCGTCCCATTAAAAGTGGCCACTATTCCTTTTTGGGGTGTCCCATTAAAAGTGGCCACTTTCCCTTTTAAGTAAATTAGATTAACATAAACATGATTAAAAACCCCACAATAATGACAATTGTACTTTCTGCACAAAGTCCCTATATATGTTTAACCATTAATATCTCAAAATGGGTATAAATAAAAATTATATAAAATATATATTCTAAAACTATACGATTAGACGATTCCAACAAGATCACACTTGACTATTTTTGTCTTTCTACATCATTACGATAACATTAAGTCAAAGTTAAATAATAAATATGGTTAAAAATCAAATGTAACCATTATAAATTAGATGGATGAATTAGTGAAATTTAATCACACCACTTTAACTACTAAATCCCACTACCTAAATTCCCATGCCCAAAAGAAAGGGGCCACTTATATTGGGACGGAGGGAGTAGTATTTAGCGTTGATGACTTCAGTCCACATCCCTTTCTCTTTCCCGAACCTCCATCTCCACTTGTAAAGGAGCGCAGTGTTGAGTTTAGTAATATCCCAGATGTTGAGGCCACCTAGCTCCTTAGGCATACAAATCTTTTCCCATCCAATTGTATGCAATTTCCTATTTCCATCCCACTCATCCCAGAAAAACCGCCTTTTAACCTTTTCCAGCCTATTCGCCACCTGAGCAGGAATTTTAAACATAGACAAAAAATATATTGGCAAGCTGTTCAGCACAGATCTGATAAGGCATAGTCTCCCTGCCTGTGTAAGTAATCGCCCCTTCCATCCCGCCATCCTTCTTTCCACCCTATCCAAGACCGGTTGCCAAATTTCCGTCCCATTCACTCTACCGCCAATTGGAATGCCCAGATACTTCAATGGCCACTCTCCCACCCCACAACCCAAAACACTCGCTGCCTCCCTCTCCAATGTAGATGTACAATTAATACCAATTACACTCGACTTCTTGAAATTTATCTGTAATCCAGTAGCCCAAGATAGGCACCTCAACAGACGTTTTAATATCACCACCTGTGACAACTCCCCTTCACAAAACAAGATGGTGTCGTCCGCATACTGTAAATGGGTAATTACCGGTCCTCCGTCGCCAACCCCCAGCCCCACTATGAACCCCAGTTCTGCTGCCCGAGAGAGCAACCTGTTCAAAACTTCCACCACAAGCATGAAAAGATACGGAGAGATATGATCGCCTTGTCGTAGGCCTTTTTGAAGTTTGAAAAACTCAGTCGCTGTTCCATTGATTAAAACCGCAGCCGAGGCAGAGGTGACACACTCCCTAATCCAACTTATCCACTTCTCGCCAAATCCCATTGTTTCTAAGACCCGAAAAAGTACCTTCCAAGAGACATTGTCATAAGCCTTAGCAAAATCAAGCTTTATGACAAACCCCTTTCTATTCGCCCTCTTGGTAGAATGAATTACCTCTGCCGCTATCAAAACACCGTCTAGGATTTGTCTGCCTTTCACAAATGCCATTTGGGATTTGCCTATGATGCCGCCCAACACCCCTGAATTCTCCTGGACAATACTTTCGCCACTATTTTGTACATACTTCCTACTAGTGAAATCGGCCGGAAGTCTCCAAACTCAAGTGGATTATCTACCTTTGGGATTAGAGTGATAAACGATGCCCCGACCTCCCTAGGTATCCTGCTATCCAGCTCCAGCCCATGGAAAATTCGCATCACCTCCCCTTTTATCATATCCCAGTACCTCTTAAAAAAGTCGATGTTGAAGCCATCCGGGCCGGGAGCCCTATTGCCATCGCAACTCCAGATGGCCGCTCTGACCTCCTCCTCCGATTAGAGAACGCCCCCTGATAGAATTTCCTTGCTGCATTTTTAATTATTGACGGATCATCCACCACCTCCCCTTCCCATTTGATTGCCCCGATGTGACTTTTCCGCCTATTAAGAGCAGTGACAGCATGGAAGAAACGAGTGTTTTGATCTCCCTCCTTGAGCCACCTAATCCTCGACTTTTGTAGCCATCTCTGTTCCTCGGCCAAAAAAAGATTTTTTAATTCTAGTTTCTTACCCTGCCAAAAAAAAAATGAACCTTACCCTAGTGGTCAAGTCTCTGCAACTCCTATCAATGTTAAATAATATTTTAAATAACACTAATTTAGTGTTTCTTAAATAATGCTATAATTAATGAATAATTATTGTGATAAACGTATACTACTCAGAAAATATCAATGACTTACTTTAATGGAAAAAAGCCCTAATGGTCTCATAATTTTATTTGTTTTCTCAGACCATCAAAAAAATGAATTAACCCATCGGTAACTATGCTAATCTTAGCTCAATCCATTCCATTCACCCCTAATGACAACACCATTAACCGTACGCTTGGGCTCCCACTCATCTTTGCCGACATATAGGTATCAATATTTACCCAAAAAATTATTTAAATAACACTAATTTAGTATTTCTTAAATAATGCTATAATTAATGAATAATTATTGTAATAAACATATACTACTCACAAAATATCAATGACTTACTTTGATGAAAAAAAAGCCCTAATGGTCTCATAATTTTGTTTGTTTTCTCATACCATCTTCTAAAAAATGAATTAAATTAATTCATCCAGTAAATATGATAATCTTAGCACAATCAATTCCATTCACCCCTAATGACAATTAACGCTGACGTGGCAACGGATTAGTCGCCTAATGTGGTTGATGTGGCAACATCATCACGTCACTTCAGCGTTAATTGTCATTACATGTGGGTGGGATGGATTGGGCTAAGATTAGCATAGTTACCGAATGAATTTTATTACTTTATTTTTTATAGGATGGTTGACAAACAAAATTATGGAACCATTAAGGTTTCTTTTCCCCGACTTTAAGCAACTAGATTTGGGCAAGAAAATTACCACAGCTTATATATACACACATATATATATATATATATTGGGGGTTAATTTATAATTTTATATAACTTTGATGACACATTTATAAATTTATCAAAGTTCAAAATGAACGAAATTGATAGTTAAAGGAGATTTATGGGATTAATATATATATATATATATATATATATATAGAGAGAGAGAGAGAGAGAGAGTTTGTTATTCCGACAAAAAAGTTGAGAAACACCAACTTAAAGGACCAAAAGAGGAATTTTCCACCGGCGATGAGAACCCAAAAATTTCAAAACGGCCCCAAATCCGCTGACGGAAATGGCTACGCAATTTTCTGTCGCCAACTTCGGCTACGGAATCAGCGACTGAAAGAGTGTCGCTGTCGACTACGGAAAAATCTGTCACGGACATCGGCGACGGAATATTTCCGTCGGCAATTCCGTCACCATGGTCGGCGACGCCTCATTTTTCGTCGTCACTGAAACGCCTACAAGGAAGTGACGGAACTAATTCCGTTGCGGATCCGTCTGCCGACAGAAATAAGGGCCTTGGCGATGGAACCAATTTCGTTGCCGATTCAAGTTTTTCTTCTTGTGATTATTTGTTAGTAGAACAACTTAAAGTCGAGAGACACTCTTAAAAATCTATATAATGGTCTAAACTCCATATCATCTGAAAAGGCAAATTTAATACTCCCTCCGTAATTTAATGATGTTAATATTCCATTTTTTCACGCAATCTAATACAAATGTTTAACGATTAATATATCAAATTGTATAAAAGTAAAAGTTATAAAAGTTAATATTCTAAAGCTATGTGATTAGACGAATCTAATAACATTTCGCTTGACTATATTTTATCATATATAACTATATTAAAAGGTCGAATCAAAATTACTTAATCAAGAGTGTTTATTATGCAAATGTTAACATCATTAAATTATAAAGGGAGTATTACCTGCAATACCTAAAATCAGGAAAGAAAAAAAAAAACACCATTGGTCCCATAAGTTTCTCCGATTTCGATTTCAGTCCCATATTAATTTCACTATTAACACAATCAATCCATTATTTTTGCTAATTTTTGTGTAATCCATCCCAAACCCCTTAATGACGCGTTTCTGCTGATGTGGCACCGGATTAAGCAAACTCATGGGACCAATGGTGCGGGAATTAAGCAACTTATGAGGCCAATGGCGCCGGATTAAGCAAACTTACGTAGGGCCACGTCAGCAGAAATGAGTCATTAAGGGGTTTGGAATGGATTATGCAAAAATTAGCAAAAATAATGAATTGATTGTTTTAATAAAATTAATATGGACTGAAATCGAAATTGGAAAAACTTATGGGACCAATGGTTTTTTTCCCCCCTAAAATCAGTATTTACTTATTCATACAATTAATCGCCATGGTGCTGTAACAAGATCTGGCTGGCTCTTCTCTAGCATAGAATTATGTTTGACCCCATACTGGTGGTCATGTCATCTTGATTATTTTGCTCGGTGGCTTTTGTAAGTAGTTGTGTGTTGCCTTTTGGGGTTGGCGGAGATACACCCCTTCTCTTCTTTGACGATGGACTTGTTTTGTTTTTGCTCGGAATAAGATTCGTTTTCCTCTCAAAAAAAAAAAAAAAAAAAAAAAATAGACCCGTCAACACCGTATATTCAACAGAAAATTTGAACACGTGTATACAAATTATTGGATAACCTCTAACAGAAAATTTGAGCCCAGATCAGACAGATGATTAACACCCTGTCTTGTAACGAGCCTATAAATTAGGACAATTCACATCTAAAATATCTCCAAATTCAAAACCATGGCCAATGCCAACACTATTGTCATCGCTTTCTTCGTTCTAATCTTTGCTTCAGGCAAACTTATTAATAATTAGATTCATCTTCCATTTCTTCGTTTTATTCTACTAGCTAGTTTTGATCATTCCATTATTTTGGTTAATTGCAGGGATAATGAATATAACTAATATTAGTGCAGGTCGAGACGATGGCGGAATGGTTAGCAGTGTGGCGATAACAGCTCCGGCCGAGCTTACACCGGTAATAAAGGATAATCCCGGTGTCTGCTTAACAGAATATAATTTGTGCGAGGATCATCATGATCGTGAGAATTGTAATAAGACATGCTTTGAAAACTGGAAGGGTCACCATCCGTCTGCGGAGTGCGTAGGCGAGTTCAGAGATTTATGGTGTGTATGTCGTCATGATTGTACTTGAATAAAATTATTTTTCAGCCATCCTATTCCCCCGAAAAAAATTTATTATTTATTATTCAATTCCGATTTGTTTCAATTTAACATAAATTAAACTATTTGCTGGGACAAAAATTATAAAATTTAAACATGCTACTATTAATATATATAAATACATTGTTGTCAGTATCATCATTAAATAAATCAATAAACATTACAAGAGATAATTATTATAATATATTAATAAGTTTTAATTTTAGGCCACTACAAACACTAATATACCAAAATATAGGTCACTACAAGGGCAGTGTATAGTAAAAATAGGTCAAATGACCTTATAACATTACTTATATCTGCAATGTAAAAATAGGCCACTACAAGATGATTTGGTCTATTTTTACAATGCACTGTCCTTGTAGTGGTCTATTTCATTATTACTTCCTCTGTCTCACTATTTTTGTTACGGACCCACCCAGCACGTATGCCGATGCACATTTTTAACGGCTAATAACTTAAATTGTATACAACGAAAAGTTATAAAAAGTTAATTGTCTAAAACTACAATATTAGACGAATCTAACAAGATCTCACTTGACTATGTTTTTTCTTACATAACTATAATAAAAATTCAAATCAAAGTTGAACAGTGAATAGTGTCAAAAAACCATCCGTAACAAATATATTGGGACGGAGGTAGTAATATCAAACTAGTAAGTAACCCGTCGAGACTTGACGACATAATTATATATTTTATAATATACATATATATACTTATATTGTATAAAATAATAAAAAGTTATATTTTGAGTAATGAAAAATGTGTAATGATTTTATATCTATTCGAAAGAGGATGTATATGATAATATAATTTAATTATTTTTAAAACTAACTAAGAAATTATATTATACCGTCTTCTTTAGCTTCTGTGGCTTGTCCAGTACAAACCCAACAGATCAATAAAAATAATTATTAAAATATATTTTTTTTATCTAATTTGAAATTTAAATTAAAATAAAATAAAATTTAAATATAAATATTAAGCATAATATAAAAAATTCCCTCACAATTTGCTGAAAATTTCATTGCTGAAGTGGTGCAGTTTATATTTGTATATGTACTCTTAAAAATTGTCGCTATAGAATCACCCGTAGAGTTTATAAGAATATCATGCGGAAACGTCACATCTGATTGTAGATCTTCAAAATCACCACCGGCCTTACCATCACCTGCATCAAATATCCATTTTGCAAATTTTTTGTCATATATAAATTTTATTGTAAACAACATTTCTTGTGGTATCTTGAGTTAATCATTCTTAATTTTGTATTAGTACTTTGAGCCAAATCTTGTTAGTGACACGAAATATTACAACATAACTGTTCATGGCTAAAATGTGGTTTTGGAAGATAAAGTCGAACATTATTTAAAGATTGACATTGACTTTTGTTTAGAATAATAGCAAAACAAACTACAAGTTGAAATTTTCTCATCTGAAATCGAATGGGGAATTTGGTTAAATCAGATAGGCTCATAATCATTCTACCAATCAAGAACTTTTTACTTTCATGATTTCCCGAAAATGATTTAAACTCAATAATATAGTTCCACATCTTGGTTACTATCAACCTACTTACATTGCATACTTTATTTGATGGATCTATATTCCATGACTATGCAACCCTAATTCAATTATATTTCATGATTCGGTAATCCAGAACAATTGATCGTGTTTAGATATTCCAATGAAAATAATTCGTTGACATTATTTATGCTTTCATACTCTTGACAAATATTGTTAGAACTGATATATATATATATATACATTTTCATTTGCAGACATACATTCCATGATGTAATCATTGATCGTATCAACATTCTCATTGGTAGGGATTGGTATAGCAATATCTTTAAAAATATCTGGATTTGAAGTGGTGCAGTTTATATTTGTATAAGTACTCTCAACAATTGTCGCTATAAGATCTCCCGTAGAGTTTATAAAATTATCATCTGGAAATGTCACATCTAATTGTATATCTTCGAAATCAATACTAGATTTACAAATTACCATCACCTACATGAAGAATTCTTTGTGCAAATTTCTGTTATATATAATTTTCATTGTAAACAACATGTTTTGTACTATCTTGGGTTAATCCATCTTAATTACATATTAATACTTCGAGTCCCCTCTTTCCAGTGACACAAGATATTGCACTGTATCACTAACATGGGTAAAAGCTGATTTTTGAAGATATAGTCCAACATTCTTTAATGATTTACGTTGACTTTTTTATAGTCATAATAAAACAAAATGCGAGTGTGATCCTCTGAAATCGAATGAGGAATTTGGTTAATTCAGACATGCTCATAATCATTCTAACCAATCAAGAATTTTCATCTAAAATAATGAGCTTTGTTTTAATGAGAAGAGATGTTAAGTAATTTTATGGGATAAGTTTTATGCATGTAGAATTCTCGTCACAATCTAGTGGATACCAAATCTAGAATGTGCAGTCCTACCTATTGGATGGAGTAGAGGTGCTATTCCACTTGATGCTACATGCAACACAATATCACTTCTCCCACTAAGGGCTAAACATAATGTTTCTTAGATAAATTATCGATAAATGTCTTGTCAGTTCCATTATGTAAAGAAAAAAGAATCAACCCTCATCACTATCAACTACATACATTATATAAACATTCATCTGCTCATTAATCAACAAAGGTAATAGCTTAGTATGCTCCGCCTTCATTTCTTTCTTATTATAATATGTCTCTTCTAATATCAATAGAATATTTGTTTCAGACGTAAAAATTTCATTCAGTACCAGCATTCCAGAGAAAATTTTCAAACTTATAAAATTTGCAGCAATTTGCCTTTCAATTTCTAACAAAGCTGGATCTATATTTGTTCTTCCGTCAATTGCAAATCTGTTAAAATATAGATTAATGAAGTATTTATTAAAAAATAGATTAAAAAAATAAATTTTCCTTCTTTATTTTCTGATGGATATATTCGCACCCCAATAACTCTTTATACACCTTATTCCTTTATTTATAATATGCTTTACGAAAGTAACTAATTTACTCTAAACCAATTATCCATAAAATATGAATTTTCACAATTCTCTTAATATTTGTACTTTTTTTGTATTATTTGTATTAGAATAAAACATAAATATGATTTATACTATTTAGTATATATTTATATACAATTAGAATGATATAATTATAAAATATATTTTTTTAACGATTAGCAACTATATAATTGTATATTACTTTTAGTAAATATATAATTTTATACCTACTTTTAGGAGAAGTGACATTTTGTAAAAACATGACCCATATATGTAGATTAATTAATATATACAAATCTTTTCCATATTTTTTTTTGAGGGAGAAAGGAGCAATTTTATTCATAACCAATCCAAAAATTTTGGTACATCAAGAACTATGAGGGGCTGGGCTTCAATAGAACCCCTCAACAATACATCATAGTCTAGCAAGAGACGAAGGCCTCCTCCGCGAATATCAGCATCAGCAACATGGCAATTCTTAAGTATCCTTCCGCAGCAGCAGCAGCAACATCATGGGGCATCAATATCAGCTATAGCGGCTGTACACTCACCATCAAAATTACATCCGCATCGGCACACCAGACCCATCAACCAGAAGTCTCCAAAATCCTAGCAATCCTCATGTTTCAGACTAAGAGCAAAATGACATCGATAAAGTACAATAGCAGCAGCAAAGTATCAACAGTAGCCAACCCCCAAAATGGTATAGGCAACAATGACTCCGACCATCATTTTGACCTTCCCATATTATATTTCAGCTCGCAAGCGAATACAGACTCATAAGCTTGCTTAGGAGTACATCTCCCCTGCAAATTACTCAAGTCCAGCGCAATGAAAGCATAGGGGTATTAGGTGAGTATGAAAAGGTCTCGGTTGAGGTGATAAAAGGGTTACAAAGGCTGGGGACAGAAAGGGGAAACGTCATGAGAGTCACACAAGAGATCATAAGCGTGTCGAGGCGAAATAGGTACCTCAGCTATTGAAATATCAAAACCAAAGAACCTTATCACCAATCAGTGAAAATACAAAACCAAAAATTGTGGTTATAATCATTGAGGCCATATAAATCATCTCAGGCACTCAGATTTATCCTCTATAAAGTATGATCACTAATCACATGGCATCTAAATCATCAGCATGTCAGGTTAAAAAACCATGCAAAATCGATTCAACACGCAGCTACCTGATCTTTTCTCTTCTAATTATATTTTCTTTTTTTTTTCTCTTATTTTTTTTTCTTTTTTTTATGAGATATTCTCTCTCTACTTTTTTTTTTTTTTTCAATGGACAGCCCAACCAAAGAGAAGCAAAAACAGAAAGGGACTACCCCTAGCTTTCTTTCCTTTGTCGTAGCCTGAGTAATGATGAGCAAACCCACTCTCTTTCAAGAAACAGGACCAAAACCACAACAGCACAAATGAGTTTCTCATGTGATTTCATGGGCGTTTCCTTGATGTCCCGCATAAGTCAACATAGATTGTAATGGCTAGCTAAAGAAGAAGGTTGGTGGTAAAAGGAATAGAGTGTGGGGAGAGAAGGGGGAGGAGAAACAGTAGTAAACTGGTTAGAAGATCAGAAATGCACACGGTTTTTGAGGGAAAAAGAAGCTGGTAAGGGGGAAGAAAGTGTGAAATGAGTTGATCTAAGTATGTTGAGCATAGGGATGCTGAGCTTAAAGATGGTGGAATCAGGCAACAGCAGCAAAGAAGACAGCAGCAGACCATTGGAGTTGGATAGTGTTGCATTTTACATTCTTTGTATTTTACTCTCTGGGGTAGTTCAGTAATTTGCTTCTTTAGGCCTAGTTTAGCTATAAGCGTGTTTACGCTTTCTCCTATATATATTCAGTCAGCCATTGTATCAAACACTTCAATTTCATTCTTCAATATACAATGGCAGTTATTTACATCCTTGTTCGTTCTACTCTCATCATGGTATCAGAGCTATAACGATCCTGTTGTGCTCGCTGTTTGCCTCTATACCGTGCGTTAATTCTCTGGTCTTCATCTTCTATTGTCTGCTATGGCAAATGAAGATTCACCTTCTGTAACTAAGTCCGATTCAACTGTTGAGCAAAGTAGCGATGAGTTCTCGCTCTCTCCGATGGATCATGCTCACTTTTAATTGACTCCGATTCAGCTTGATGGAACGAATTGGACAGCTTGGCGTATTGCAGTTCGCACTGCCTTGCGCGTTAAGAAGAAAGAAAAATTCATCGACGGTACTCTTACTCCTCCTAATACTTTAGATCCTCAGTATGATGCCTGGTTGTGTGTGGATAGTTTAATTCTTACCTGGTTGAGAAATTCTATATCTCCTGAAATCTATAGACAATTTATTCATAGTGCTACTGCTAGAGAGCTTTGGGTTGATTTGGAGGATAGTTTTGGACAGACTAGTGCTCCGACCATTCTGTATTTGAAGAGGAAAGTAGTTAACCTAACTCAAGGCAATCGTACTGTAACCAGTTACTTTGGAGAATTTAAGATGTATTAGACAGATTTAAAGGCTTTGGATCCAGATCCTGTTTGTAGCGCTGAAGTGTTGAAGGCTTTACTGGAGCGTGATCAACGTGATATGCTTTTGCACTTTCTAATGGGATTAAATGAGGAGTTTTCACACGTCTGTAATCAGATTCTTCTTATGAATCCTCTACCAACTGCTAGTAAAGCTTATGGAATAATATGTGGTGCTGAAGCACAAAAAGGAGTGTTAGGAGTTACTAGTGATGGACATACCGGTTTTACACTAGCTGTAACTGAGAGAGGGAATATAGATAAGGTTTCTACTGATAAAAGAGCTATGTGTACTTACTGCAAGAAGCTAGGCCACACCAAGGAGAAGTGCTTCAAATTGGCTAATCGATCAGCATTCTGTGATCATTGCAAGAAGAAAGGGCATGTGAGAGCCAATTGCTTTCAATTGACTGGAGTCATTCCTGACTGGTACAACACTCTAGGAAAGGGAAAATCTATTGCTGGAGCTACCATCTCACAACCTGTGACCGCCTCTACCATCAACAACACCTCCACTGGCTCAAAGGAAAGCAGTGTCTCAGATTCTGCTAAAACTAACAGACTGTTGGAAGAGCTAATCAAGGAACTGGCAAAGACTAATGGTGGAGCCAGACTCCCTAATCCCATTGATTATGTTGGAGGTGCTTTTGACTTGGCAGGTAGTTCTTCTTCCTTCAAATCTTATGTCTCTAATGGTTGGATTCTTGACTCCGGAGCTAGTTGTCATCTGTGTTCTAAATTGTCTTTGCTCATTGACCCTCAGCCATGTTCTTCCTTTCACTCGATTATACTGCCAGATGGCACCATTAAATCACCCTCACACACTGGTTCTATTAAATTGACTGCAGATTTAATAGTTCTAAATGTGAACTTTGTTCCAGGGGTGATTTTGAATCTCATATCTATAAGTCAGCTCACTGCTGACTTACATTGTATGGCTATCTTTGATCCTTTCCATTGTGAACTGCAGGACCTGAAAACTAGAAGAACATTACTCAAGGCCATACTAAACTATAAACTCTACATTACTCCTTCTAGTGTAAGTAAAAATTCCAGTTCCAACTATGTTAATTCTGCTATTGTTTCTGATTCCAATACTTTGCTTACTTGGCACAATAAGTTAGGCCATCCTTCCTCCAAAGTTATGGCTAACATTGGTTTAATAACTGATGCTACACTTGATGTACCATGTGATATTTGCTATACATCAAAAATACACAGACTTCCTTTCAATTCCAGTACATCTCATGCTTCTTCTTTGTTTGAGTTAATACATTGTGATCTTTGGGGACCTTTCACTCCATCTGACAGAAATCAGTATAGATTTATGTTAACCATTGTTGATGACAAATCTCGAGCCACCTGGCTATTCTTGCTTACTTCTAAACATGACACCTGTGGCCTGCTATCAAAATTCTTTGTTCATGTGAAGACACAATACAATGGAACCATAAAAATCCTGAGGTCTGACAATGGGTCCGAATTCAAGAACAAAAGGTGTCAAACTATGCTTCAGGATCTTGGGATTATCCATCAGACATCTTGCATCTACACTCCACAGCAGAATGGACGAGTAGAGAGGAAACATCAACATCTCACTCAAGTTGCCAGAAGTCTACTACTCAAGTCTGGAGTTTCTAAATCCTATTGGGGTGATGCTATGCTTACAGCAGCTTACATCATTAATCGACTTCCTACTGGTGTGCTCAATTGGAAATCTCCATATGAAGTTCTATTCAACAAGAAACCTGACTTCTCTGACCTCCATACATTTGGGTGTCTTGGCTATATGAAACTTCCTCCTACTTATGCTGGAAAGTTGGATCTCAAAGGAATAAAAGGGGTATATCTTGGTCCTGCTCACAATCAGAAAGGCCACAAAATACTTGATCTCACTAGCAAGAAGGTTCATGTTAGCAGGGATGTTATTTTCTTTAATGACATCTTTCCCTTTCAAGGTCACAATGGTATTAACTCTTCCTCTAACCCCACTATTACCCATACAAAACCCTTACCATTTATTCCTCTTGAGTTGCCCACTGCCACTCAAGATTACAACACTTTCTCTGAAGTGCCTACTGCACTTCAGGATAATGTGCAATCTCCTTTAGCTCCTACTGAGCTAATGAGTCAAACTATTGATGCTAATTCACCTGTACTCCCTACTGAAGTACAGAGTCTCACTTCCTCAGTTGAAACATCTCTTGATGCCTCAACCTCTGATGTTCCATCTTCTATGGAACACCATCTTTCACCTTATCAGAACACAGCTGTGGCTTCTGCTCCTGACTCAGTTCCACCACAAAGACCAAGAAGAGAAGTGAGAAGACCTGCCAGGTATAAGGATTATGTTTGTACATCCATTGATGATCCTCACTTTGTTCCTCAAAGTTTCAGTCAAGCTCATGGTGTGCCTCATTGGACCAAAGCTGTTGATGATGAGCTGGAGGCACTCTCCAAGAATGACACCTGGGAGCTTGTTCCTCTTCCAGCTGGTAAACGTCCCATTGGTTGCAAATGGGTGTTTAGGATCAAATACAACACTGATGGGAGCATTAGTAAATACAAGGCTCGATTGGTTGCAAAGGGATTCCACCAGAAATATGGGGAGGATTATAATGACTCTTATGCTCCAGTGGCAAAGACTGTAAGTGTTCGGATTCTCTTTGCCTTAGCTGCCTCTTTTCACTGGTCCATTTCCCAATTAGATGTTAACAATGCCTTTCTCCATGGTAACTTGGAAGAGGAGATCTTTATGCATTGTCCACCAGGTTTACCAGCTCCTAAAGGTCACATCTGTAAGCTCAAGAAGTCCCTCTATGGCCTCAAACAAGCACCACGGCAGTGGTATGGTGCTTTGTCAACATTCCTGAAGCAGTGTGGTTATGTGCCTACCTACAGTGATCCTTGCATCTTCCTCAAGTTTACTCAGGTTGGGATAGTCATTTTAGTGGTGTATGTGGATGATATCCATATCACAGGGGCTGATTCTTG
Organism: Hygrophila difformis; assembly: GCA_030278955.1. Taxonomy (NCBI): domain Eukaryota; kingdom Viridiplantae; phylum Streptophyta; class Magnoliopsida; order Lamiales; family Acanthaceae; genus Hygrophila; species Hygrophila difformis. Next base: position 61,415,344 of record JAOANR010000003.1, read on the forward strand.
TGAAATCCAAGCAATCAAACAACAACTGCATTCCAAATTTACCATCAAAGATCTTGGTGCAGCTTCTTACTTTCTGGGGTTGGAAATTGTTACATCTGAGAATGGTTACTCTGTCAACCAATCTAAATATGCAGCTGACCTGTTGGAGGAAGTCAGCTTTCCCTCAAATCCCAAAGTTCATGTACCTGCTGCCCCTCACAAGACTCTTGGTACCTCTGCTCCTTTATTTGCTGATCCACACCTCTACAGGAGGACAGTTGGTAAATTGCTCTATCTTGGTTTCTCTCGACCCGACATCTGTTACAGTGTTCAACAACTCTCTCAGTATATGCAAGAACCTACCACTGAACATTGGGATGCTGTGATCCTCATTCTTCAATATCTTGAAAACAATCCTCATGTTGGTCTTTTCTATCCCTTTGGCTTGCCTCTTGACTTGAAGGGTTTCTGTGACGCTGACTGGGGAAACTGTCCCATTACTCGCAAGTCTTTAACTGGCTTTTGTATTTTCTTGGGTGGTCATCTTGTAGCTTGGAAAACCAAGAAGCAAAACTTCGTCTCAAAGAGCTCCACTGAGGCTGAATTTCGAAGTCTTGGGGCTGCTGCTTCTGAGTTATTGTGGATTGGTTCTGTGTTCCAGGAACTTAAACTTCCTTTATCTACACCTTTTCCTCTCTTTTGTGATAATCTCTCTGCCATACAGCTTGTTAAAAACCCCCTACATCATGAACGAACCAAGCACATTGACGTTGGGTGTTTGTTTGTTCGAGACTACTTTCAGCAGGGCTATATTGATCCTTTATTTGTGTCTTCTACTCATCAATTGGCGGATGTCTTCACCAAAGGTCTTCCTTCCAAGGTGTTTCTTCCTCTTTGCTCCAAGTTGAACCTCTGGCGTGGTTCAACTTGCGGGGGGGATGTTGAGCATAGGGATGCTGAGCTTAAAGATGGTGGAATCAGGCAACAGCAGCAAAGAAGACAGCAGCAGACCATTGGAGTTGGATAGTGTTGCATTTTACATTCTTTGTATTTTACTCTCTGGGGTAGTTCAGTAATTTGCTTCTTTAGGCCTAGTTTAGCTATAAGCGTGTTTACGCTTTCTCCTATATATATTCAGTCAGCCATTGTATCAAACACTTCAATTTCATTCTTCAATATACAATGGCAGTTATTTACATCCTTGTTCGTTCTACTCTCATCAAAGTACCCTATCGTTTTCAATTGCACTGAGAAATGGATAAATGCAAGCTCAATGTGTGTAGTTAAGCAAGATTAAGAGTGTTAGAGAGGCAAGATCTCACCGGGAATATTCGGGATGTCACCACTTTTCTGTGTAATTTGATCATTCCTTTAGCATTCACGGTTGACAATTCAGCCCACCCTCCATAGTACGGCCTCGGCAGTAGCATCGGCAAGCAACGAAACCATTTACAATTCCAAATATATTCCTCCCTCCGCTATCCCGCTAGTAGTGTTCAATTGTCATCATTTATTCTCCGCCTTGGATTCCCGGCATCAGCTTTCTTTCCCTGAGATGTTTCAGCAGCCTTCTCCGCAGTAGCACCACACACTCTTCGCTACATTCTTCTAGCAACTCATGATTAAGTAACAGCAATGACTCCACCAGATCAACTTCTGACCTCCTGTGTTCCATCACGGCAAAACACCTGTTCTCCAAGAAGCAGCTGCAGCATCAGTAGTCTCCAAAAGAAATCACAGTAATAGCAGCCTCCAAATTGAAACAGCAGCAGTCCTTGAAGTTCCAATTCCTTCCCAAGTCTTATTTCCACTGCCAAGATCTTGTGACCACCAATTTATTCCATTAGATCATGTGAATCTGTGTGCCCCCATCTCGTTTCAAAGCATTCACCACAGCAAGAAGTCATCACATCAGGATTCCGACTTTCCAATTCAGTGTCAGCAAATCTAACTGGCTATATTAAAACCATGCCTCTACTTTTTCTATACCAGTAGCTCCAAGTTTTGGAAAAAAAACACCATTGGTCCCATAAGTTTCCCCAATTTCGATTTCAGTCCCATATTAATTTCATTAACACAATCAATCCATTATGTTTGCTAATTTTTGCATAATCCATCCCAAACCCCTTAATGACGCATTTCTGCTGACGTGGCACCGGATTAAGCAAACTTATGGGACCAATGGCGCCACAATTAGCAACTTATGGGACCAATGGCGCCACAATTAGCACACTTACGCGGCGCCACGTCAGCAGAAATGCGTCATTAAGGGGTTTGGGATGGATTATGCAAAAATTCGCAAATATAATGGATTGATTGTGTTAATGAAATTAATATGGGACTGAAATCGAAATTGGGGAAACTTATGGGACCAATGGTGTTTTTTTTTCTCCAAGTTTGGCCCAGTGGTCGGCCATCTCATTCCTTTCCCTCATTATATGTTGTAGACGTACCTCCCCGGCGAACTTCAAGACCGAAACAATTGGATCAAGTAATTCATGGAACCTCCATGGGATCTTCCTTGGTTCCTCCAGCCATTTTACAACATTCCAAGAGTCGCATTCGAAAACTAACCTCGGAAGTGGAAATCCTTGATCCCGCATTAGCGCTGAACAGACCCCACTAATCGCCTTAATCTCCGCCTCCGTTGAATCTGTACAACAAATATAATCTGCCATGATAAAAATTATTTCTCCCGCTCCATCCCTAATCACACCACCTATTCCCGCCGGCCCAGGGTTCCCAATCGACGACCCATCGGTGTTTATTTTCCACCACCCCCGCTCCGGACGCACCCAAACTAACCCCCTATGTGGCTCCCTATATCGCTGGCAACCTTGCTGGTACAGGCCCTCTGGAAAATTCCCTTCCATTCCATTTATGCCAATGTTTGACAAATTTATGGCCGCACTATACCAGGTACTCGCTCTCCATCTTACTTCCTCCAGCACCCTGATCCAATCCAGTGTCGATGCTCTGAATATCACATCATTTCTTGATTGCCATATTGTCCAAATTATTGCTAAACCTGTCACCATCCACAAGTCCCTCCTGTTATTCTTTATCTCACAACCCATCCACCAAGCAAGCAAATCTTCTACCCTTCCTGGAACTGCCCACGAAAATCCGAACCATTGTACCCCTTTGTACCATATAAAAGTCGCAAACTCACATTTACAAAATAGGTGTTCAATTGTCTCCGCTTCCTTTTCACAGCATGGACAAATGTTACTTGAGTTCTGTAAACAACCACGACGGATAAGTAAGTCCCTCACAGGTAGTGCTTTGTGTGCCAGTCTCCACGCCAACATCTTAACTTTCGTTGGGGCTTTGATTTTCCAAAGTTTGCGCCATATATTCTCCATTCCTTCCACATCCACCCCTGATGTTTGTTTCCTGCATGAGCTTATTGTTAACCTTCCAGAGTTTTCTCTAGTCCAGATTACCCGGTCCTCCACAAATCTACTCAACTTTACCCTGCAAATCACTCCCAATAGAGCATTCCACACCTCCTGCTCCCAACCAAATAACTCCCTCCTCAGTCGAATACACCAATTCCACTCAAATCCCGACCAAGATCCAAACTCAGATATTCTACCCGTCTTATTTGATGCCAGTGAATATATTCTCGGGAATGCCGTCCTTAAAGACCCCCCACCCTCCACCCAAACATCTTGCCAAAATCTTGTAGCCTCGCCATTTCCAACTTTAATCCTAAAGCCCCCATCATCTGCTCCCATATCTGTTTTCCATATATTCATTAATGTATCTTTTAATAATATAAATTCCATGTATACACTGTGAATTTCATATAAATTTGAAATTTTAAATCTTTAAATACTGAAAATTGTGGGTACTCCATATAAATTGGAAATTAAACATATTTTAAAAAATAAAAATTGAGATTTCATATAAACATTAATATATCTTAAATATGAATAAATAAATATGATGTGCAATGTACATTTTGATTATATTATTTACCACACCAAAAAAATATAACCAAAATTGAGACTAAACCTACAAAAAATTAGCGACATTACCATATGATCACCATATTGAAACATAAACACAACATAATTTTTAGTTGCCAGTGCAGAACCTCATCCTAATAATCTCATGGTGCAAAACCTGCAAATGTCTATTCATGTTATAATAATCCTATAGTGTAAAACTCAAAATCTATAAACAAATAATAAATGCAGCAATAAAATCTATAATAAAATACTAAATAATAAAATAGAAAATAGAAAAAATAAAAAATGCAAAATAATAAAATCCAAAATAGATCAATAAAGATATAAAGTTTAAATTTTATCTTTCAAATATTTTTAAAAGTGAATAAATCTCTAATGAATAAATAAATAAACACGAAAATCTAAAATTAGTCAATTTCAAAATGCAAAATAATATACATAAAATAAAAATACAAAATTTCAAATTTCAAATCTATCAAATATATTTAAAAGTAAAGATTGTGGGAATTCCATATAAAGTTCAAATTACATATATTTCAAAAAGTAAAAATCTATAATGAATAAATAAATAAATGCAAAAATCTATAAAAATTAAAAATTTGAAATGGAGACACCACATTAAATTTAGGATGGGTTGTTCACTAATGCTTTAATATATATATAGATTAAGAATATGCCATCATTAATAAATCCAAATTTCCAATTATCAAATCCCATTAATGAATAAATATATTAAAAGATACATTATTATCAATAAATTCAAAACCATACTTATTACATTACATTAATAAATTAATTAATTAAAATTATTTATTAATTAAAATTGCAAAACCCATACTATTATGTTCATTAAAAAAATAAATTTCAATATTATTGAAAACATAATGAATTGAAACATTCATTTAATTATTTTAACGGAAAAATGGACAAATACGTCCTTTTTCTTTTCCAAAAATCCAAATCAGTCCTTTTTCTATTTTATTATCAAAATAGTCCGCTACAAATGCTAATTATGTCCAAATCGGTCTATTGTTCACTAATTATGCTCTAATTGCCGACGTGGCAAGGGTTTAAATTTAAACCTGACACGTGGGCATAATATTAATCCCTTTTCTTTTATCTTTTGTCAATTCAGTTATAAACTTTTGTTTTGTTCCATTTATTCATCTACCCAAATAAGTCATTTTTATATTAATTGGCCTCCAACATTTCAAATTATTTCATTTACAGACCCAGAACCTTAAATTTTTTATTATTACTAATCCATTTATCAAATAAATGTCCGACATACTTCCGTAAATAAAATTAAACACCAAACCTCATACATTGGTTTTACTGCCTTGTTACCGGATCTTCCAAGTTCCGAGATTTTACGGACTCTTTCTAACCACCCCACCATAACCCAGTGAATGAGGATTGGTGTTTAATTTTATTTACGGAAGTATGTCAGACATTTATTTGATAAATGGATTAGTAATAATAAAAAAAATTTAAGGTTCTATGCCTGAAATGAAATAATTTGAAATGTTGGAGGCCAATTAATATAAAAATGACTGATTTGGGTAGATGAATAAATGGAACAAAACAAAAGTTTATGACTGAATTGACAAAAGATAAAAGAAAATGGATTAATATTATGCCTACGTGTCAGGTTTAAATTTAAACTCTTGCCACGTCGGCAATTAGAGCATAATTAGTGAACAATGGACTGATTTGGACATAATTAACATTTGTAGCGGACTGTTTTAGTAATAAAATAGAAAAAAGACTAATTTGGATTTTTGGAAAAGAAAAAGGATGTATTTGTCCATTTTTCCTTATTTTAAGGGCTGGGTTGGGGACTTACTCTAGTGGTAAGTCCCCCAACCCCCAACGGTTAGGGGTTCGAATCCCCACCCAACCCCCTATCATTCCCCTTTGTTCCCTTTGTAATTTGTGTAATATGGGCTCCCACCACTCTTTCTCAGGCCTTTAATGGCTCATAAAAAAATAAATTATTTTAAGGGCTGGTGAGGGTCATAGATGCATTTTAATGACTCTGAAACCACTATATTGATGTTAAATTTGGTGGAGATTAGTACTCGTGTCAGTTATTTGGGGGAGATTGGGGCATGCACTAACAGAAAGTTTTTAAATTTGGTTGCTAAAATATTGGTAGTTAACGGATCTCGGTCCCTAAAATTTTGTTAGGCAATGAACTTCAATTGTAAATTTGGGCGATAACATTTTTAGTGACCGAATTTTAAGGTTTTCTATCAAAAAATTTGGTCCCTAAAACTGAAAATTTTAATAGGGATGGGTCGGGCTTTGAAATGGTTTATTCATGTGTGCCTTCCAAAGAGATAATATTTTATTTTAAGTCATCAAAAGGAGTCATTTCCAAATTTTTGCCATTATTTTTCATTTAGAGTTTTGGGTATTACAAGAATGCCGGGCGAGGGCCCAGAAAAATGGTCAAACGGGTCGCGTGTTGTTCAAATCGCCTCATTATGGTCCACAAGTAGTAATCGCTCCTTTCTGACAGCTTATTTAAGTTCTTTTTATTTTTTTATATAATTAAAATATATAATATTCCTCCAACCCCATTATTTATGTTCAACTTGCCTTTTTTGTCCGTCCGAATTAAAAAAAAGAAAAAGAAAAAAGAAACACTTAATAACAACGTATCAAACCACATCTCGAGGTCAACTGCTAAAATGAGGTTGCTCGGTCCTTCAGTATTCCTTTGTCACACCAACGTGTGCCTTCCCATCGGAGACCCATTATCCTCTTGATCTTCAATTTTGTTTCACTTTCTCTTGATGGTTGGAGAGCCTTATTTTTTCTATTGTCATTTCGTAAAGAAATATATATTAGCAACCAAAAAATTCGATAGCTAATATTTCTTTCAAAAAAAATGTATTTTTGTTTTTATTATCTTTATTTTATTGAGTGCCCAAGTCACAAATTATAAAGGGGATAAAGGAATTGGATAGGGGGCCGGGAGGGAAATCAAATCCTCAACGTATGGTTGAGGGGTCTCCGATGGAAAGACACACATTAGTGAGACAGAGCACTACCACGGCACTGAGCAACCTTATTTTACCAGTTGGCCTCGAGACATGGTATCACACATTGTTATTAAGTGATTTTTTTTTTATTGGAAATGCCAAAAAAAAAAAAAGAAATTGAGACATAAATAATGGAATGAGAATATTTTAATTACAAAAAATAAATTAAAAAAAACTTAAATATGCCATATACTTCATCCGTTTTTTAAAGATAGCTACGGACCCACCCAGCACGCAGTCCAATGCACGTTTTAAACCATTAATAACTCAAATTCGGTATTTGTAAAAATTCTAAAAGTTCGATATTTAAAAACTACAAGACGAGATGAATCTAACAACATCCCACTTGACTATATTTTAACTTGTATAACCATGATAAAACTTTAAGTCAATGTATATGAGTGAACAGTAGTCATTTGTCAAACGTAACTAACAAAAAAAAAAAAACGGAAGAAGTATATAGAAGCAATTTCCAGTTTTGGCTATAAGAAGGCGTTTTGAACAACATGCGGCCCGCTTTGGCCCTTTTTCTGAGCCCGACATTCTTGTAGTGGCTCAAAACTCTAATATAAAATAATAGCCAAAATTTAAAAATGGTTCATTCTGGTGGTCTAAAAATTATTCTCTCAATGATAGAAATGATCCACTACTTGTGTTTTATATGGCCAAAAATAATTTAATTTAGATTGAGGAAGAATATACAAAAAGAGGACTGAGTGGAGGAACATAAAAAGTTTATGATGGAATTGTTAATATTTATGTAATTTCTTAATATTTCTTCAATAAAATTCAGGTTTTCAGTATTTGTAAATGGAAAATGGAAAGTTTAAAAGTTTGAAATAAAAAAAAAAAATTAGAACTTTAAATAAAATAAAAAATAAATAAAACCCACAATTAAATATAACAGTATAGACTATAGATCATTTGCTTCATCTATTAATGATAAATGAAGATTTTTAAAGTTTGGGTCAAAATTAATAAAAGCAAAAGTTTATATATGGAGTCAACAATTATGTTAAATTCAATTGGTCTATATTTAAAACAGTCATATAATTTATTTTTTTTGGAAGAGCCACTACAAGAAATATGGCGTTTACCGACCACACATGCGGTCGGTAAGATAGGGGATACGGGTCGTCTTTGGGGTCACCGACCGCTGGAGTCGGTCGGTGATCTCTTGGTAGGTGGTCGACAGCCGACCCATAAGGATTCGGTCGGTAATCTGCCGACCGAATCCCCGACCGGAATTTGGTCGGCGAATTTACCGACCGCTACGCCGACCAAATAGTCAGTCTGTACCCAAATTTCAGGACCCCATGGTCCAGCTGTTTACCGACCACAGTCGGTCGATGTTGCGGTCGGCGATTTACCGACCGAGCTGCGATCGGCCGTGCAGTCGGCACCCAACAGTAGGTTGCAACAGAAATGGCTGTTTCCATAGCCACCCTGCTGCAACAAAATAACCAACAACAATACCAACATATATTATGTCCTACTACATCACCAACACAACCAAATTAAATTTCATCCACAACCGAATCCATTCACATGTCGGACGCATCATATTAACAATAATTACAACTCGTCTAATTAAGTCTACAATCACAATCCTCAATGCAAACTATTGAAGATGATGACCAAATCCAATCTTAAAAGAACAACGTATCATCCCAAAAAAAGTGAATGTGCAACAAGTCATAAATAAAACTATCCAACGAAAAACACTTGTCGGCTTGATACTAACCCTCAAACCATCAGACAAAGTCAATGTGCCCCAAGCCCATCTCCTCCCCGGCCGCCTCCAAAGTCATCATCTGAAATGGGTGGTGAAAGCTCATGCCACACAGTTACAAAGGGGAATAAAAGGGAGGGATAGGGGGCCGGTGGGGATCGAACCTCCAACCTTCCGTTGGAAGCCTAGGGAGTTAACCACTTGGGCTAAGTCCACATCCCCAACAGTCATATAATTAGAGGTGGCGTTACATTGTGAAGTATACGTAGGGTTAACTTATAATGGAAAAAACACAAAGGATCATATAACTTTGTTTGATTTTTTTTAAACCATCTCATAATAGTTCAATTAATTCAATCAATCCGCTAAATACACAAATCCTCTCCCAATCAATCCCACCCACCCCTTAATCCTGATTTAAGATAACGTGGCACCCCCACCAGAAGGAATGAGACACTTCAGCTTTTCGGCCACAATATTTTGATTCAAGATAACGTGGCACCCCCACCAGAAGGAAGGAGACACTTCAGCTTTTCGGCCACAATATTTTAATTCGGAAAAAAATAAGCCACTAAAAGGATTTCGAACCTGAATTTTAGGCCAAATATGAGGAAAAAATGCTAAGTGTGGGCTACATGATGTGTCCTCACCATATCTATCTATATAATAAATCATGAATACTTTTTAGCATGTGCAAACTGCATTGCCCTTATTAAATATACTTGATCCTTTTTAATTTTAAGGGTTATACAGTAATTATGCCTTAAGTTTCCACATAAATGCTGATTAATCATCAAGAAACGCACCGTCATCCAAAATAATTACACGTCAGCGCTGAATCATCCTACATGCCACGTGATCAATCTTTTAAATATTCTACATTTAGATAATAAATCTATTTGTTAGGATAAGAAAATCTTGAGAAAATCTTTTCATATATTTTAAAAATATATATAAATTAAAAATAAATTATAATATATTTGATATTTATGACAAATTTAGTTAAACCAATATATTATAAATTCTTTAATTGAATAAGTAATTTTTTTCAAATATATATTATATTATTTATATTAGAATTCAAGTCTAAAATATTAACCAAATCAATATAATAAAATAAAAAATGTATTGTTTGGGTTTGGACTCACCTTTGACGACACACATAGGTGTAAATATTTATCAAAAAATTAAAAAATTAATAATAATAATCTTTTAAGTAATTTATCCAAATATATATAGTTAATAAGAAATTATAATCCGTTATAAAAATTTAATCAAAATTCAATCCGTATTTTTTCTATAAGGTTTAATTTTTAAAAATATTTTTATCATAAAAATAATTTTAATAAAAAATAATATAAAGAAAAAAAATTATTGAAAAAATATTTTTTCTTATGAACATAATCCAGAATTTTGTATTTTTTTAGTTTCTCAAAAAGGTCAAAAATTTTATTAGTCAATTTTGTGATGTCATTTGCTGATATATTGCCAAGAAAAAGATGAAAACTGAAGTGTTAATTATATAACTATAGAACAGAGCCCTTCTGTGTATCGAAGCGTGCATAACATTAAAAACATGCATAATACTTTTAATGATGTGCCAAAAATCTATTCGCTTATATATTATTAATAAGGAAAATAGGAAGACAATCATTATATGATAGTTGAAAATGAAACACCCCGGTTTTGGTAACCCAGGCCGGGATGCCACCGCCACACCTCCCTAGCAAGACACGGTTTCTCCGAGCTCACTAAAGAGATGCAAGGCTATGGTTTTCAGAATTTAAAATATTCAAACGCCCCATTCATATATAATTTAAAAATAATACATCAAATAAAGTTGCAGCGGAAATATAAGTCATGCAGCGGAAATAAAGTGTATGCAGCGGAATTTAAAATATAGGGTCGATATGGCCAAAACACGGGTTAAACAGACCCGTTCATGCAAGTCATGTAAAGTAGATAATTAAATGCCCAACATGATCCCCCAATGTATGATCATGCTCCGTACTCTATAAGAGAAAAAAAATGAACAACGGTTTTTATCAGTATTATAAAATACTGAGTAAGTCAATCCTCATATAGCAATAAAGGGGTTAGATTTTTAATAATTAAGATAAAACTTTTTGTCATGCATAAAAACATTTTATTTACCAATTTAAAAATACGAATATAATTGCATACTTTAAAGACACATTTAATTTCATAATTAAAAATTTAAGCATGGGCAATTATTTAAGACATGATTTAAAAAAAACACGATTAGTGCCATAAGTAAATAAATAAAAATTTGAGCTTTTTAAATTTTTCCCCGTTACGCCACCATCTCAACAATATATCATTTAGCCGGTGATCCAGCGGCCGCAGCCAATTTCAAAAGTATCATATCTCATTTAGCCGGTAGCCCGGCGGCCGCAGCCTATCCGCCATACCCAGTACCACTCCGTCGAGCCTCGAGTAACCCATACGGATACACCCGAGAGGGTAGGCCCGTTGGCTCTTGTAGCCAAATCCGCCATATCCAGTACCACTCCGTCGAGCCTCGAGTAACCCATACGGATACACCCGAGAGGATAGGCCCAAAAATAAGATGTCATTTTGGCAATCTTTCGCGCGGAGTAACCATCGTCCATAAAGGCACGAAATGAATAATTAGGAGGGCACCCTGCAGGGCACTCACCCCCTAATTTTATGTAACCAATGTAACCGATATCGTTTCAACTTTAGTGTAACGGGATTTTCAAAAATATAGCTTTATCATATAACAAGATTTCGATCGTTTGTTTAGAAATTTCAAAATCTCACAAGTTTAAAACCGATCGATGTCGCAGTTTACGCCTTTTCAGTTTAAAAATCCATTTCTTAGGCGATTGATCTGAAATTTTCACAGTATCTCAAAAACATCCCAATGAACAACTTTCATGTTTTGAATTTTTCGGAAAAACGATGGGAAGCATATCAAAAATCAAGTTTTCTACACAAATAGTATGCTGCCAGGATTCAGGTTTGACACCTTTCAAAGATTCGACTTTTTAACATATCAAATGGACTCCAAAAATTCTGAAATTTTATATGCACATACTAGACATAATTATAAACAACTTTTGTTTAGATCACAAAGATTATTTTGGTCTAGAAATGATAGAAATATGCTCCTCAAGTTCGGTCATGAAAACTGTCAACCTTTGAAAATTCTAAAAAACGCAGAATATATCCGACATGATTTGGGGTATCAAAACTCGATGAAAATCTCTGAAATGTTTACACAATATATCTTAAGATCTTAGGATCAAAATCTTAGTTTTGAGTTTTTCGGTTTGAACTCTTGAAGTAGGGGTTTTGGTCCAATTTCAAATCTGTCACAGTTTCAAGTTTGACTTTTAGGGCAGGTTTGTTGGAGGCCGTTTTCGGATATCAAAACACAATGAAAAATTATGAATATTTTACAGAAGTTAGATCTATGTCTTAGGAACGTTTTTCATGTTTTGAGTTTTTCCGTTTGAGCAGTTTTAGGGGTTCGAAAAATTCATACGAAAACGCTGCGCCGGGGGTTTTTCGTGTTGACAGATTTAAGAGTTTCTAAATCTCTATGTTTGGTTGCATTTTAAGTCACCCAAAACCAAGTAAGCATTAACTTACAGAGATTGTGTTCTTGAGTCGTCCTAGGGTCGTTCGGCTCGTCCAAAATCCTACGAACGGATCTACGAAACGCAAAGTTCCCGACTTTGGCCACGAACGTATTTGCAATCAACGATTCAAGAGTTAGATTGTGGATTTGAGAGGAAAAACGAGATTGAGAACCTAAGATATTACTTACCAAAGATCTAAGCACTGTGATCCTTGATCTACACACTTCCTCGGTCGGATTTGGTTGCCGGAAGGTCACCGGAAGTTCGCCGGAAGCTCGTCGGAAAGGTGTTTTGGCTTTGGGAGAGTTTGGGATGAGGAAGGGATTTGAAAGGATGATAATGGGGTATTGGGGGTGTATTTTGGCCATTAAAGGGACAAAAATCCGACAAGTGATCGGCTGCTACAGTACCCGCACGTGCTACAGTAGTGCTACAGTAGCCACGTGCTACAGTAACAATTTTTTTTTAAATATTAAGATTTCTTATCTTCAAAAAATAAAAATCATAAAGTGGGAATTATCCGTGATTGTTGGGACAATTCGATAAACTCGTTTCGAGTTGCTATCTTCCGATAAATAATAAATTCCGCTCTCTCGGAATTATTTCGGTTTTAATAATTAAATCCAATTCTTTATTTTTGGATTTAAATTTTCGATGGCGATTTCTCGGGTATTACAATCTACCCTCCTTAAGAATCAACTTCGTCCCCGAAGTTGCGCGACTTATTGATCGATTGATTGATTGCGATTGTATCATTGTGTTTTGTTGTTTGACATTATTTGACTGAACCCGGAATTGAAATTTCCAAGTTGCCTACGTACCCTGTGAAGGGATCAAGTCATTACGTAGTTCAAAACAATTTGAATTTGTTTATTTATTGATTTGGGACACATTATATTCGGGTTATTACATCCTCCCCCCCTTAAGATTACAGTTATATCCCCATAACTGTGGTTGCACCGTCTTGGAATAGGGTCGGGTAACGCTCCTTCATGTCGGCTTCTAACTCCCATGTCGCTGTTTCACTTTCATGGTTCGACCAAAGAACCTTGACCATTCTCACGGTTTTGTTCCTTGTTACTCTCTCCTTAACATCGAGTATTTGTACCGGAATTTCCTCATAGCTCAAGTCATCATTCAATTCAATTCCTTCCGGTTGGAGTACATGGGTCGGATCGTGCACATACTTCTTCAATTGTGATACGTGGAACACATTGTGAACTCGAGCCAATTGTGGCGGTAAAGCTAGACGATATGCTAGATTCCCGACTTTTTCTAGAATTTCATAAGGTCCTATATATCGAGGACTTAACTTTCCTCGTTTGCCAAAACGCATAACCCCCTTCATCGGTGATATCTTTAACATGACCTTATCTCCAACTTGAAATTCTAGGTCTTGTCGTCTCACATCGGCATAACTTTTCTGACGGTCTTGGGCCGCCTTCATTTTTCCTTGAATCACTTTGATTTGTTGGGTCATATCTTCTATGAGTTGTGGTCCTACTACCACTGCCTTATCACTCCCTTCCCAACTCAACGGACTTCGGCACCTTCGACCATACAATGCCTCGAATGGTGCCATGCCGATGCTAGCATGGTAGCTATTGTTGTAGGAAAATTCAATTAGGGGCAAATGATTTTCCCAGCTACCCTTAAACTCTAGGACACACGCTCTCAGCATGTCCTCCAATATTTGGATTGTTCTCTCAGTTTGTCCATCCGTCATTGGGTGGAATGCGGTGCTCATCTTAATCTGCGTACCGAGAGCTTCTTGTAACTTGATCCAAAAGTGAGAGACAAATCTACTGTCTCTATCAGAGATAATGTCATGTGGTACCCCGTGTCTTCGTACCACATTGTCAATATACGCTCTTGCTAATTGGTCCATGGTCCAAGTGTCCTTCATTGGGATAAAAATGGTCGTCTTCGTTAGCCTATCGACAATCACCCATATCTTATTCATCCCTCTTGGTGATCGTGGTAATCCCGAAACGAAATCCATCGAGATACTATTCCACTTCCAACTCGGGATTTCCAATGGTTGCATCAATCCTAAGGGTTTTTGTCGTACGGCTTCGACCTTTTGGCACGTGAGGCATCTCGCTACAAATTCTGCCACTTCATTCTTCATCCTCGGCCACCAGTAAATCTTCCTCAAATCCTTATATAATTTGTCGCCTCCAGGGTGAACCGAGTAAGGTGTGTTATGCCCTTCTTCCATCAATCTTTGTTTTATCTCCACGCATTTCTGTGGTACACACCATCTTCCCTTGAAACGAATGCTTCCGTCCTCATGGATAGCAAATCCTATCGCCTTCCCGTTGGCAATGTTCTCCTTAATCCTTTCCAACTTTGCGTCGCCCGGTTGGGCGAGTTTGATCTCGTCAAATATGGTCGATTCGACTACCATTGCGTTGACCATTTCATTTACAGTGCCCGAATGCACTAGTTCTAAGCTCAATCTTGCCAAGTCCATATACAATGCCGGCGGAATCACCAACGAATTCGCCACATGTTGGGTCTTCCGGCTTAAGGCATCGGCTACCACGTTGGCCTTCCCTTTTCGTGGTAAGAAATTTCGAGATCATAGTCCTTGATTAGTTCCAACCACCTCCGTTGTCTCAGATTTAACTCCTTTTAAGTGAATATGTATTTGAGGCTTTTGTGGTCAGTGAACATCCGACACTTTCTCCCATAGAGGTAATGTCTCCATATTTTCAGAGCGAACACGACTGCCGCCAACTCCAAGTCGTGTGTCGGGTAGTTCGCTTCATGAGGTTTCAATTGACGCGATGCATATGCAATGACTCTCGAGTCTTGCATCAAAACGCATCCTAGACCTTCATTCGAAGCGTCACTGTAAACCTCGAAGTCACCATTCTCTGATGGTAGTGCTAGTACGGGTGTACTGGTGAGTCGCTTTTTCAGTTCTTGAAATGCGGACTCACACTCACTGGTCCAGTCATATTTCACCCCTTTCTTCAACAGCCGGGTCAACGGGCGTGCGATTTTCGAGAAGTCCTTCACAAATCGCCTATAATAACCAGCTAGCCCAAGGAAGCTCCGTATTTCAGTTGGACTCGTCGGCGATACCCATTCCGTCACCGCCAAAATTTTTGCCTGATCCACTGAAACTCCAGTGGCGGATACTATGTGCCCAAGGAATGCTACTTCCTTCAACCAAAAGTCGCATTTGGATAGTTTGCCATAGAGTTGGTTCTAACGCAAAATCCTTAACACTTGGTGCAAATGTTGGGAATGCTCCTCCTCGCTTCTCGAGTAGATCAGGATGTCGTCGATGAACACCACGACGCATTGATCTAACAATTCTCTAAATACATCGTTCATGAGGTTCATGAACATTGCAGGTGCATTTGTTAACCCGAAGGATAATACTGTGAACTCGTAGTGTCCATAACGAGTTCGGAATGCCGTCTTCGGGATATCCTTCTCCGCAATCCTTAGCTGGTGATAACCGGATCGCAAGTCAATCTTTGAGAACACCGACGCCCCCTTCAATTGATCAAATAAGTCCTCAATCCTTGGTAATGGATACTTGTTCTTGATGGTCACTTGATTGAGTCCTCTGTAGTCGATGCAAAGGCGTAGTCCTCCGTCCTTCTTTTTAACAAATAAGACCGGTGCTCCCCACGGGGACGTACTTGGTCTTATGTATCCTTTCTCCAACAACTCTTCGAGTTGTTCATTTAACTCTTTCATTTCCAGTGGCGCCATGCGGTAAGGAGCCTTTGAAACAGGTTCCGTTCCCGGAATGAGATCTATGGTGAATTCAAGATCTCTCTCAGGTGGCATACCAGGGATGTCTTCAGGAAATACGTCCGGGTATTCTCTCACCACTGGGATGTTGTCAACCTTGCTCTCTTCCGCCTCAAAGTTGTGAACGTAGCATGCATACAACGCGTATCCCTTACGCATTAAGCTACGAAGCTTGAGAGCGTTAACAACCTTGTTGCTCCTCTTAGGGGGTTGAGAGTAAAAGATGACTCTCTTTCCCCTACCTTTCGACAAGGTGATCTTCTGCTTTTGACATTCTATCACCGCTTTATACCGGGTCAACCAATCCATTCCCAGTATAACGTCGAAGTCCCTTAAATTAAATTCTACCAAGTTTGCGAAAAATTCTATGTTCTTGATAACTATAGGGATTCCTTTATAACGTTTAGAGCATGGTACTACCTCTCCTGAAGGTAGTTGAATTTCTAAGTTAATCAGTTCGCACTTAGGTAGATCTAGTTCAGGTAAGACTCTTGATGATATAATCGAACAACTAGCTCCTGAGTCAAACAGAACTTTAAGGGGTGTACTTAAAACATGGAACGTACCTGCCATCACGTCACCCTGCATAGGCACATCTGCTTGGTTGATAACATTCAACCGCCCCATTGGCCGTCCTTGATTGCCCTGCTGATCCCGGTTCGGGTTCTGATTCTGTTTCTGATTTGGAGTCTGTGAAAGGTGTTGATTTTGGTTGAAATTCTGATTTTGAGGGGGTCTGTACCCCTGATTGTTACCGTTTCGCCCATTTTGATTACGAGGCTGTACTGGCCCCGTAACCAAGTCCTCCCGCTTGGTGATGTTTTCAATTCGAGTCCGGCACTCATTCACCCGATGACCAAATCGACCACACCGGTAGCATGCGCCCTGTTGGGGGCATCCCCTAATCAAGTGAGGTCTCCCACATCTTGGGCATGGTGGCACAGGGTTACCCTGGAAAAAGGTTCTCCCACCATTTCCCCTATTGTTGTTCTGAGGGGGTCTGTTCAGGCCTCCCCGAAAGTTGTTTCCTCTAGAATTGTTACCGGATTGGCTATCTCTGTTCCTCTTATCTTGTCCCTGAGGTCCCCGGCTGGACTCTCCACTCATCCTCCTCTTCAGTTGTTGCACCCTTGCAACAGCAACTGCACGATCATACACTGCTTGCAGGTCCGGGTAATGGACGCCAGTGATCACTTCCCGTATGGTCAAGTTCAACCCCATCTCGAATTTTTGTGCCTTCTCTACGTCTGTCGGTACTAGTCTTGGTGCAAAGCGCACCAACTCCTTGAATCGAGTGTAATACTCTTGTACAGTCTGCCCGCCTTGTTTTAATGACAAAAACTCCTCGTACATGGCCGCCTTCATACTCAGGGGGTAAAATCGGTCCCTGAGCAGTTCCATCATTTCAGTCCATGAATAGGGCTCCTCGTCCTCTCGTATCTTTCCCTGGGTGGCTTGCCACCAGTCGTCTGCTTCACCTCCCAAGTAGTATGAGGCTACATGAACCTTTTCCCCTTCTGGGCACTTAACCGCGCTTAACAACTTGTCGAAGGTCCTAATCCACTCCTCTAGTTTTGCAGGGTCTTCCTCGCCGGCGTAGTGCGGCGGGTGGTATGGGTTCACAATGGCTAGGTAATTAATGCGAGCCTGTGGTGGAGGTGCCGCAGCCGCTTGGCCCTGGTTCACCTGCGCGTTCCCTAGCGCAATGAGAACCCTCTTCTAGAGTGCGTAGGCGATTACCCATGTTGTTTGGTATAGGGCCTATTGGCTCTTCCTGAGCGTATACACCCACGTTTGGTATCGGCATGTCGGGTTGCCTAGGTATTTCGTTGGTATTGGGAGGAATGGGTTGGACGCGCGGTCTCCCTCTCGGTGCCATTCTGTTGCAAGAACAAGTGATTTAGATTTTAAGGAAAATATAATAGAGGGTTTATACAATGATTTTCTTTTAATAAGTGGTGATAGTGGATTTCAGGGTTTTGGGTTTTAAGGTACCCTTGTTTGATTGTTATCTCTTTATTAAATACATATATGTTTTTGGGACTCGAGGTACTCGTTAATCAGTTTTATCATAAGGTTGATCACGTACGCGTTTGGTTTGGCCATCTAATGTCGACAAGGTAGGTTAAAGTTAGAACATGTCAAATGTAAAGTTAGGAGATACAAAAATTTAAATTTTTATGCAAGTATGCATATGCAATCCCCCAATGAGTTTTAATTTATACATGCATTTATTTATCCATGAGTTTTAAAAATAATTTATCCTCATTGATAATCTAGAAATAAGGAAAAAGGTTTGGGCCACTATATTGGGCCAAAAGTAATAAATTATTTGGGCTTAAGTAAAAACAAGGGTATTGGGCCAAAATAATTGGGCTTATCATGATAATTAAATATTGAGTCAAAAATAATTAATCCTTGGGTTTAAAATATTACACTAAGTAAATAAAATTTTTGGGCTCAAAATAATAAACATTTGGGCTTTATTTAAAAATACAGGTATTGGGCTAAAAATAATTTCTTGGGCTTCTTAAATATTTTTGGGCTAAAAATTTGGACTTTAACTTCAAAATAATAATTGGGCTCTTTAAAATATATTACTAGTTTAGAAATGATAACTTTAAAAATAATAATACTTGAAAATAATAGTTTAAAAATATTCCGGGCTCTTTAAAATAGTAGTTTTAAAATATTTCGGGCTCTGATACCATCTTGTAACACCCCGGTTTTGGTAACCCAGGCCGGGATGCCACCGCCACACCTCCCTAGCAAGACGGTTTCTCCGAGCTCACTAAAGAGATGCAAGGCTATGGTTTTCAGAATTTAAAATATTCAAACGCCCCATTCATATATAATTTAAAAATAATACATCAAAGTTGCAGCGGAAATAAAGTGTATGCAGCGGAATTTAAAATATAGGGCCGACATGACCAAAACACGGGTTAAACAGACCCGTTCATGCAAGTCATGTAAAGTAGATAATTAAATGCCCAACATGATCCCCCAATGTATGATCATGCTCCGTACTCTGTAAGAGAAAAAAAATGAACAACGGTTTTTATCAGTATTATAAAATACTGAGTAAGTCAATCCTCACATAGCAATAAAGGGGTTAGATTTTTAATAATTAAGATAAAACTTTTTGTCATGCATAAAAATATTTTATTTACCAATTTAAAAATACGAATATAATTGCATACTTTAAAGACACATTTAATTTCATAATTAAAAATTTAAGCATGGGCAATTATTTAAGACATGATTTTAAAAAAACACGATTAGTGCCATAAGTAAATAAATAAAAATTTGAGCTTTTTAAATTTTTCCCCGTTACGCCACCATCTCAACAATATATCATTTAGCCGGTGATCCAGCGGCCGCAGCCAATTTCAAAAGTATCATATCTCATTTAGCCGGTAGCCCGGCGGCCGCAGCCTATCCGCCATACCCAGTACCACTCCGTCGAGCCTCGAGTAACCCATACGGATACACCCGAGAGGGTAGGCCCGTTGGCTCTTGTAGCCAAATCCGCCATATCCAGTACCACTCCGTCGAGCCTCGAGTAACCCATACGGATACACCCGAGAGGATAGGCCCAAAAATAAGATGCCATTTTGGCAATCTTTCGCGCGGAGTAACCATCGTCCATAAAGGCACGAAATGAATAATTAGGAGGGCACCCTGCAGAGCACTCACCCCCTAATTTTATGTAACCAATGTAACCGATATCGTTTCAACTTTAGTGTAACGGGATTTTCAAAAATATAGCTTTATCATATAACAAGATTTCGATCGTTTATTTAGAAATTTCAAAATCTCACAAGTTTAAAACCGATCGATGTCGCAGTTTACACCTTTTCAGTTTAAAAATCCATTTCTTAGGCGAATGATCTGAAATTTTCACAGTATCTCAAAAACATCCCAATGAACAACTTTCATGTTTTGAGTTTTTCGGAAAAACGATGGGAAGCATATCAAAAATCAAGTTTTCTACACAAATAGTATGCTGCCAGGATTCAGGTTTGACACCTTTCAAAGATTCGACTTTTTAACATATCAAATGGACTCCAAAAATTCTGAAATTTTATATGCACATACTAGACATGATTATAAACAACTTTTGTTTAGATCACAAAGATTAGTTTGGTCTAGAAATGATAGAAATATGCTCCTCAATTTCGGTCATGAAAACTGTCAACCTTTGAAAATTCTTAAAAACGCAGAATATGTCCGACATGATTTGGGGTATCAAAACTCGATGAAAATCTCTGAAATTTTTACACAATATAGCTTAAGATCTTAGGATCAAAATCTTAGTTTTGAGTTTTTCGGTTTGAACTCTTGAAGTAGGGGTTTTGGTCCAATTTCAAATCTGTCACAGTTTCAAGTTTGACTTTTAGGGCAGGTTTGTTGGAGGCCGTTTTCGGATATCAAAACACAATGAAAAATTATGAAAATTTTACAAAAGTTAGATCTATGTCTTAGGAACGTTTTCCATGTTTTTGAGTTTTTCCGTTTGAGCAGTTTTAGGGGTTCGAAAAATTCATACGAAAACGCTGCGCCGGGGGTTTTTCGTGTTGACAGATTTTAGAGTTTCTAAATCTCTATGTTTGGTTGCATTTTTAAGTCACCCAAAACCAAATAAGCATTAACTTACAGAGATTGTGTTCTTGAGTCGTCCTATGGTCGTTCGGCTCGTCCAAAATCCTACGAACGGATCTACGAAACGCAAAGTTCCCGACTTTGGCCACGAACGTATTTGCAATCAACGATTCAAGAGTTAGATTGGGGATTTGAGAGGAAAAACGAGATTGAGAACCTAAGATACTACTTACCAAAGATCTAAGCACTGTGATCCTTGATCTACACACTTCCTCGGTCGGATTTGGTTGCCGGAAGGTCACCGGAAGTTCGCCGGAAGCTCGTCGGAAAGGTGTTTTGGCTTTGGGAGAGTTTGGGATGAGGAAGGGATTTGAAAGGATGATAATGGGGTGTTGGGGGTGTATTTTGGCCATTAAAGGGACAAAAATCCGACAAGTGATCGGCTGCTACAGTACCCGCACGTGCTACAGTAGTGCTACAGTAGCCACGTGCTACAGTAACAATTTTTTTTTTAAATATTAAGATTTCTTATCTTCAAAAAATAAAAATCATAAAGTGGGAATTATCCGTGATTGTTGGGACAATTCGAT
Source organism: Hygrophila difformis (assembly GCA_030278955.1). Taxonomy (NCBI): domain Eukaryota; kingdom Viridiplantae; phylum Streptophyta; class Magnoliopsida; order Lamiales; family Acanthaceae; genus Hygrophila; species Hygrophila difformis. The sequence goes on from JAOANR010000003.1 coordinate 61,436,680, forward strand.
AAACTCGTTTCGAGTTGCTATTTTCCGATAAATAATAAATTTCGCTCTCTCGGAATTATTTCGGTTTTAATAATTAAATCCAATTCTTTATTTTTGGATTTAAATTTTCGATGGCGATTTCTCGGGTATTACAGAAAAACTGCTAATTTTGTTGAAATTGTAAGTATAAAAAGTGGATACTTTTTTTTTTGTAGTAACTTATTGTTCTTCACTAATTTTATATTCAATTATCAATCACACATTTTTGGATCCATTCTTCACAGTTAAATCATCTTCATATTAAGATAAATGATGAATATAATGAAGTATGATAGTTTGAATTCATAACAATAAATATGATTGGAGAATCATTGTGAAAGTGATTCATATACGGGACAGTTACAATATATAAGTAAATAAATAAATCTAATGCCATACATATTCTTATTGAATGTCAATATGACTATATACTAATTTCATACATAATCACCTCCACATAAATAGTTTTTATACTACAATATTTATATAATGATAGTATGGAATTAATTCTCTCATATCATTTCTGTTTCTATTTGAATTTGATTGCTGATACCCCATTCAGTGTGATTGTAACAATTTCAGGTGATTGTTATTTTCTTATGATGCCCAAGAAATTTTCCTTTAGTAACATAATAATATTTTTCTTCATATTTTATTGTATACTTTGTCTATTCATGTTGTGTGGGGCTATGAGTTATGAGGTTTAGTTTTACAATTAGTTGGTCTTGGTTGTCTTTGAATACAAGTTAGTTGTTTGCTTTTTCCTTCCCTTTCTTTTGATCATATTTATTAGCAATTTTTTAGTTAGTGGCTGTATATGAATGTGGGAACTTGAAAACAAAAAAAATTTACTAGCCTGAGAAAGTGATCTCATAGAAAATTTAATGTTATGAAACTGGTTGTATAGAATGATGAACAATTATATAATGGGAATAACCTAATGATTACCACCAATATATATAGGTTATAGTTATAGCCAAAAAGATTGAGATTTTTCAATTTCTTACCAACTAAGAACTTATTTTCTAATATTTTCTAGGTCTTCTAAATAATATTTTGTATAATATAATTAATTGAATCCATCCCTCCAACTATCTTATTGAAATTGCGGAGATTCGTACTCATGGTTTAGAATAGTCTGGTTTATTGAAATTGGTGGATCAAGATATACATATAGAAATTCAGTTGATTATCTTGAGGTAATGAATTGATTATCTATTTTGTCGCATGTTTTATGATCAAATTAATACAGATTCTTATGGTTTTCCTATGCCTACGTTATGAATTTAAAATAAGCCAACTTTATGCACAAATAATAATAAGATCACAAATACTTGATTTTATTTGAAAAAAACAGAAAAAACACCGCCCGCGAAGCGCGGGTCAAAATTCTAGTAAAATATAAATTTACATTAAATTGTAGACTCTCTTAAGAAACTAATGGTTTAAACTCCATGTCATCTGAAATACTCCCTCCGTCCCACTCCAAGTGTCTGGTTACTGTTGGGCACGGGAATTAAGGTAGAGTTAGTTTGTGAGTATATGGTGGGGTCCACATAGTTGTTGGAGGGGAAAATTATTTCTATTTATAGAAAGAAGACATTTGTAATGGGACATCCAAAAATAGTAAGTAGGACATTTGGAATGGGACGGAGGGAGTATAAATTTAATGTTCCTGCCATACCTAAAATCAGTATAACGAACAACCTGAGTTATTTATTGATAAAAATAATAGAACCAACAACACTGTTTATTCAACAGAAAATGTGAGCACATGTATTCAAGTTATTGGATAATAACCTCCGACAGAAAAATTGAGCACAGATCAGTATATTTGGCCTAAAATTCGGGCCGGAATGCTTCTAACAACCTATTTTTCTAAATCAAAATATTGTGACCGAAAAGTTGAAGGGCTCCTTCTGGCGGCCAGTTTTAATTATTATCTCAACTAAATATAAATATAAGGAATGCATATATTACCATATACTTTATTTAACAGTATAAATGTTACCTGTCATACTTAAAATCAGTATAACAACCCTGAATTATTTATTGATAAAATAACAGAACCAAACAACACTGTATATTCAAACAAAAAATGTGAGCAATACATTTATAGTACAAATTAGTGGATAACCTCTAACAGAAAAATTGCGCCTGACTTGTAATTATCGAGCTTATAATTAGAACAATTCATCACATCCAAAATCTCCACATTCAAAACCATGGCCAATGCCAACACTACTATCGTCATCGCATTCTTCGTTCTAATCTTTGCTTTAGGTAAACTCGATTAGCTAGATTTATCTTTCATTTCTTTTTATAATTATTCCCTTCTAACGAGTTTGTATATTCATAATTCAATTGTTTTGGTTAATTGCAGGGGTAATGAGTATAATAATTAATATTAATGCAGTTGGAAACGGAGGAGGAACGGTTAGCAGCGTGGCGGGAACAGCACCTCCCGACCAGCTTGCACCGGTAGTGAAGGATGATCTCGGTCGCTGCGCAACTAATTATAATTTTTGCGACGATCATGGGACTTGTAATTGCACATGCTGGCAAAAATGGATGGGGTACCATCCGGAGGCGGCGTGCGTAGCCGTGGTCAGAGGTGCAAAGCAATTATTCTGTATGTGTTATCATGATTGTGCCTGAAATAAAATAATTTATTCAGTTCGCGTTTGTTTCAGTTTAACATATACTGTATAAATTAAAATATGTTGTGGTGGGACAAATATTACTACATTTTCATCATATAGAATTATTAATTAAATAAATAAATTAAAATTACAAACTTATCATAATCAGTAAATTTAAACTACCAACTATTACATCTTATTGCTAAACAATTAAATTAAAAATTCCAATACAATATTAACAATAAATTAATTCAGAACACAATTATTGTTACTTCGCATCAATGAATAAATTTATTAAAAATTCCAAATTCACTACTATCATTCAATATATAATACATAAATCAGGGATCAGGACTTATCCTAGGTGGTTAAGTCCTTAACTTAGCTCAGGAGGTTCGATTTCTCACAGTCCCCTATCCCTCTCCTTTATTCTCTTTCTAATTTGGGTGACATGGGCTCTCACCACCAATTTTCTAGCTTGTTTAGGCTGATCAACAAAAAATATATATATACATAAATCTTTTTTATTTTATTTTATAATTTGTGCATTTAGTTGAGTTGATAATCTTATACTATTTTCTATTCTAAACCAATTTATAATAATACTACTGAGTTCCAATTGAACAAAAATAATATCACAATTGTATGATATATTTTATCAAAAATAGAAAATATTTAAATATAAGATTTTCTTTGAGGAACAAAAAAATCATTGATTTATTTTTATACTAATTTATTGTATAATCATTACTACTTATTTTTTAGTTAACAATATTATTTTAGTTTATCTAATATAAGTTATTTTTAATTATTTTATTTTTGTGAATAAAATTTTAAATAAATATACGAACATACATATATTGAAAATAATAAGGTTTTAATTAGGTGGGCTGGTCACTAATCACTATGTTAACCCCCATCCCCATTTGAGTGTTATTGGTTCAGTTTTCTTTTTTTTTTTTCTTATATATTTCTTCTCTTTGCTTGATTATCTTTATTATGAAGTATTTGAGAAACCTTTGTATTTTTTCCCATATCACTCTCCTCTTTCTGTTTTGTCTGTATATGTATCCCAACATCATTTTATTCAATTTCTAAAATATGTTCTATATTTGTCAAAATTTTCTTTGGTACAACTTTCCACCACCAACAAATCGAGCTACCTAGACTTTAGTGCGCTCACTGTGAGCTGGTGAAAAAATAACAAATAAACATTTGGTTTATTTTTTTTTTAAAAAAAATACTTGTAGTTTATTTTTTTTTTGAGGGGAAAAGAAATAATTTATTCATCCATGGAGCCAAAAGTAAGGTACATCGAAATATCAGTAGTAGCCCACTTATTAATAACTGTACTGCCCAAACCCCCTATTACAATACCAACTCAAGAGCAACAGTAGCAGCTGAATGAACCAACACCCTTGTCCTCCACAATAATCTGTATCAGCAGCATGGGGCCAGACACCATCCATATCATCAATCATACTCCTTACATGATCCACACCAAAGCAATAGCAACAACCACCCATAGTAATGGTATATAAGGATGTAGTCCATACCAAGAATCAGGCATTGGCATCGGAGACAGCAGAAGCAGCAAAAACTTTTGAGAGATGTATCTCCATCGCCATCCCATTCCCTTATTTCAACCATCAGGTCACCCCGCAGCATATTACGGCATCCTGAGGCCAGCATCAACATCCATCGCCGGACGACATAAGCAGCATAAGACCGGTCATGAGGCCACCCAGCAAGCTACCTCGGAAAATCAACTTAAGCATCAAGAAAACAAGCACCATCTATACTGAACCGATCACTACAGCAACTCTCCACCATGACGCAATCGCGGCTTTCCTAGACTCTATCATCTATCACTACAGCAACTCTCCACCATGACCACAACGCACCAAGAAAGGTGAGTTCACTCACTCTCAAGAAAGAGATACAGCAGCAGACTAGCACAAAACCCTCAAGAGATGAAAACACAATGACAATCCCAAAGACTTGCTTCAAAATCATATCCCCCTGCACAAAGAATTCAGAACGATACACCAAAACAAAGGAGCAAGAGACAAAATAGAATCCAAGGCACGGTTTATCAAAGCAGAGATATGCAGATGGGAATAGAGAGTACTAACTACTTCATAGCCACACTTCAATTCAAGACATGTTGCAATAAGATGGAACGAGAGCATTAAAATCAGTCCTGCTGCAAGATATATCAGAAAAAGTACCAAATAGTACCCTCACTACTGGCATTACACTCAACCCAAATGCTCTCTCAACGCATTCCAATAATATATGACCAGACTTTTCCACTGTTCTTCTTTTCTTCCTTCTTCTTTTTTTTTGTATACTATCTTTTCTTTCTATTCCTTTTCAAAGCCTTTTGACTTGCTGAAGGAGCCATCAACTCTCTACTCTATTTACCACTATGCACTCCCCTTCCCAGTACAGTTTTTTTTTTTTTCTTTATTTTAATTTCACTTTTTTTTTCTTTTTTTTCTTTTCTTTTTTTTCTCTTTTTCTTTTTTTTTTCCCCACCCTTAAGTCAAATTTCTGATCATAAAAACCACCCCTTCACCCCCTACTCAAGACTCCTCCTCACCCTTACTAAAACATCCCAATGTAAACTGACGCTCCCGTCCACCAAATTGCACCATAAGAATATTTACATGTGGATAATCATAGTCAGTACCTGATACTCCCACGGGCACAGAATTGATAGAAAGTTCAAATGGTTCAACGAACAAAGAGTGAAGCACAAGAGGAGGTGGATCATTAAGGCTCAGAAAGCTTATCTATCAGGAAAGGGATATTATATGTGTAAAAGAATAGGCCAAAGAGAAAAAGATCCAAGAGCCCTGATCCTTTTTGCTGTCATCGATACTGAAGTAAGTGCAAGCAGAACATGAGTGTTGAAGCAAAGTTTGGGATTTCAAAGTGTACCACCATCTATAAACACATCGAGGGCTGAAGTTCGGATCTCCAGCTAACGGAATGTACTCTGTACCAGGCCCCATCAGTCATACCCGGAAATATTCTCAACAATGGACTCTACTCCCCCAGACCAAACTGGACGTTTTCCTTAATAAAACACTAAAAAAAGGAAGACAGAAACGTCCCTGACATCCCAAGATGAATTCAGTCTCCTCGAATGAGTAGGGAAGATCAATGCTCTTCTCCTTAGCCCCTTCAGTATGGTTAAACAATCGCAATCCCAGCATTCGTCACATTTAACTCCTCCGGATATCCAATGCCTGCCCCATCCTGTATTGTGATCCACGCAACCTGCAAAATATCAACAAGAAAACACACCACCAAGCTAGTGCAAGAGTATGCACTAATGTCCACACAACCCCACAACACTCTCAATCTACCCCGCTCATTAAAATCAAGTAAGTCAAGCACCATTGAAGGATCAAAAAAGAAAGAAAAGAAATAACAAATGCCCAGCCCGAATCCCAGTTAGAATCTCGCTACAGGTTTTAACAATATAAATAAAGGGGAAAACATCCTTTGCCATCCCGACGGAACCTAACTGGAGGATAGATGGGACGACTTCACACAGCTGCAGTCTATCCCCCCCCCCCCCCCCCCACTCCTCCCATCCTGTTCACTGTCTGCAGAAGGATAAGAAAAGTACCACTCCTCTACTTTTGCTTCACCAGCAGCTCCCAATCTCGCCCACTTATCTGCCATGCTATTTCTCTCCCGTAAGATATGCTGTACACGAACACACCCTCCAAACTTCAACACGATCATGACTGGACTCACTATGTCCTGGAACCTCCATGGAATTAAATCCGGATTTTGCAACCAATGTACCACATTATATGAATCGCACTCGAAAATGATTCTACATAATGGGAATCCCTGATCGCGAATAATGGCTATACATATCCGACTGATCGCCTTTAACTCCGCCTCAGTAGAATCAGCATGACCAATGTAGTCTGAGAGAACAAAAATCACTTTTCCTTTATCATCACGAATCACCCCTCCAATTCCGGCCGGTCCTGGATTGCCCATAGATGAGCCATCCGAGTTAACTTTCCACCATCCCTCATCCGGTCTTTCCCAGACCAAATTTCGCCGAGGAACCCTGGACTGACCATTTCTTATCCTGGAAAATCCCTCCGGAAAACTGAATACCAACCCCTCGATATGAGCGATTTCGCTTCTGGTCATTGCTTTCCACCACCAACTCACCTGCCATTTTATCATCTCGGTTGCATCCTGAATACTAACTCTGCACTCCTGGAATATGAGATCATTACGAGTCTTCCATATAGTCCATATGATTGCCAAACCAGTGAGAAGCCACACTTGTTTATGTTCGTGCTTGATTACCACATCCTACCACCAATCCATTAAATGACTTACCTTTCCTGGTAACACCATTACCACTCCAAACCAAGCAGCCCCCCTCCGCCAAAGTTCTCCTGCGAACTTGCATCTGGTGAACAAGTGATCACAGGATTCTATTTCTATCGAACATACCTTACAGCATGCATTTTCAACAGCAATACACCCACGCTTAGCCAATGTTTCCCTTACTGGTAGAGCATTATTGGCTAGCTTCCAAGCTGTCAACTTCACCTTCATTGGCACCTTAATTTTCCAGAATGCGTTTCATATGTCCTTTAATGCATTCCCATCTCCGGATACGCCAAGATTCCAACAGGATTTGGAGGAATACACCCCATTCGATTCCATAGTCCAAGCAACTTTATCTTTTAGAAATCTGTTTAATGTAATCCCTCTCAACAGTTCCATCAGCTGATCCCATCCTTCTATCTCCCAATCGAATAATGATCTCCTCAATTTAATATTCCATTCCCATACAAAACCAGTCCATTGTCCATACTCAACGATCTTACCCTTTTTATTGACAGCTAATGCAAAAATCCTGGGGTATAGGACCTGCAATGGCCATCCTTCGGCTGTCCAGGAATCCTGCCAAAATCGAGTTGCCATTCCATCTCCCACTACCACTTTAAACCCTTCACCAGGCCCCTCCGTCTTCATCACCTCCCATGATTGACAAATCCTACCCCATACTGACCGTCCTATCTTTACAGCAGGCACGAGCATGTTGCTATTTCCATAGTATTTAGAATCAATTACTTGCTTCCACAATGCATCTTCTCTTCCAAACCGCCACCGCCATTTTAATAATAAAGCAGCGTTGAACTTGTACGTATCCCAAATACTCAAGCCCCCATCCCTAACATGTTGACAGATTTTATCCCACCCAATTGTGTGCATCCTTCTTTCACCCCCCCATTCGTTCCAAAAAAATCGTCTCTTAAATTTTTCCAATCGCTCAACCACCCCTTTAGGAACTTTGAAAATAGAGAGATAATATAGGGAAGACTACTTAACACAGACTTAATGAGACACAATCGTCCAGCCTGAGTAAGCAGCCTCCCCTTCCAACCCGCCAGGCGCCTCTCCACTCTATCTAGAACCGGTTGCCAAATTCCCAAGCTATTGACTCTACCGCCTATAGTAATGCCTAAATAAGTAAGAAGCCATTTCCTTACTCCACAGCCCAGAATTGTCGCAGCTTCCCTCTCGTCCCCCTCTGAACAATTAATTCCCAGTAAAACACTTTTCCTATAGTTTATTCTCAACCCCGTTGCGAGGGACAAACACCTTAAAATCCGCTTCAGAATAATTACCTGAGCTATCTTGCCTTCACAAAATAAGATAGTATCGTCAGCGAACTGAATATGAGAAATAATGGGACCATCTTCTCCTGACTTCAGTCCTGAAATGAGCCCGACATCAGCTGCCTTAGTCACCAAGCAGTTTAAAAGCTCGGCCACCAAAACGAACAGGAACGGGGAAAGTGGATCTCCTTGTCTGAGCCCTTTTTGCATATTGAAGAATTTCGTTGGGGAGCCATTGATTAAGACCGCCGCGGATGCTGAGGAGATACACTCACGAATCCATGCAATCCACCTTTCACCAAAACCCATAGCTTCCATGATCCGAATTAATGCCTCCCATGAGACATTATCGTATGCCTTTGCGAAATCCAACTTCACCACGAAACCTCTCTTTCTAGATACATTAGCTGTGTGTATGACCTCAGCGGCTACTAACGCCTCATCTAGGATCTTTCTACCTTTGACGAATGCCATTTGCACCTGCCCGACTAGCTTACTAATCACTTCTTGGAGTCTCCTGGTCAGCACTTTGGATATCAATTTATATATACTTCCCACCAAAGAAATCGGGCGAAAATCACCAAAGTCCATCGGCCGATCCACTTTGGATATCAATACAATGAAGGAGCAACCCACCTCCCTCGGTAACCTGCAATCTTCTTGAAAACCTTTGAACAATTCCATGACGTCCCCTTTCACCACCTCCCAATATCTCTTGAAGAACTCTAAATTAAACCCATCCGGGCCCGGCGCTCGGTTCCCATCGCAGCTCCATAATGCTTCTTTAACCTCTTCCTCCGAAATTCCCCTCTCCAACCACCTACTATCACTCTCTTCCAACCTGGCCAACCCGGCACTGTCTACGCTAAATACCTCCCCATCCTGTTTAGTGAATGCCTTACTGAAGTGTTCGAAAGCCAGTTGTTTAATCTCCCTTGGACTCTCAATAACCACCCCGTCCCTCCTTATTGCCCCGATGTAGTTTTTCCGTCTATGTATGGCTGCCGCAGTGTGGAAGAACCTAGTATTCATATCCCCCTCTCTTAACCACCTAACCCTAGACTTTTGACTCCATCTCCTTTCTTCAGCTAGGAATAGGTCCTGAAGCTCCCCCCTCTTCCCCGCCCACTCACCCCTCGCAGCCTCCCCATGATCAGACCCTAACATTCTACCCTCCACCTCCCTCATCTCCTCAAGTAGTCTTTGTATTCGACCCTCCAATTCAGCCGCCCCATAGCCCTCCCAGTCCCTAATTCTTTTTTTAACCCCCCTCAATCTTTCACACAACTTTCCCTCCCCGCCTCTCGCCCTACCAGAACTCCCTGTCTCTCCCCAGCCTTCAACCACCACTTCCTTGAAACCTTTCATGTCCATCCAGTAGTTGTAGAATCTAAACGGTTTGGGTCCCCAAGATCTTTCTCCAAATTCCAGACACACTGGATAATGGTCAGATAGAACCGAATCACATCTTCGTTGGATTAATGAACCTGGCATACACAACCATCCTGGCGATATAAGGATCCTGTCCAGCCTACTACACGCTCTCCCCCCCCCCCCCCCCCCTCCCAAACCAAGTGAAGTGCCCATCCTCCAATGGTAAATCCACCATTCCCAACCGATCGATGAACTCTCTAAAATCCCTACTCGATCCGATGTCCTCACTCAATCCTATTCTCTCACCCTCATCTAAGACTGCATTAAAGTCCCCCAGAACGCACCAGAGGTCCCCATTTTCCATATCGCATTTACTGGAAATAAGGTTCCAAAGCTCGGCCCTATCTCTCCGGTTATTAGGGGCATGGATACTGACAACATTTACACTCCTCTGCACACCCCCAATCTCCCCTCTTATCCATACGAAGTGATGCCCTTTATCCACCATATCAAAAGAACAATATACCCTATCCCAAATGACCAACAGCCCCCCATCATTCCCTATAGCCGGCTGGAAGCAGAAATCTCCTCCATTCGACCCCCAAACTCTATTCACCACCCTCTCATTTATCCTACTCATCTTCGTCTCCTGCAGACATAAGATGGACGGTTTCAGTCTCCTACAGAGTCTAGATAGAGCTCTCTTCCTAACCCCTCCATTCAATCCCCTTAAATTACACGTAATTATCTTCATTCCATGACAATAATCCCCAACCCTCAATCCTGCCCGGCTCTTATTCCCTCAACAGTTCCTTCCTCAATCTATCCTTGATGCCCTCCCTATCCTTCAACCAACCCAACCCCAATTTCTTTGCCAATTCAAGAGTAGCCTGTACTTCCGAGAAGTCAATAAGTTTCATTCCTTCCTTAGCGCGAATAATGGTGAACTCCAGAGGAGCAAAGCAGTCACCGCTTACCCCACCGTCCCTAATTACACCGCCGCTTCCGCACGCTTGGTTCTGACCCTGTCTACGACAGCGGCTCTTTCCTACTTTCTGCCGATCCCGCCTAGATCGCCTCCTACCCCACGCTACCCGGCTGAGCGCCACTTCAATCTTCTTCATCTCTGCTTCCAATTCATCAGCTGCAACCTCGCGCTTATCTATACTCTCTTCCACTAGGCTGGAGCTCTCCGCTTTCTTCTCATCTCCTCTCTCCATATCCTTACCTGACCCCCCACCGTCACCAATTTCATCCATCTCGTTATCCCCAACCCCAACCACACCCACTTCCAAAGTACTTTCCTCCACCACCTCCTCCCCCCCAGATTCTATCCCGATCTCAGGATTTTGTTCGAAGTGTGGCGTATCTAGAGTCCCTCCTTCGTTAAAACCAGTGCTCTGGGCCGGCCCAAATAGTTCTATACAAATTTCACCATTTTCTACCATCAACTCCTTAGGCCCACTATAATCTGTCCCATTTTTAGGCCCACCATCCAGCCCAATATCAGCCTCCATCATCAGCCCATCTTGAATAAGGCCGCTTGAACCCCTGCAGCCCACCATCTTCCCACCAGAACGTTCACTACATTTTAAACCGTCCTCCCTGCATGCTTCATGATTACTATTACTAGCCTCCACCCTAACTGTACTATCCAAATTCCCATACATGGGCTCCGCATCCACATGCAACCTTTCCACTTTCCAACCCTTCGAAGACCCGGACTTCTCATCGACTGTCTTTTCTGGCGTCTCTCCAGTCATGTCGTTCCCTTCCCTCCGAGACTGCCTGTGTCCATCTCATCCTCCGTTAATGTGTCTTCTACTACCACCGGTTCCCAGAAACACGGCGTAATTCTAACCAATGTCACGATCTCACCAACTTTCACCTTCATCGACGATGGAACAATGCAATCTATCCTGATTGCTACCAGTAATCGAGCTCGATCAAGTCGCTTTTTCTCCGACGTTTCTTCATCTATGTTAAGAACTTCGCCCCATCCTTTAACTAAATCATGAAATGAGTTTCTATTCCAAACTGAGTACGGCAGCCCATAAATATGTATCCACACTAACTGTGATCTTGCCATGACATCCTCCTCCCACTTCCTCTTCCAGATTAGAAACTTGCAATCCCTACCGTCTTCGAGAAACATGTCCCTTTCCGTCAAATTACTGAACGAGATAATCAACATCTTCCCGCCCCCATAAGCTACGCTCCCGTTTTTGTGTGTACCACAGCACAACCAATCCTGGAAAGCACACATATCCTCTAGGCTTCTCAATTCTACAACCGCTGATCTCACCAGCCGCTCTAGATCAGACTCAGTTGCCCTAAGTGGCACTATACCCTCCTCCGTCTTACTGATAATGGCCAGAAATGACCATTATTTTCAATCCATTTCCGTGTCTGAAACGGGCATTTGGTCGCATTCCGGTCTTACATTAAGTAAGAAAGCAGTTGAATTGAACTGATTTATGCATAATTGTAAAAATATTGAGCTGGTATGAAAAATGCATAAATATGTAATTTTATTACATATTTATGTTAGAAAAATCCAAAAACATGAGAAAAAGAAATGAAAAGAAAAAGGAATGAAAAAGATGGGAAAAAGAGAGAAAAGCCCACAAAAAGAATATTTTCGGCCCATCTGGCCCAATCCAGCAGGCCCAGGAACACCTTTGTCGCGGAAGCCCCTTTGTCGCGATGCATGGTTCCGCGACAAAGGAGGATTCGCGACCAAGCAAGCTCAGATGGAGGAGACCAGCCAAGCCCCTTTGTCGCGATGCCCTGTTCCGCGACAAAAGCATGTTCCGCGACCAAGATGCACCATTAGAGACACAAGACCCAGTCGAGAAGCTTTGCCACATGCAGTGTGTTCCGCGACCAAACTTGATGCTCCGAGACCAAGCTGTGATGTGTGTGATGTCTTGAGACACAATGGGCTCAAATCAAGGCCCATGAGCTTAGGGTTTCCCCTCTATAAATATGAGGTGTTTCCTTTGAGCTAGAGGTGGGAAGAATTTGAGAGAGAACATACCCTCTTGAAGACAAGTTGGGAGCTCAGTTAGTTTAGTTTAGTTTAGGGTAGTTTAGTTAGGTTTTTCTTGTATTATTTAATTTATGCATCAGTAGATGTAGTTTCTAGCATTTTTAGTTTAGATAGCCAGTTTTTACATCTTGTTTCTTGTTCCAAACTTTTGCTTAGGGTTTAGTGATACCCAAAATCATGGGTATTAACAAACCCACTTAATAAGATGGGAGAATATTCTTGAAAAGTGTCCCAAAAATCATGAAATGGGTCTCACACCCCATGGATCTTACTGCTTTCATTTTCTTTTGGTCATTTGATCCTTATTTCTTATTTTAATGTCACTGTTTGGTGACTTATCTTTGGATAACGTTGCATGCTTATGGGTGATCAAGCTTAGATTAGGGTTTCTTCAGTTTTAAGTTTGTTTTATTTCCATTATGTTCAAGCATGTTCTCACTAGATTCAAATTCTGTTTTGTCATTTTTAGCTTAGTTTAGCTTTTGAATCTGAAATGGGTGAGATCACACACAATGCATGCCACTGTTCCACTTTACTTTTCTGACATGTGTCCTGGACACACCTTTGTCGCGGAACAACTCTTGTCGCGGAACCACGTTCCGCGACATAATGATACTTTGGCGACAAAGGTGCCAAAGAACACTTGTTAGCCATATTTTGAAACCCTTGGTCGCGAAACAACCCTTGTCGCGGAACCACGTTCCGCGACAAAATCCTGATTAGCGACCAAGGACCCAAATACTTGTGATTTTATTCTGGAAGGGCTTTGTCGCGAAGCAACCTTGTCGCGGAACCACGTTCCGCGACAAAACCTCTTGTTCCGCGACAAGAATTATGCCCTTGTCCAATTTTCAAACCCTTTGTCGCTATACCTCCTTGTCGCGGAACCATGTTCCGCGACAAAATTTTTTTTGCTTAGCGACAAAGCAAACCCTAATTTTCAAAATCCCATTTCTCTCATTTCCCACCCTTTGTCGCGAAACCCTTGTCGCGGACCCATGGTCCGCGACACAAACTCTATTCCGCGACAAAGTGGCACCATTTTGCCAAATTTTTATTCTTCATCTCACTCCATTAATTAATTGGACCTTTATATTAATATTTTTGAGGTTGAAATCCAATGATCTCAACCCATGATTAAATTGATATAAAGAACTTTGTTCAATTTCCCATTAAAAGATTTTTCTACAAATGATTAAACTCTAATGATCTAAGTATATAATCCGGACTGTAATTAATTAATTAATTATGGAATGAGTGATTATTTAGATATAATGAGTAATTATGGATCTAATTCCATACCCTTGCATGAGAAACCAATGTCTCTCGTACAAGATGACCCAAAAATATTTTTTCTTTTATTTAATTTGTCTTTTTCCGTATTGTGTGGAACAGCTAATAAGGAATATATCAGATTAATGTTGGCGGGTATTCCCACACGGATAACTAGCTCGTGGTCTGTATATTAATTATTAAATGTTATTTTGCATGGTCCGAATAGTGGTCGGTGGAAGCCTTGGCGGTTCGTCCATCCGGGATTATAATAGCTGCTCAGCTGACTCCTATCCGGATATAGTTTTCTTTTCTTTATTTTAATTTCGAACCCGGATCTGGAGCTGTAGTAATGTTAGATGATATATGCCAATGTCATCTAATAATTATTGCAGTAATAGAACATGTGGGTTTTTATCCAAATTCACAGATAGTGGAGTCTAAGATGACGGCGGCAACTGTCATTTGAGGCATTCCACTGTCTAAAAACTGTTCCACCAGGAATAGTTGGGACCTGGATAGCAGATGTTTGCAGTCCGGATAACCCCAGTTATTTCAGTCATCTTTTTAGCCAAATAAATTCTTCTCACCCCCGGCTATTTCATCTCTGTGTGTCAACTTCTGTCTAAACCCACCTTATATTTTGGGTTATTTAATTTTACACTTCTCTATAAATTTATGCATGATATTATTATGTAGATATTGTGGTCAATATTATTTTGGGATCCTTCCCTTGGACACAGGAGTCTTGATTTTAATTAGATGTCTCATATTAAATTTCCAACAAAAATTCCTTTATAAAATCCGGATCTGAGTAAGGGATATATTCGACAGTTATGACTAATTCATATCCGACTGGGGGTTGATTTTGGGAAATTAGAAGCAGAGTCAGCGATTAGGTCTCACCTAAACTGAAAGGATCTGTGTTTTAATTGAGAGTCTAGTACCTGAAAGAGAATGATTTTCATACACCATTTATTCCCCAAAATTGCAGTTTGTTGGAAATCTTATATTAAATATTGCACTGGGTCAGATTCCACTTGGATTCCGATAAGGTGTGATAGATAATACTAGAGGAACAACATTCGGGCCTTGGCTATTTTCTAAGGTAGGGTTGAGTATTCTTTCAACTGCTATCCTCTTCTGCCAAAGCCTATTTTTGAGTCCTGAGTGAGTGCATCCGGAACGAACTAATTTATTAGTTCGTTTCATTAGTTTGTATCTCATAACCATCCGACGAGAAGTGAATACTGCGAGCGGTTCACCGAGAATAGGGAATTCTTGATCCACATCCGGTCATTCTGACTGGGGGCTTCCTTTTACTACCAGGGTCAGACTTTCAAAAACCTCCGAGTGATAGGATTTTAAATGCTTTCTTTATCGCTTTCTTTTAAATGCTTTCGTTAGAGGTCACTCGGTTGTATTGAGAGTTGTGTAACTGCTACTAGGACTGATAGTTAAGGGATAGTTCAGGGCTTGATTAGAATCTTTGGGTGTGACATGGGGGAAGGATAACAGTACTTGGCATCTCAATAAATGATTTGTCGGATGTTGCTTGTCCACCACAGATAAATGACATACCTCTGCGCGGGGGCAGTTGTATATCTGTGGTATCTTAGATTTTGTTATCTTAAGAGCATGTAAACTCTTACTGTAAGTACCTGTCTGTTAAAGGGAACATGGTGTAGAGAGCATGAGAGTTAGCTAACTGATGGATTATCCCAAACAAAGATCTGTGTAACAAAATGGAAGTTTAATTATGTTTCATCTGAATCTTGTCCAATCTTTATTCTTTTCCTCCTGTCTCTTCTGTCTCATTTTAAATCTGCTTTCTTAGATAATTTTAACCGCTTTCTTAGAATAATTTTATTGCTTTCTTAGACTAAATTTAATTCGCTTTGTAGAATAATTTTATCTGCTTTATTTTGATTGCTTTCATAGCTTAGTTTGAATTATGTCAAGTAGTTGGTAATTCAAACACAAACTTGAATCGAGTAACCAAGTGGAAAATCTTAGTAAACGGCGTGGGCCCTGCTTTCATCGCACATCCTCCAGTGAACGATCCGGTACTTACTATAAATACTGCAATTTTTGACTCCGTGCGCTTTCGGGGGCACAGTTTCTTAACACGAGTAAATAAAAACGTGATTTTTCGGAAAGTACTCATGTAGTGGGAATCTGCCGAAGGTTTCATGGTAGGTAATCTCATGACATGAAATCATGAGAAGTATCATGGCACATATGCCGGGGACCCTCAGTGTGACAGGCTGAAGGTCAATCTATCTCGGTTGTACCATGAGACTTGTCAAAAGTTTCATGACATGAGAGTACTGCAGCGCCATTTGAAATTAAAGCATCCCACATGAGTAATAAAAAGTGGCACTCTTAATATATCCCTAAACCCATTCCATAAATCATAACTCCTTCATTTAATAAATTGAATCCTGATATATTTTAGAAAAATACTCGTGTTGATGAAATTTGTCAAAAGTTTCATGGTGCCGTTGCCGGGGAGGATGCAGCGTCGTTTATTGAGAGAATTATACTCCTGATTACTCATAGATTAGCTTAGTTTATTGTAATATATCTAATTCAGAACAGAAAGAGTACCCTCAAGATTAATTGAACATTTAGAGTACCAAGACTCTAAATGTGAGGATGTTGAACTGAGGAGAAAACCTAACCTAATGGGTATTTATCTGTCTTGCAGGAAATTCGGAACCACCCAAAAAGAAGGAGCAGAAAAAGCATGGAAAACCAGGTTCTTGGTTGGGAAAATTCCACAAATCTGAGAAATTATTTTCGGAATTTAAAGCAATTTAAGATCCGGAATAAATCTCGCAGATAAATGGAACTGACCCAACCTAATTTTATGCAAGTAGATTATTTTAAAATAATGGCCCAATGTTTTGAATTTATTTGGACTGAATTCATTCAGGTCCAAATCAAATAAAATGGACGCAGGCCCAACATCACACTCGGGCCCAGTCCGTTGAAAATTTGAAAATTCAAAAAGTTTGTCGCGGAATGACCATTTTGTCGCGGAACAACGTTCCGCGACCAAGTACAACTCCGCGACAAAGTTCCCCTTACCATCAAACCCTGTTTGTCTTTGTCGCGGAGTAACCATTTTGTCGCGATGCACAGCATCGCGACCAAATGCAACTCCGCGACAAAATTTCACTCATCCCTGAACTCTGTTTGTCTTTGTCGCGGAACACTTTGTCGCGAAGCACCGCATCGCGACAAAGCTCCTGTTCCGCGACACGAGCACACTTCACCCCATTCTTCCTTCCTATTTTGTCGCGGCACACTTTGTCGCGGAGCATGACTCCGCGACAAACTAACCCTTCCGCGACACATCTAATGTCGCCGAGCCCGGTCGCGTAATCTTGTTCCGCGACAATGGGCTAGGGTTCCGCGACCGGTCCATCAGTATTTAAACCTCTTCACCTCTCTCTTCTTCCCTACGCATCCCACACTTAGAAAATTTTCGGAAAAACTTCTCGTACGCGAAACTGCCATTTTCGAACGAACACCACCGTGTTCCTTCGCAAACCCGACCATTCTCAGGGGAAACTCTGCCCGATTTCTGCCATGGAACCCCCATCTTCATCTTCGCCCCCGAAGCAGACCAAACCATGGTAAGCCTTTCCCCATTTCGCCATCCGATTCACGTATCCCCTGTTTCGCGAGTTTGAGGATTTTTGAGTTTTCTTTTTGAATGTGCGAATGTGTTAATAAGCCTATGTGTTGCTCTTTTATGTGTTTTGAGTTCGATTTTAGATTGTTGGCACTATGGGCATGGTTTCTAGTTTATTTTCTTTAAATTTTAGTTGCTGGCCGAGTATGGAATGAAGGATGTGGGAGTTTTTTTTTCTTGCTATGGAAGTGTAGGGGAGTTCGATTTTTGAATGGGCATTTCGATTTTGGCACTTAGGGCTGTTAGAGAACACAGCGACAGTTCGGGTCATCTCCACCATTGTTGAGTTTTCAAAGTTTTCTAGGGTTCTTAGAATTGATTGTTTGGTTCTTATGAATGATCCAATCTCAAGTTCTGGGTCCTTAGGATTCATGGAAATTTTCAAACTCTTCCTGTCTTGTTCCAGCAATTTTGATGTTGTGGTACCATGAGCTCCTTCCCTGTTTCGCTGTCTGTGTTGTTTTTGCCTTATTCTTAAAATCTAATAAACCAATGAGCATGAGGGTATTTGTGAATATCTTGTTGTTGTTGGTCGTTTGTAGTGAGTTTGTGATGTGAAGCAGCAGAGCATGCATGTTTGTTTAATCTCTTATTTTGCTTTGAGATAGTGTGATCTTGTGTTGGTATTGTTTGGTTGTTCCTTGCATGCCAATACACACATTTAATGCCTTTTCCTATTTTGTAGTGCCTGTGTATGTATGTTGTGAATCTGTAAAGGTGTATGTTTGTTTGGTTTTGGGCAACCTGGGCCACCAATCCCCTTTTCAGCAAATTCACTTCTTCACAAAAAGACAAAAATAGTATTAGGAATTTTGGTTGACAAGTTGTTTTTGTTCCCAATGGAACTAAAAAGTGTGAGTTAAGTAGCAATATTTTTGCCACCTCAACTGCTATCTTTTTACAAAATCCAAAAATGGGACCACACACATCCCACTTTTCATTAAATAAAATCAAGTCAACCTTTTCAAAATTAAAAAAATAGTGTTTGCAATTTTCTTGAACGTTTCAACTGTCCAAAGACAGTCCAAGCAATCCGGGAATAGCAAATCCACTCCGCCACGCCTCCATTGCACATTCCATTTTCGAGCCATCCATTCCATCATCGTCATTTCATTCCATTTTCCACAAGTGCCTCGAGCTTGTTTAATAAAAATTGGAAATTAAACCTTTTTGGGCCCAATAGTCCATGTAAAAACTCTCCAAGTCCAATGACTTAGATTTTTCAAGTAATTAATGTTATATGCCTTGAAATAAAGTTTCAAGTACGAATCAAATAAATCACATTTCGAGCAAAGCTCAAAATGTGAGGATGTTGGTTTTTAGCTTGAAACTCAATTTTCAAAAATATAAAAACTTGATTGGAATTAATACTTTCTATATTTCTCAGGAATGAACTAGTGATTAAGTCAGCTGTTGGATTGCCCGATTGCACTCTGCATCAGGCAGCAGTAGAAGCATCTGCAAACAGGACTCAGATTAAGAAGCTCAGGGAGGCTTTGATAAGCGTGTACGGTGTTCCATTGGACCAGGGCACTGAAGCTGAGTTATCATTGAGGCCCGGATGGGACGTAAAAATCCCTCCTGCAGATAGATCAACCGCCCTGACGAACATAGAAAGGGATTTTTCCTATCACATGCTGAAGTTCTGGGAATTGATGACAGATCATGCCCCGAATGACTCCGTAATGACTCCCGCAGTGCATTTGGAAAGGATAACACTGAAGTTCCAGATACACACAGCTGTCTGGCAACGCCATTTGGAAGATGGGACAGTGGGAATCGACATCTCGAATTATGATATACTCATCCCCGATCAGCCCATAGACCCACAAGTGCGACTGCAGTTTGTGGAAAAGCCTCTGCCGGTGAGCCAAATATTAGGAAAGGGAGCCATCTCGATGTACGAAGCTTTCCCCTGTATTTGGAACCCGCATTTATTTGATAACATGGGCAGAGAAGAGCAAAGATGGGTAACCAGGCAGGCTAAGCTAAGACATAGGGAAATGAGTTACAACCTGCACCACAAACTGAGGAGAATTGAGGAGTTCAACACAGAAAGGAACTCTACCATGATAAACAAGTTCAAAGAAGAAATCAATGCAGCTAGGAAGGAATGGCATGAGATGACATATCTGTGGGGGAAGGGCAAGGGGTTCATAACGCAAGAGAGGTTGGATAAAGGATTGACCTTGCCAGATGAGGATAATTTTGAGACAATTTTCATAAACAAGCGGTTTGGCCAGACGACACCAGCCGAGAAAGGAACTGAGGTAGACCCTGGATTTCCCGAGCACATCAGAGAAATAAGGGAAAAGGCCCTTTATGAGGTGCAGCACCACAATTGGTCAGTATTGACCAAAAAGAAGGTGCAACTCAGATTGATGACCGAGGCTGAGGCAAAGGAATATCTGACGTTTGACAAAGCACAGATGATGACTTATGTGACAGAAGAGCTGGAAAGAGACATGATCAACACCATGATGGAGCAATATAGAACTTCATATCTTGAACTCCTCATGGAGATGGATAGAGAAGCCCTGAAATATGGGATGGAAGGAAATAAAACGAAGGTCATGCACTATAACCACAAAATCAGAAGCCTGTTTTGCACACAAATTAAGGAAGCTTGGGAATTCAAACTGGTCCGGGTAACAAGCCAAACATTTGTGCACGACTATCTGAGATTTGCACATAAGTTGTTTGGGACTCAGGAAGCTCAGGAGGATACGCAACAGGAAAATCTGGAAGACCCAGATGCTGAGATTGATGCCTACTTTTCCACTCCTCTTGAGGCCAGCCCGCAGCCTCCCAGCCAGCAGTACAAGCTTCGGCTTTACCGCCAAGAGGGCAGACTGAAGTGCAAGAAGTTGCTACATCCGAGCCAGTGGTGCAGCAAGAAGCAGTCCGGACTCCAATACAGCCAGCTCAATCTAAAATGCCAGCACCTGCCACCACTAAGGCACCCATGCCGCCCGAGCAAACATCCAATACTGTTGTTACATCTGAAGGTCAGCCAGCACCTCAACCGGGAACGAGGAGAAGGTTGATAAAATCTGCTGACAAAGATAAACCAGGAAGAGCTCCGGAAAAGAAAGTGGAGATCAAGGAACCTGAGCCAACTGCTAGGAAAGTGGCAGAGCCCACAGATCCCAAGGACAGAGGTAAGAAGCCGATGCCACCACCACCCCCGAAAAAGAAGCATCAAGTGGCATTCGATGCTGAGCTAGCCAGAAAAATGCAAAATGATGAACTTGCATTAGCTGGTCTGCTGGAGCAAGGAACAGGTGGCTCAGGGGTGGACAAAATGGATGACCAAGAACGAGTTGAAAAGGAAAAGAAAGCTGAAGCAGAAGAACAGATGATGAAAAACATTCAGCAGACAAAAGACAAGGAAGCTGCGGGGAAGCTTGAGGCTGAGCTTGAAGCCAAGAGAGGAGCTGAGACTGAAGAACAAACTCGGGAGAAAATCATCCAAGTAAAAATAGAAAAAGGCAAAGAGATGGAGAAGCAAAGGGCTGAACAACAGAAAGAGAAATCTGCCGAGCCCAAGAAAATCCAGGACATTGACGATGACGAGTTGATGGCGCTAGATACAATGCCTGAAGTCAGGCCATCCACCAGAGGCGACGATCCTCATCCCTTGGCACACTTAACTCCTGAAGAAAGGATTGAAAATTTTAGAACATTCTTTGGACTCAAAAAGGACGACCCTCTCTTCCTGGATTACCTGGCTGAAAAGGCAGAGCAAAGAAGAAAGATAGCAGAGAAAATGGCTCAGCAAGCAGGAGCAGAGGGCCCGTCACATCAAGCGGAACAGCCATAAGGCTCGCATGAGTCCATCGATCCAGCAGCAGTGGCCAAAACTCTGAAGGAGCAATCAAGTGAACACCCTATGGCCTCTGCACTCAAGGAGAATATCCGGAAAATTGTGACTGAAGCTGCAGAGGGAAATGTTTCAGAAAAAGAAGCTCGGCAGGAGAAGCAGGAATTCATGGACCAGATGGCGCCTATTTTGCAATGTCCAGTAGGACGAGCTGCAAGAATTAGGGAGGAGGAGGAGGTATCAACTGATGTTGATGACCGTCATTTTCATGTAACTACATTTTCTTTGCCTATAAATTGTAAACTCAATACAATGAAAAATGTAATTAAACAGGTTGAGGAGGAACTCAGAGATGAAACAGCTCATGGAGAAGGAGAGCCAAGTCAGAGAAGAGATGAGGCTGAACAAATGGATGACCAGCCACAGGAAGGGGACGATCGAACAGACTGGCACACGAGCGACGACGAATCTGTCGGATCCATTCGGCCAGTCGAGTTCTGGTCCGAGAATACTGTGAGGCAGAGGATGGGCGTTTCAAAAGAATACGAGAAGAAAAAGCTGAGTGCAGAACAGGTACAGATCAAGTTCAATGGCAATAAAGAAAATGCAGAAAAGTACAAGAAGTTGCAGAAAATGATAGTGCCAGATAAAGGATTCAGACCCGATGCATTGTCACACCCCACTGTTGAGACTTTCTACAGAAATCAAGAGTGGGGTGACTTCATGCTGCATCATGACGAAGATGGCTACATGGAGTTGACAAAAGAATTTTTCTGCAACATTGATAGCACCAACAGAACAACCTGGATCCGGGGTCAGGAAATAAACATGGCACCTGAATGGCTAAACCAGTTCTTTGGAACTCCGAACATCCGAAGCGAATTTCCCCCTGATGAGATCATGACAAAGAGAGCCAAGACGAGCGAATATGCGAGGTATGCAACCTTGGCTAACAGCATGACAAGCGTGACTGCCCCAAGACATACATTCAATGCAAACTGGCTGCGGATACAGTTCATGCAAACTTATGAGTTCTACATGTCCAAGATCCGACCCAATTCGCATCCGCAACCACATCTGGGAATGTACTGATGGGATTTGCAAGAATGTGGAACGGAGCAAAACTGAATGTGGGGAGACATGTGTTCGAAGTAATGACAACCCGGATAAATGACAGGCAGGTTCTGTGCTACCCAAACATGATAAGGAGGATCTGCATAGCTCAAGGTGTCGATTTGAGCGCTTTCGAGGGTGACGCGGTGGTGAAAGTAAACCCACCCATCAGTGTGCCGAGACTTCCCCTGTGTGAGAGTATTAAATATTCTCTTCCTCAAATGTTCGGCAGAGACAATCCAGACGACCAATCCTCTTTCATATCAAGTGGGCAAGCATCGAGAAAAAGAAAGAGACAGCCCAAGACAAAGAAGGGAACACAGAAAACCTGTGCTGATGCAGGACCTTCGAATGTCCAAGAAGAGCCTCCTGCAGACCAAGAGCAAACAGAAGTACCAAATCCAATTCCGGCAGCTCCGACTCGACCTCAACCTCAGATGCCTCCTCAAAGCCAGAACGTATCTCAATTCCCTGCTGATTCCCAAGCATTTGAGATGGTGAGCAAGATGAGTCAATCTGTGCTTGAGGGAATGAAGTCTATGACTAATGTAGTTATGGCAAGCCAAGAGGAACAGCGAAAAAGGGCCGAAGAGGAACGTGAAGAGCGAAGGAGGGAGAGAGAAGAAGAACGCCAAGAGCGTAGGAGAGAAAAGGAAGAGAATCGAAAGGAGAAGCAGGAGAAGGAAAAGAAAGAGGAGGAATTCAGGAAAATGATGATGGAAAGGGAAGAGCGCATGCACAGAGAAAGACTGGAAAATGAAGAAAAGCAGCGCAAAATGATGGAAACATTGATGCAAGCACTCATCAGTCAACTTCCCAAGCCACCCCCACCTCCATCAGATGCAGCGGGACCATCGAATCCGCCAGGAGAGAAAACAGATTGAGTGTGTAATTGTCATATCAAGAGAGCTAAATTGTAAATATCATATAAGAGAATTTCATTTCCCTTGTGCAAAATCGTTCTGATTGCAATGGAATCTCTTGTAATTGATATCATTCACTGTTTTAATTTTGGAATTTTGCAGTCCAAACAATTTTATTCTTGAAAAGATGTCTGCACAGTCCAAGATGAATAAGTGACTGTCAGGCCAAAAATATGCTGTGGACATACTCTGTATGTCAGCAGTGCCTCTTTACTGCTTTAAATTAAATAACCAGCAAAAATATGCATAAACCTGCTCTAAATTCACATGTTGAATTTAGGCTTATGATTAAATTTTCAAACTTTTAAATTAGGAAATATAATTGAGAACATGCATGACATGAATTCCTAAGGTTTTGAGCTATAAAAATTTAATGATGCGATCAGCTTATTGGGTAATAAATCTGCATGTTAGAGATCTCGATTGAATAAATTGTTAGAACTAAGCTCTGATTAAATTTGAGAATACTGTATGACATGAATCAATCCAACCTTGTGAGATTTGAGCCATGAGTCATTCTTACTCATTCATTTTCTTTGATGTGTGAATCATTTTGATTAAAGGAAACTGGAACTTGCAATTGGGACCGATTCAAGACCATGCCATATTCCCGAAATCGAGCATATGATCGAGGCACCTAGAAACCTGAATTTTTGGCCTTCTTTTGAAATCCAAACCCAAAAATATTTTCCCTTTAGGATTAACCAACTTGAGCCTTAAGCGTAATTTTTCTTTGAAGCCCTCTATATTATTCCTATCCTTACAAAAAGACCAAGAAATTCAAACCCAAGTGTGTAAAAATGATTTTATCAAGGCATTACAATTTATGATCATCAATTCATAAAATCGGTATCTCACAAACCGATTAAAAAAAAAAAAAAAGAAGAAGAAGAAGTTGAATTCCATTCAACACAAATAAATTGCAAATGACAAAGCAAATTAGACATAGTCTAATGTCATGCAATAGAAAGGAAAAGCAAAAGAAAGAAACAATGATGATCATAAATTTTAAATAAATGTGCCAAGTCATGACAGAATTAATTCTTGCCACTTCTTAGCCCAAAAATTTCCCTTTCCTACCAAATGTTACAACCATATGCCCCATTACAATCCTTAAATAAGACCTCGAGATCTCGATTTGAGGAAATGAGCCGGTGGCGAGTTGGTCTAATTGCAAGCTTATGGGATAATTTAATTAAAATTGATTTTGAGTGTTCACTGATTAAACCCCGTTGAGAGTGAGTGAATTTTCCGATTCTCTTATAAGTGAGGCTCTGTTTCATTAAAAATGTTCATGTCATCCTCTAATTCTCATCTTTAATCTTTGCATCTTTCAAACATGATATTCATGAAGGGTTGATAATAATGTTTGATTTGTAGGCCCGATGTAGTGAGCAAGTATCATTTCATTAAACACTGCAATCAAGGGAACTTAATACTTGTAGTTTTTGATTGTCTTATCCCAATCCAAAAAGAATGTGATTTATGAAGCCACGAAAATGAATCGAATATGTAGAGTCCGTGTTCTTAGGAACATTGACTCTGACTGCTCGGGGACGATGAGTATTAAATGTGAGGATGTTGATAATGGCCAGAAATGACCATTATTTTCAATCCATTTCCGTGTCTGAAACGGCATTTGGTCGCATTCCGGTCTTACATTAAGTAAGAAAGCAGTTGAATTGAACTGATTTATGCATAATTGTAAAAATATTGAGCTGGTATGAAAAATGCATAAATATGTAATTTTATTACATATTTATGTTAGAAAAATCCAAAAACATGAGAAAAAGAAATGAAAAGAAAAAGGAATAAAAAATATGGGAAAAAGAGAGAAAAGCCCACAAAAAGAATATTTTCGGCCCATCTGGCCCAATCCAGCAGGCCCAGGAACACCTTTGTCGCGGAAGCCCCTTTGTCGCGATGCATGGTTCCGCGACAAAGGAGGATTCCGCGACCAAGCAAGCTCAGATGGAGGAGACCAGCCAAGCCCCTTTGTCGCGATGCCCTGTTCCGCGACAAAAGCATGTTCCGCGACCAAGATGCACCATTAGAGACACAAGACCCAGTCGAGAAGCTTTGCCACATGCAGTGTGTTCCGCGACCAAACTTGATGCTCCGAGACAAAGCTGTGATGTGTGTGATGTCTTGAGACACAATGGGCTCAAATCAAGGCCCATGAGCTTAGGGTTTCCCCTCTATAAATATGAGTTGTTTCCTTTGAGCTAGAGGTGGGAAGAATTTGAGAGAGAACATACCCTCTTGAAGACAAGTTGGGAGCTCAGTTAGTTTAGTTTAGTTTAGGGTAGTTTAGTTAGGTTTTTCTTGTATTATTTAATTTATGCATCAGTAGATGTAGTTTCTAGCATTTTTAGTTTAGATAGCCAGTTTTTACATCTTGTTTCTTGTTCCAAACTTTTGCTTAGGGTTTAGTGATACCCAAAATCATGGGTATTAACAAACCCACTTAATAAGATGGGAGAATATTCTTGAAAAGTGTCCCAAAAATCATGAAATGGGTCTCACACCCCATGGATCTTACTGCTTTCATTTTCTTTTGGTCATTTGATCCTTATTTCTTATTTTAATGTCACTGCTTGGTGACTTATCTTTGGATAACGTTGCATGCTTATGGGTGATCAAGCTTAGATTAGGGTTTCTTCAGTTTTAAGTTTGTTTTATTTCCATTATGTTCAAGCATGTTCTAGCTAGATTCAAATTCTGTTTTGTCATTTTTAGCTTAGTTTAGCTTTTGAATCTGAAATGGGTGAGATCACACACAATGCATGCCACTGTTCCACTTTACTTTTCTGACATGTGTCCTGGACACACCTTTGTCGCGGAACAACTCTTGTCGCGGAACCACGTTCCGCGACAAAATGATACTTTGGCGACAAAGGTGTCAAAGAACACTTGTTAGCCATATTTTGAAACCCTTGGTCGCGAAACAACCCTTGTCGCGGAACCACGTTCCGCGACAAAATCCTGATTAGCGACCAAGGACCCAAATACTTGTGATTTTATTCTGGAAGGGCTTTGTCGCGAAGCAACCTTATCGCGGAACCACGTTCCGCGACAAAACCTCTTGTTCCGCGACAAGAATTATGCCCTTGTCCAATTTTCAAACCCTTTGTCGCTATACCTCCTTGTCGCGGAACCATGTTCCGCGACAAAATTTTTTTTGCTTAGCGACAAAGCAAACCCTAATTTTCAAAATCCCATTTCTCTCATTTCCCACCCTTTGTCGCGAAACCCTTGTCGCGGACCCATGGTCCGCGACACAAACTCTATTCCGCGACAAAGTGGCACCATTTTGCCAAATTTTTATTCTTCATCTCACTCCAAATTAATTGGACCTTTATATTAATATTTTTGAGGTTGAAATCCAATGATCTCAACCCATGATTAAATTGATATAAAGAACTTTGTTCAATTTCCCATTAAAAGATTTTTCTACAAATGATTAAACTCTAATGATCTAAGTATATAATCCGGACTGTAATTAATTAATTATGGAATGAGTGATTATTTAGACATAATGAGTAATTATGGATCTAATTCCATACCCTTGCATGAGAAACCAATGTCTCTCGTACAAGATGACCCAAAAATATTTTTTCTTTTATTTAATTTGTCTTTTTCCGTATTGTGTGGAACAGCTAATAAGGAATATATCAGATTAATGTTGGCGGGTATTCCCACACGGATAACTAGCTCGTGGTCTGTATATTAATTATTAAATGTTATTTTGCATGGTCCGAATAGTGGTCGGTGGAAGCCTTGGCGGTTCGTCCATCCGGGATTATAATAGCTGCTCAGCTGACTCCTATCCGGATATAGTTTTCTTTTCTTTATTTTAATTTCGAACCCGAATCTGGAGCTGTAGTAATGTTAGATGATATATGCCAATGTCATCTAATAATTATTGCAGTAATAGAACATGTGGGTTTTTATCCAAATTCACAGATAGTGGAGTCTAAGATGACGGCGGCAACTGTCATTTGAGGCATTCCACTGTCTAAAAACCGTTCCACCAGGAATAGTTGGGACCTGGATAGCAGATGTTTGCAGTCCGGATAACCCCAGTTATTTCAGTCATCTTTTTAGCCAAATAAATTCTTCTCATCCCCGGCTATTTCATCTCTGTGTGTCAACTTCTGTCTAAACCCACCTTATATTTTGGGTTATTTAATTTTACACTTCTCTATAAATTTTATGCATGATATTATTATGTAGATATTGTGGTCAATATTATTTTTGGATCCTTCCCTTGGACACAGGAGTCTTGATTTTAATTAGATGTCTCATATTAAATTTCCAACAAAAATTCCTTTATAAAATCCGGATCTGAGTAAGGGATAAATTCGACAGTTATGACTAATTCATATCCGACTGGGGGTTGATTTTGGGAAATTAGAAGCAGAGTCAGCGATTAGGTCTCACCTAAACTGAAAGGATCTGTGTTTTAATTGAGAGTCTAGTACCTGAAAGGGAATGATTTTCATACACCATTTATTCCCCAAAATTGCTGTTTGTTGGAAATCTTATATTAAATATTGCACTGGGTCAGATTCCACTTGGATTCCGATAAGGTGTGATAGATAATACTAGAGGAACAACATTCGGGCCTTGGCTATTTTCTAAGGTAGGGTTGAGTATTCTTTCAACTGCTATCCTCTTCTGCCAAAGTCTATTTTTGAGTCCTGAGTGAGTGCATCCGGAACGAACTAATTTATTAGTTCGTTTCATTAGTTTGTATCTCATAACCATCCGACGAGAAGTGAATACTGCGAGCGGTTCACCGAGAATAGGGAATTCTTGATCCACATCCGGTCATTCTGACTGGGGGCTTTCTTTTACTACCAGAGTCAGACTTTCAAAAACCTCCGAGTGATAGGATTTTAAATGCTTTCTTTATCGCTTTCTTTTAAATGCTTTCGTTAGAGGTCACTCGGTTGTATTGAGAGTTGTGTAACTGCTACTAGGACTGATAGTTAAGGGATAGTTCAGGGCTTGATTAGAATCTTTGGGTGTGACATGGGGGAAGGATAACAGTACTTGGCATCTCAATAAATGATTTGTCGGGTGTTGCTTGTCCACCACAGATAAATGACATACCTCTGCGCGGGGGCAGTTGTATATCTGTGGTATCTTAGATTTTGTTATCTTAAGAGCATGTAAACTCTTACTGTAAGTACCTGTCTGTTAAAGGGAACATGGTGTAGAGAACATGAGAGTTAGCTAACTGATGGATTATCCCAAACAAAGATCTGTGTAACAAAATGGAAGTTTAATTATGTTTCATCTGAATCTTGTCCAATCTTTATTCTTTTCCTCCTGTCTCTTCTGTCTCATTTTAAATCTGCTTTCTTAGATAATTTTAACCGCTTTCTTAGAATAATTTTATTGCTTTCTTAGACTAAATTTAATTCGCTTTGTAGAATAATTTTATCTGCTTTATTTTGATTGCTTTCATAGCTTAGTTTGAATTATGTCAAGTAGTTGGTAATTCAAACACAAACTTGAATCGAGTAACCAAGTGGAAAATCTTAGTAAACGGCGTGGGCCCTGCTTCCATCGCACATCCTCCAGTGAACGATCCGGTACTTACTATAAATACTGCAATTTTTGACTCCGTGCGCTTTCGGGGGCACAGTTTCTTAACACGAGTAAATAAAAACGTGATTTTTCGGAAAGTACTCATGTAGTGGGAACCTGCCGAAGGTTTCATGGTAGGTAATCTCATGACATGAAATCATGAGAAGTATCATGGCACATATGCCGGGGACCCTCAGTGTGACAGGCTGAAGGTCAATCTATCCCGGTTGTACCATGAGACTTGTCAAAAGTTTCATGACATGAGAGTACTGCAGCGCCATTTGAAATTAAAGCATCCCACATGAGTAATAAAAAGTGGCACTCTTAATATATCCCTAAACCCATTCCATAAATCATAACTCCTTCATTTAATAAATTCAATCCTGATATATTTTAGAAAAATACTCGTGTTGATGAAATTTGTCAAAAGTTTCACTTACCTTCCCCCCCGGCGTGCTAAATTTGCCCTCTTTGATGACGTCTGCATATGAGCGGCCATCCCTCCACGCCGCTTTGCCGCGTCTCTGATCCATAAGCCTCATATCCTCCTTCATAACACCACTGTCCTTCCTTGGTTCCTGTACACCATTGGTCAATGGTCTACCAATATTATTTCCTTTACCACTGGGGGACGCCCAGCAGACCTTTAGAGGCGTACCCATCCACCTCCGTCCATGCATAAAAGAGATGACTTTTCCCGCTTCCTCTCTGTTTTCAAAGCGAAAGAAACCAAACTTAGCTCCATTCTCCACCCATCTTCTGATAGGGAAGAACGAATCTCTGACCCTAGCGATCCTATCAACTTCACGGTATAACGACCCCGTCCCCGCTTTAGGGTGAATGTTGCCAACGTAAACTCCCACCAAATCCTTTCTAACATCCCTGCCACCGCCTCCTCTTCTTTCTCCACCTCCTCTCCTTTCTCCTGGTCGTTTTCCAACCTCCGATGCTGTTGGAATTCTCACGCTGCCGCCGCCGCTTGACATTCTTTTGATACTTGTAGTTTATATATGACAAAGAATATACTAAAATTAAAAGTAAGCCATAAATAAATAAATAAAATTAAGTTACAATGATGGCCAAATTAAGAATTAAATTACCCCTCAAAATTATTAATATGTTTAACTAATAAACTATTGATTTGATTTTATGGCATAGAAATGTAATATCGGGGAAAATGGCTTAAAGTAGTGAAATAAGCTACTTATACACCAGTCTCTCTCTCAGGGTGTGCGTGACTGGGTCATAACGTACTGCAAAGAGCTCATGTTGGTTTGTGGGTTAGTCTTCACATCCGAGCCGACAAAATTTAGAGTAGCACTTTGTCTTTTCGCTACGCCGAAAAATGGGGGTGTTACAAAGAAAAATCGGATTCCATTACCAAATTCCTATATATATGACTACTGGTGCAAATGCTCTATATCTCCCAATCCCATCTTATTATGGCTATACACAAGACAATCTTCTTTTTTCTACATTGCTCTCATTTTCTCCTCAGGTAATAATTAAGTCTCTATCTTCCTTCTTGTTGCTTACTGCTTATATTGTTGTTATCACTGAAATATCGGAGGAGCGAAACCTCTCTTTAATTGATGAAAGTAGGGGAAAGATTATAAATAATGCAGAAAAGAAAATTACAGGAATTGAAAAAAAGCTGTAAATAATGAAATTGCAGAAAGCGATAAATAAACTGCAAAAAGTAAAATATAAAATGCGGCCTCTTTGAGGGTTGATTAGAGATGTCCGCCCTCTTGTGCCACAGTACTACACTTATATAGGGGTGGGGAACCTAGGGTTCCCTCAGGCCCATGAACGCTCCACCCTGATTTTCTTCTTTGGTGGTGCCTCGTCTTGATTTGCTTCCTTAAATGACGCCTCTTATGTTGATAACCTTTCTTGTATGGTGCTTCTAACCGATCATCTTTCCTTGTATGAGACCCCTCATCCTACTGACTTGAGGGTCACATCCTCTTTTTTCAGTCCCTTCTCTTCCGGATATATCTTTTCAGACTGGGCCGAGCAATTTAGCAATTAAATCAAAAAATGGATGGGCCTTAATATTTTTTATTGGGTTTAACAGATGCCCCCTCGCGCATTTTGTCTGATTAGCACTTTTAAGACAAATTTGTGCGCTTAAACTTAGGGTTTGGAGTCTTGGTCTATTAGAGCACATTGGGGTGAACCCTAACCCTGTAAAAGCCACTTCCCCCAAATTTTGGCAAGTTTCCAAAATTTTGATTCACTTTCCAAATTTTCTCTCCTTGCTCGGTCATCTCCTCCCTCAGCTTCCGGCTCCGCCGCTCAAGTTCCCGAGGCACCTCCCAGAAGTTCAAGCCGCATTCCACTCCGGAGCCGACGTTGCCTCTTTTGGCCGCCACCCTCAGGAGCGCCACTACCATCGTCGTGAGCCACCATCCGAGCGCTAGGCCGCCGCCATCAGCTCCATCAACGCCGCCATCTTCTCTCGGGTGTCAGGCCGCCGTCTTCACTTGAGCAGGGGTGCCGCCACCTCCATCCGAGGGCCGCCATCCGCGAGCTATCTCTGTGTCGCCATCTTTATTTTTTTCTGGAAAGCCGCCGCCACCCCCCCTGCGCGTGAGCCGCCAAGGTGTTCGAACCGCCAGCCTTGCCCAAAGGCCGCCATCCCATTGCGAGCCGCCACTATTTGGGCAAGGGTGCCGCCATCCAAAAGCATCCGGAGATGAGGCCGCCGTTTCATTCTCAGCGCCGCCATCCGGATCTCCTCCGCCATCAAGCGTTGCGCAGCCATCCACTGCTAGGCCGCCACTCATCCGCCCGGGTAACCACCTCGACCCGCTCCAGGCCGTGAGGGCCGCCAGCCAGCTCCCCCGTCACCAACCGAGGGTTGCCGCCATCAGGAGTCGAGCCGCCATCCCGCCTTCAGGAGGCCGCCATCACCCCTTGCTCCGAAGGCCGCCGCCGCCATCACTCAGGGACGCCGCCATCTCCCTTCTTCAGGGTCGCCATCCTCTTGCCCAGGGGCCGCCATCCCTTTCTTCGGAGGAACCTCAAATGCCGCCATCTCTGCCGAGTGAGATCCAAGTGCCGCCATCCTCAGTGAGTAGAGGCTCCGCCACCGCCGCCATCAAATCACTCCAGGCCGCCATCGTCATCACCCAGGGAGCCGTCATCAGGGCCCCAGCCGCCAGCCTGCGGATGCCGCTGCCATCAGGGATCGCCAGCCACCACTGCTCAGGCCGCCACCCAGGGCCATCATTCAAGTATCAACCGGAGTGGCATCCTCAATCAGGCCGCCATACACAGCCAGGCGCCATCCTCAGTCACCGACTACTCGACCTCCAAGGCCGCCGTCGATGGCGTTCCAGGGCCACTATCCAGGGTTTTTACCACCCAAGATTATTGCCTTGGACACCACCCTAGGTTCGTCTTCCTCTTTATCGTGTTTCAATTCCCCAAAACGAGTCATGTGCATAGGTAGACGCCTCTCATCTCGTTCCTCAAAGAACTTTTCCAAGCGGGCCGCTTTTTCGGCCAGCTGGGCAAGATCAGTGAAATCCTGCACAATTAAATATTCTTTTAGTCTCGGCAACATATTAGCCACTGCTATATTAGCTATTTCCCTATCCGGGATTGCTATGGGGCATCGGCCTTTAAGCCGTTGTAATCTATTGATAAAAGTACTTGCCGCCTCATCGGCATATTGTTTGGCATTAGTAAGGTCTGCAAGGCTTACATGTGAAAATGGAGTGTAGAATCTATCATGGAATGCCCGTTCGAGGTCGGCCCAATTTTGAATTGAGTTAGACCGCAAAGAAGCAAACCATCCGAAGGCAGGTGCGGTGAGGGACGAGTCGAAGAGTCTTAATTTCAACCAGTCATTGGTTGCTTCTTCCTCGCACTGAGTCGTGAACCTTCCCACATGCTCTATAGTGGACTTGCCATCATCTCCCGAAAAGGTGGTGAATTCAGGCGTCTTGAAACCCCTTAGGTAGGGCTGCATGGTGTCCACTCAGTCAGGATATGGCTTTCTATACGTGGGCCGCTCCATCGGCTTCAACTGAATTCCGAAGTGCTGCTGCATCATACCCACGAGTAACTCGGGTGAGATCACTGGTGCCTGCGTAGGGGGCATGGCGGTTTGAGCGGCAGGTGCCGCGGGTACTCCACATGGTTGTGGTGTCTGCCCTCCTATGGCAGCTTGAGTAGGTATGACGGCTGGTGCAATGGGTGTCGCCGCCACTCCACATGGTTGTGGCACCTGCCCCTAGGGTTGGTGGCATCCAACCAGGGTTTGGAGGCGCCGCCACATAGGTTGTGGTTGAAACGTTCGGCACATGAGGTGCGGCATGTTGTGGTGCTGTGTTAGGTCCGATCTCCGTGCAGCCCGGTGTAGCGCTGGTTGCCATCAAAGGACTCGATGGAGCATAGATCGGCACGGGAGGTTCCGCGTAACCCAGATTCGGCATGCTGGGTGTCGTAAAGGCATAAGCAGTCTTATAGGTATATGGGAACATAATGGTCACGCCTCCGGACTCCTGGAGTGGCGGCTAGCCAGGTGTGGTTCCCCAAATCCGATGTTGGCCTCCTGACGACCCCGGGTATGGGTTGCTTGGTGGCACAATAGTGTCGTTTGCTGGAACAACTCCGTCTTGATGAACACGCAAGGAACCGCATATTCGGTCAGTTTGGTCGTCCATGGCAGGCCGCAACACATCCATTAGGTGCCTCGTGAGTAAAGGCATAAACTCGGTCATCGATTCAGTTATCGATAGCCATATTTGCTCGGACAATGTAGGGGCCTGCATAATCCCCTGTAGCGGTTGAGAGGTGCTCGCCGTCTCAATGGCGTCCTCAAACGGAGTCCGCACCGACGTCTTCTCTTGTAGAGACATATCCTCAAATTGTTCTGTCAAATCAATAACTTTTCCGGATCTGAGACGCATACACTATTCAAAGCGGATATGGTTTTAATTTCGAGTCCCACTGGGCGTGCCAATTTGTTATCACCGATATATCGGAGGAGCGAAACATCTCTTTAATTGATGAAAGTAGGGGAAAGATTACAAAGAATGCAGAAAAGAAAATTACAGGAATTGAAAGAAAGCTGTAAATAATGAAATTGCAGAAAGCGATAAATAAATTGCAGAAAGTAAAAATATAAAATGTGGCCTCTTTGAGGGTTGATTAGAGATGTCCGCCCTCTTGTGCCACACTACACTTATATAGGGGTGGGGAACCTAGGGTTCCCTCAGGCCCATGAACGCTCCAACCTGATTTTCTTCTTTAAGTGGTGCCTTGTCCTGATTTGCTTCCTTAGATGACGCCTCTTATGTTGATAACCTTCCTTGTATGGTGCTTCTAACCGATCATCTTTCCTTGTATGAGACCCCTCATCCTACTGACTTGAGGGTCACATCCTCTTTTTTCAGTCCCTTCTCTTCCGGATATATCTTTTCGGACTGGGCCGAACAATTTAGCAATTAAATCAAAAAATGGATGGGCCTTAATATTTTTTATTGGGTTTAACAACTGTTATACACAGACAAACTATAAATGCCAAAGAAATTAAACTACTACATTTTTAACAAGAACTCATATGGTGTTTGGCTTGAATTTGTCGAGGAACACAGTTAATTACATGCCATCAGTGTTATCGTCCACGTTATGCGTATATTATTGCGGGCCTTGTTCGGACCAGGCTTCCTGCGCCAAGATATCATGTGCAGATGAGAAGAAAGATGGCGAGGGTTTATGTGCAAAATTCAACCCTAATGATGGTTATACTTGTGCTTGTTATTATCACTCTGGCGGCTAAGACTTTAACATATTCTACATATTACTATATATCATGCAAGGATTAATTATTACTATTACCTTGTACCAAATAGAAAAAAACTTGGATTCAAAACAATAAACTTAATATTACATCGGTGCTTTTGATTTGCTGTATTAAATTGCCAAACTATATCGTACACAGTGGCGGATCCAGAAACTTTTATTTGGTAGGTCAAATATTATGTAAGCAGCTAACATTAGGAAGAAGATGTATTCAATTAAAATTTTGTTACATTTTTTAAACTTATAAAAATCAGTATATTTAGAAAATCCATAGACTTCACATAAAGTTTGCTGAATTTGTATGTTATACAGAATCCGTAGAATCCATTAAAATTGATGGAGTTTAAGTCATTAGGGTGTTGAATACCTAATTTTTTTAAGACTTTTTAAAATTTGTATTAAATAACTCAAATTTTTTTAAAGAATTGGCTCGTTATTGAATAGATCTCCATTGGAATATGAAACCCTTAAAATTTACATACATTTATAATAAAAACAACCAACATGCTATTAAATTCCTACTCAAATTACTCAACACTTATCCTAAAACTGCCACCTAATTCTGAAACTTTTGACAAGTTTTGTTAACCACGAGCTTTTGCTAAAATTATACCAGGTCAGATTTATTAAATGAAAAGCGTTATGATTCACGGGAAAGGGTTTAGGGATATGTCAAGATTATTAATCTTTTTATTACTCAAGTATGGTGCTTCGGTTTCGAATGGCGCTGTGGTCCTCTTTGTCATGAAAAGTTGACAAATATCATGGCATAGCCGGATTAGGTTGACCTTCAGCCTGTCACACTGAGGATCCCCGGCAAATATGCCATGATACTTCTCATCAATTCTTGCCATATGATTTCCTGCCATGAAACTTTTGACTAATTCCCACTACATGAGTATTTTCTGAAAATTCGTGATCCTGGTTGAGGTTTTATTTAATGAAACCAATTTATGATGGCGGTGTTGTGATTAGGGATATATTTATATGTAGTTATGTTTTTATTGCTCGTGGTTAAGAAACTGTGCTCCCGAAAGCGCACGGTGTCAAAAATTGCAGTAATTTATAGTAAGACCGGATCGTTCACTGGAGGATGTGCGATAGAAGCAGGTCCCACGTCATTTACTAAGATTTTCCACTCGGTTACTCGAATCAGGTGTGTGATATGACTAACAACTACTTGACAGAATTTGAATTAGATCATGAAAGCAATTAAAATAAAGCAGATAAAATTAATCTGCAAAGTGAATTAAATTTAATCTAAGAGAGCAATAAAAGTAATCTAAGAAAGCAATTAAGATCATCTAAGAAAGCAGATTTAAATTGAGACAGAAGGGACAGGGAGAAAAGAATAAAGGTTGGACAAGATTCAGATGAAACACAATTAAACTTCCATTTTAATACACAGATCTTAGCTTGGGATAATTCTTCAGTTAGCTAACTCTCATGCTCTCTATACTACGTTCCCTTTAACAGACAGGTACTTACAGTAAGAGTTTACATGCTCTTAAGACAGCAAAATCTAAGATACCACAGACTCACAACTGCCCTCACACGGCCGTGTGGAGGCACGTTATTCATCTGTGGTGGACAAGCAACACCTGACAAATCATTT
This sequence comes from Hygrophila difformis, assembly GCA_030278955.1. Taxonomy (NCBI): domain Eukaryota; kingdom Viridiplantae; phylum Streptophyta; class Magnoliopsida; order Lamiales; family Acanthaceae; genus Hygrophila; species Hygrophila difformis. The sequence goes on from JAOANR010000003.1 coordinate 61,473,308, forward strand.
ATTGAAGTGGCAAGTACCGCTATCATTCCCCCATGTCACACCCGAAGATTCTAATCAAGCCCTGAACTATCCCTTAACTCTCAATCCTAGTAGCAGTTACACAACTCTCAATACAACCGAGTGACCTCTAAAGAAAGCAATTAAAAGAAAGCAGTAAAGAAAGCATTTAAAATCCTATCACTCGGAGGTTTTTGAAAGTCTGACACTGGTAGTAACAGAAAGCCTCCAGTCAGAATGACCGGATGTGGATCAAGAATTCCCTATCTCAGTGAACCGCTCGCGGTGTTCACTTCCCTTTGGGTGGTTATGAGACACAAACTAATGAAACGAACTAATAAATTAGTTCGTTCCGGATGCACTCACTCAGGACTCAAAAATAGGCTTTGGCAGAGGAGGATAGCAGTTGAAAGAATACTCAACCCTACCTTAGAAAACAACCAAGGCCCGAATGTTGTTCCTCTAGTATTATCTGTCACACCTTGTCGGAATCCAAGTGGAATCTGACCCAGTGCAATATTTAATACAAGATTTCCAACAAACAGCAATTTTGGGAAATAATAATTCTGAAAATCATTCCCTATCAGGTACTAGACTCTCAATTAAAACACAGATCCTTTCAGTCTAGGTGAGACCTAATCGCTGACTCTGCTTCTAATTTCCCAAAATCAACCCCCAGTCGGATGTGAATTAGTCAAAACTGTCGAATTTATCCCCTACTCAGATCCGGATTCTATAAAGGAATTTTTGTTGGAAATTAATCAAGAGACATCTGATTTAAATCAAGACTTCTATGTCCAAGGGAAGGATCCCAAAATAATATGACCACAATGTCTACATAGTAATATCATGCATAAATTTTATAGAGAAGTGTAAAATAAAATAACCCAAAATATAAGGTGGGTTTAGACAGAATGTGAAACACAGAGATGAAATAGCCGGAGATGAGAAGAATTTATTTGGCTAAAAAGATGACAAAAATAATCAGGATGATCCGGACTGCAAACATCTGCTATCCAGGTCCTGATCATTTCAGGTGGGATGATTTTTAGACAGTGAAATGCCTCAAATGACAGTTGCCGCTGTCATCTCAGAATCCACTGTCTGCGAATTTGGATAAAAACCCACATGTTCTATTACTGCAATAATGATTAGATGACATTGGCATATATCATCTAATATTACTACAGCTTCAGATTCAGGTTTGAAATTAAAGTAAAGAAAATAAAACTGTATCCGGATAGGAGTCAGCTGAGCAGCTATTATAATCCCGGATGGATGAACCGCCAAGGCGTCCACCGACCACTATCCGGACCATGCAAAATAACATCTAATAATTAATATACAGATCACGAGCTAGTTATCCGTGTGGGAATACCCGCCAACATTAATCTGATATATTCCTTATTAGTTGTTTCACACAACACGGGAAAAGACAAAATAAATAAAAGAAAAATATTTTTGGGTCATCTTGCATGAGAGACATTGGTTTCTCATGCAAGGGTATGGAATTAAATCCACAATTACTCTTCATGTCTAAATAATCGCTCATTCCATAATTAATTAATTAATTACAGTCCAGATTATATACTTAGATCATTAGAGTTTAATCATTTGTAGAAGAATCTTTTAATGGGAAATTGAACAAAGTTCTTTATATCAATTTAATCATGGGTTGAGATCATTGGATTTCAACCTCAAAATATTAATATAAAGGTTCAATTAATTAATGGGGTGAGATGAAGAATGAAAGCTTGGCAAAAGGTGCCACCTTGTCGCGATACAGGGTTCGTGTCGCGGAGCATGGCTCCGCGACAAAGATTTCGCGACAAAGGGGTGGGAAATAAGAGAAATGAAATTTTGAAAGTTTAGGGTTTGCTTTGTCGCTAAGTAAAGAAAATTTTGTCGCGGAACGTGGTTCCGCGACAAGGGCATAGCGACAAAAAGGTTGAAAATTAGACAAGGCTTAATTCTTGTCGCGGAACAAGAGGTTTTGGCGCGGAACGTGGTTCCGCGACAAGGTTGCTTCGCGACAAAGCCCTTCCAGAATAAAATCACAAGTATTTGGGTCCTTGGTCGCTAATCAAGATTTTGTCGCGGAACGTGATTCCGCGCCAAGGGGTGTTTCGCGACCAAGGGTTTTAAAATAATGGCCAACAAATGTTCTTTGGCACCTTTGTCGCCAAAGCACCATTTTGTCGCGGAACGTGGTTCCGCGACAAGAGTTATTCCGCGACAAAGGTGTGTCCAGGACACATGTCAGAAAAGTAAAGTGGAACAGTGGCATGCATTATGTGTGATCTCACCCTTTTCAGATTCAAAAGCTAAACTAAGCTCAAAATAACAAGACAGAATTTGAATCTAGCTAGAACATGCTTGCACAAAATAGAAATAAAGCAAACTTAAAACTTAAGAAACCCTAATCTAAGCTTGATCATCCATAAACATGCAACATTATCCCAAGAAAAAGTCACCAAGCAGCGACATTAAAATGCAAAAACAAGGGTCAAATGACCCAAGGAAAATGAAAACAGTAAGATCCATGGGGTGTGAGACCCATTTCATGATTTTTGGGACACAAATGGAGAATGCTTTCCCATTTTATTAAGCGGTGTTGTTCATACTCATGGTTTGAGTACCACAAACCCTTAAACAAAAGTTTAGAACAAAAATAAGGTATAAAACTGGCTATCTAATCAAAGTGCAGTAAACTATATCTAACTAGTGCATGAATTAAATAATACAAGAAAAATCTAACTAAACTACCCTAAACTAAACTAAACTACTGAACTCTCCAACTTGTCTTCAAGAAGGTGTAGTTTTTCTAAAATTCTTCCAACCTTTAGCTCAAAGGAAACACCTCATATTTATAGAGGGGAAACCCTAAGCTCATGGGCCTTGATTTGAGCCCATTGTGTCTCAAGACATCACACACATCACAGCTTTGTCTCGGAGCACCAAGTTTGGTCGCGGAACACACTGCATGTGGCAAAGCTTCTCGACTGGGTCTTGTGTCTCTAAAAATGTATCTTGGTCGCGGAATGGACCTTGGTCGCGGAACAGCGCATCACGACAAAGGTATCGCGCCAAGGGCTTTGGCTGGTTTCTTCTTCATCAGGGCCACTTGGTCGCGGAACACTGCATCGCGCCAGGGGCTTCCGCGACAAAGGTCTTCCTGGGCCTGCGGGATTGGGCCAGATGGGCCGAAAATATTCTTTTTGTGGGCTTTTCTCTCTTTTTCCCATCTTTTTCATTCCTTTTTCTTTTTCTCATGTTTTTGGATTTTTCTAACATAAATATGTAATAAAATTACATATTTATGCCTTTTTCACACCAGCTTATTATTTTTACAATTATGCATAAATCAGTCCAATTCGACTGCTTTCTTACTTAGTGTAAGACCGGAATGCGATCAAATGCCCGTTTAAGACACGGAAATGGATTGAAAATAATGGTCATTTTTTGCCATTATCAACATCCTCACATTTAATACTGATCGTCCCCGAGCAGTCAGAGTCAATGTTCGCAAGAACACGGACTCTACATATTCAATTCATTTTCGTGGCTTCAAAAATATCATTCTTTTTAGATTGGGATAAGACAATCAAAAACTACAAGTGTTAAATTCCCTTGATTGCAGTGTTTAATGAAATGATACTTGCTCACTACATCGGGCCTACAAATCAAACATTATTATCAATCCTTCATGAACATCATGTTTGAAAGATGCAAAGATTAAAAATATGAGAATTAAGGTATGACACGAACATAATTCATGAAATGGAGCCTCACATATAGGAGAATCGGAAAATTCACTCACTCTCAATTGGGGTTTAATCATTGAACGCTCAAAATCAAATTTAATTAAATTATCCCATAAGCTTACAATCAGACCAACTCGCCACCGGCTCATTTCTTCGAATCGAGATCACGAGGTCTTATTCAAGGGTTATAACGGGGCATACGGTTGTAACATTAGGTGGGAAAAAGGGAAATTATCGGCTGGAAGTGGCAAAGAATTATTCTATCATAACTTGGCATTTTTATTTAAAATTTATGATCATCAATATTTCTTTCTTTTTGATTTTCTTTTTCCATTGCATGACATTAGACTATTGTCTAATTGCTTGTCATTTGCAATTTATTTGTGTTGAATGGCATTCAACTTTTTTTTTTTTTTTTTGAATCGGTTTATAATATACCGATTAATATGGATTGATGATCATAAGTTCAATGCCTTGTTAGAATTCATCCTTGCACACTTTGGGTTTGATTTTCTTGGTCTTTTTATAAGGCTAAGAATAATATAGAGGGCTTCAAAGAAGAATTAGGCTTAAGGGCTCAAGTTGGTTAATCCTAAAGGGAAATATTTTTGGGTTTGGATTTCAAACGAAGGCCAAAAATTTGGGTTTTCTAGGTGCCTCGATCATATGCTCGATTTTTGGAATGTGGCATGGTCTTGAATCGGTCCCAATTGCAAGTTCTAGTTTCCTTTAATCAAAATGATTCACACATCAAAGAAAATGAATGAGTAAGAGTGACTCATGGCTCAAATCTCACATGGAATGGTTCATTCATGTCATACAGTATTCTTAAATTTAATCGACGCCTAATTCTAACAATTCATTCAATCAAAATCTCTAATATGCAGATTTATTACCCAATAAGCTGATCGCATCATCAAATTTTTATAGCTCAAAACCTCAGGAATTTATGTCATGCATGTTCTCAATTATATTATCCCAATTTAAAAGTTTGAAAATTTAATCATAAGCCTAAATTCAACCTGTGAATTTAGAGCAAGTTTATGCATATTTTTGCTGGTTATTTAATTGAAAGCAGTAAAGAGGCACTGCTGACATACTGAGTATGTCAACAGCATATTTTTGGCCTGACAGTCACTTATTCATCTTGGACTGTCAGACATCTTTTTAGAAATAAAAGAACCAAATAAAAACAAAGATTGTTGTTGGGGCTGCAAAATCCCAATCTGAAAGCAGTAATTATATCGATTACAAGAGATTTCATTTGCAATCAAATCTGTTTAGCATAGATGAATTGAAATTCTCTTATATGATATTTACAATTAAGCTCAGAAATGATGGAGTCAGGGATCGCCATCTTTCTTCTCGTCTGATTTCTTGGAGGAGCCAGCTTCATCAGGGATCTTCTTGAGTAAGGTTTGCAGGAGCTGATTTTGACTAAGGATCAGTGATTCCACCATCTTTCGATTCTTCTCTTCTTTTTCTAGCATCATCATTCTGAATTCCTCGTCTCTCCTTTCCTTCTCCAACTTCTCCTTCCGTTTCTCTTCCTTTTCTCTCCTACGCTCTTCGCGTTCTTCCTCTCTCTCCCTCCTTCGCTCTTCACGCTCTTCTTCTGCCCTTTTCTGCTGTCCCTCTTGGCTTGCCAAAATTACATCGGTCATGGATTTCATTCCCTCGAGCATCGATTGACTCATTCTGCTCACCATCTCAATCGTTTGGGAATCAGCAGGGAACTGAGATACGTTCTGGCTTTGAGGAGGCATTTGAGGTTGAGGTTGAGTCGGAGGTGGAATTGGAGTCTCAGTCCGCTCTTGGTCCGCAGGAGGCTCCTCTTGAGCATTCGAAGGTCCTGCATCAGCACAGGTGTTCTGTGTTCCCTTCTTTATCTTTGGCTGCCTCTTTCGTTTTCTTGATGCCTGCTCACCCGATATGAAAGAGGATTGAGCGTCTGAATCTCCTCTGACGGACAGTTGGGGGAGAGAGTATCTGATACTCTCACTCAAGGGGAGTCTTGGCACACTGATAGGTGGGTTCACCTTCACCACTGTGTCGCCCTCAAACGCGCTCAAATTAACTCCCTGAGCTATGCAGATTCTCCTAATCAGATTCGGATAGCACAGCACCTGTCTATCCTTTATCCGGGTTATCATCACCTCGAATACATGCCTCCCTACATTAAGTTTTGCTCCGCTCCACATTCTTGCAAATCCCATTAACACATTTCCAGATGTGGTGTGCGGATGCGAGTTGGGCCGGATCTTGGACATGTAGAACTCATAGGTTGGCATGAATTGTATCCGCAGCCATTTTGCATTGAATGTGTGTCCAGGGGCGGTCACGCTTGTCATGCTGTTAGCCAATGTTGCATACTTCGCGTATTCAGTCGTTTTGGCTCTCTTCGTCATGATCTCACCAGGGGGGAATTCGCTTTGGATGTCTGGAGTCCCGAAGAACTGATTCAGCCAATCAGGTGCAATATTTATCACTTGTCCCCGGATCCATGTTGTTCTGGCAGCTTCATCGATGTTGCAGAAGAATTCCTTTGTTAGCTCCACGAAGCCATCTTCGTCATGATGCAGCATGAAGTTACCCCACTCTTGATTTCTGTAGAAAGTCTCAACAGTGGGGTGCGACAACGCATCGGGTCTGAACCCTTTGTCTGGCACTATCATCTTCTGCAACTTCTTATACTTTTCTGCATTCTCTTTGTTGCCATTGAACTTGATCTGAATCTGTTCTTCACTCAGCTTTTTCTTTCCATATTCCTTTGAAACGCCCATTCTTTGCCTTACAGTATTTTCAGACCAAAACTCGACTGGTCGAATGGATCCGACAGACTCGTCGTCGCTCGTGTGCCAGTCTGTTTGATCGTCTCCCTCCTGTGGCTGGTCATCCCTTGGCTCAGCCTCATTTCCCCTCCGACTTGGCTCTCGCTCTCCATGAGCTGTTTCATCTCCGACTTCTTCCTCTACCTGTTTAATTACATTTTTCATCGTATTTAGTTCACAATTTACAGGTAAAGAGGATGTAGTTACATGAAAATTACGGTCATCAACATCAGTTGATACCTCCTCCTCCTCCCTAATTCTTGCAGCTCGTCCAACAGGACGTTGGAAAATAGGCGCCATTTGGTTCATGAATTCTTGCTCCTCCTGCCGAGCTTCTTCTTCCGAATCATTCCCATCTGCAGCTTCAGTCAGAATTCCTTGAACCTTTTCTTTAAGCGCAGAGGTCATGAGAGGGTCGTCTGGCTGCTTTTCCAAGGTTTTGGCCAGTGCTACTGGATCTATGGAATCTTGCGGTCCTTCTGACTGCTCAGGTTGGTGCGACGGGCCTCCTTGAGTGATGAATTCTTCAATTCTGGCCGTGCCCACGAGAGGATCAATCACTTGACCCACTTTTGTCTGATATTTGATTTGATGTGGCTTTTCTCCAGCATCGATTCTTGTTTCGATCTGTTCGTTAAGCCTTTTCCTTATATCCCCTCGGATGGTCTCAGCATCATGTGCAGTGGAGCCAGTCCATGCAGGAGGTTGTTCTTCTTTGATTTTCAAACCACGCCCCTGCACTTCTCCAGTGATCTTTAGTTCGAAGTCTTCCTCATCACCCCGCTCAACCTCTGCAGATTTCCTGCTTTCCAGCTCAGCCTGCATCTTTCTGGCAGTTTCTTCATCCTTTGTCTGCTGGATATTCTTTCGGATCTGCTCTTCCTCTGCAGCTTTCTTTTCCATTTCCAGGCGTTCTTCCTCAGTCAATTTTTCTATTCCCGAACCACCTGTTACTTGATCCAGCAAACCAGCTAATGCAAGCTCTTCATTGTACATCTTCATGGCTAGCTCAGCATCGGATATCACCTGGTGCTTCTTTTTCGGGGGTGGCGGCGGCATTGGCTTTTTACCTCTGTCCTTAGGATCCGTGGGTTCTGCCACTTTCCTAACAGTTGGTTCCGGTTCCTTGATCTCCACTTTCTTTTCCGGAGCCCTTGCTGGCTTATCCTTATCAGCGGACTTTATCAACCTTCTCCTCGTTCCCGGTTGAGGTGCTGGCTGATGACCTTCAGATGCAACAACAGCAGTGGAGGTTTTCTCGGGCTGTATGGGTGCCTTAGTGGTGGCAGGTGCCACAGCAGATGTTGTCATTTCAGTCCGAGCTGTCTGTACTGGACACCGGACTGCTTCTTGCTGCACCACTGGCTCGGACGTAGCAACCTTTTGTACTTCAGTCTGTCCTCTTGGTGGTAATGCCGAAGCCTGTACTGCTGGCTGGGTAGGCTGTGGGTTGGCCTCAGGGGGAGTGGAGAAGTATGCATCAATTTCAGCGTCAGGATCCTCTTCCCTGTTCGGTTCACCTTCGTAGCCTAGTTGCTTCTCGGCGCGCTGCAAATAGTCCTCAATAAAACTCCTTTGGGTGATTCTCCTCAGTTGGTCCTCCCAGTCCTTCTTGATCTTGGAGCAGAACTTACTCCGAACATTGTTGTTATAGTGCAAGACCTTCTTTCCATTAGCAGTACTATTACAATATTCGAGTGCAAACTTGTCCATTTCCATGATCAATTCCCAGTAGGAGTCCCTGTACTGATCTATCATGCCCCCTACCAGATCCTTTTGAATTCCTTCCAGGTAGGACATGTCTTCTGCCGAATCGTACGTGAGATATACCCCAGCCTCAGCTTTTGATAGTAAATTGAACTGCCTTTCATTTTTCCTTTTGGGTTTCCAGCCACCTTTGCGTATATCCACTTGTAGCTGATCCCTTAGTACTGCTATGTGCTGGGGAAATTCATCATCTTTATTCGTTCCGTACCGTCCATACCTTCTATGTGTGAAGATGGTTTCAAGTACCTCATCTGCAGGTAGTACTACTCCTTCTTCCAGAAAGGACTCAGTGATACTTGGATTGCCTTTTCCCCAGACAGTAGTCAGGTCGTCCCATTGTTCGCGTGCATCCTTGATCATCTTCCTCATTGTGTTCAACAGTGAGGTGTTGCGGCTTTGTTCAAATTTCTCCGCATTTTTGAGGCGTTTGTACAGGTTGAAGGTCAGCTCTCGATGCCTGGCCCGAGCTAGATCTGTAATCCACCTCTGCTCCACTGGTCCTTTTGCTTCAAACAGATACGGGTTCCACTTAAATGGAAATGCTTCATACATCATGATGGCCCCACTGTTGATAACCCTACTTAGATCCATGTGTTTGTGTTCGAAGGCCATCCGAACTTGAGGATCTACGATCTGGTTAGGGATGATGATGTCGAAGTCAGCTATATTTGGATCTTTTGTTCCCTTTTCCACATGTCGATTCCACACAGCCCTGTGCTCTCTGAACCCCAATTGGATGCGCTCATGATGGACTTCAGGAGTTGTCTTTTCGTCTTGGGGGGCATACCCCATCATCCTTACCCAAAACTTCTTCAGGAAATGATAGTAGTCCCTTTCTATCGATGCAGCGACTATCGACCTTTCCTCTGGAGGGATATGCACGTCCCATCCCGGAGAAAGTTTCAATTTTTCGTCCGTAGTGTGGTCCAGAGGCACCTTATAAACTGATTTGATGGCATCTCTTGCGTCCTTAATCTCTGTTCGATCAATTGAGGCCTGGTTGCCAGCAGCCTCATATGTGCAGTCAGGCAATCCGATGCCTGAGTGCACTACCAATGCATTCCTGAAAAAGGTTAAAGTGCTTAGATATATCCAAATTTTTATAAGTTTTCAAAGACTACTCAGGTGTGAAAATCAACATCCTCACATTTTGAGCTTTGCTAAGCTCGAAATGTGATTTAAGTGATTTAATCTTGAGTTTATTAAAAGATCCAAAGACAAGGTACTACTTCTTAGGACCTAGAAGGAGATAACTCAATTGGATTATTGAGTCCAATCGAAAAGGGGGAAATAGAAATAAAAATAAAAAAATGAAGTGGTCGTTGGACCAAAAATTTCTTTTTTAGTGGGCCATTGGGCCCAAAAGTTTGTTTTTCCAATTTTATTAAACAAGCTCGAGGCACTTGTTGAAAATGGAATGAGAAGATGATGGAGGAATGGATGGCTCGAAAATGGAGTGTGCAATGGGGGCATGGCGGGATGGATTCGCTATCTCCGGATTGTTTGGACTGTCATTGGACAGTTAAAACGTTCAAGAAATTGCAAACACTATTTTTTAATTTTGAAAAGGTTGACTTGATTTTTATTTAATGAAAAGTGGGATGTGTGTGGTCCCATTTTTGGATTTTTGTAAAAAGGTAGCAGTTGAGGTGGCAAAATACTGCTACTTAACTCACACTCTTTAGTTCCATTGGGAACAAAAACACATTGTCAACCAAAATTCCTAGTACTATTTTTTTGTCTTTTAGTGAGAAAGTGAAATCTGATGGAAAGGGGATTGGTGGTGGCGCAGGCTGCCCAAAACCAAACAAACATACACTTTACACAGATTGCCACATACTCTCAAATACTTGCCAAAACAGATCAGAGCCAACTTCCTCAGTCCTCCAACATACAAATAATCAAACACGACAGCTTTGCATTTAATGTGGGGCAAAGAGGACAGTGGCATGCAAGCAACATGAGCAAAGTGAAACACTAACACAGGATCATGCCTTCATTCGAGCCAAAACATGGGATTAAAAACATTTTCATCCCTCACATATTCAAAAACCACAAGATCATTCATGCTCTATAATCAAGAAAATCAACAGCATATTGATATTCATGCAGTATTCCTATGTTCATTAACTCTCACTTTTTCAAGAATTTTCAACAATCCAGGAGGAATCAAGATCAAGCAGACAAAACATGAGCAAACAAAAGCAAAAGAATCTTAAAACTCAAAACCCACAACCATGGCGGAATCTACCACTGCCAAACCCCAGCCATCATGGAATTAAAATTTCTACAACCCCTAACACTTCTATCTGTGCCCCTGCATCAACCAACCAAAGTACCAAACCCCAACACCACACTCGGCCATTAACGATAAAAACAGGGAATCGAAATCCATACATGCCCAACACACAGAACCACTAAAATTGAAAATCAACTAAGTGAAAACAACCAAGAGGAGGCCCATTAGCACATTATCGAGAATAACAACGCAAGAATCCCCAAAATCACAAAAACAGGGCAGTGGTTCGCGTACGAAAAGGGTGGGCAATGCTTACCAAGGTTCGGTTTGCTTCGGAGAAGACGAAGATGAAGGTTCTGATGGCTCCATAAGGGTTGCGAAAATTTGGGCAGAGTTTCCCTTGGGTTTGGCGTTCGAAAGGTGCGAAGAACACAGTGGTGTACTTCGGGAGAGGTTTCGAGTACGAGAGGTTTTTCGAAAATTTTCTAAGTCCGAATGCGTGAGGAAGAAGAGGGAGGCGGAGAGGTTTAAATAGTAATGGGCCGGTCGCGGAACCCTAGCCCATGGTCGCGGAACAGGATTACGCGACCAGGCTTGGCGACATTAGAGGTGTCGCGGAGTGTGGGACTTTGTCGCGGAGTCACGCACCGCGACAAAGTGTACTGCGACAAAATGGCGAGGAAGAATGGAGTGGTGTGTCCGTGTCGCGGAATAGGAACTCTGTCGCGGAGTCATGCTCCGCGACAAAATGTTCCGCGACAAGGACAGGCAGAGTTTAGGGATGAGAATAACTTTGTCGCGGAATTTGCACATGGGCGCGATGCTGGGCATCGCGACAAAATGATCACTCCGCGACAAAGACAAACAAGGGTTCAGAGGTGAGTGAGATTTTGTCGCGGAATTGCACCTGGTCGCGAAACGTTGTTCCGCGACAAAATGGTCATTCCGCGACAAAGACAAACAAGGGTTGCCGCTAAGGGGAATTTTGTCGCGGAGTTGTACTTGGTCGCGGAACGTTGTTCCGCGACAAAATGGTCAGTCCGCGACAGACTTTTTGAATTTTCAAATTTTCAACGGATTGGGCCCGAGTGTGATATTGGGCCTGCGTCCATTTTATTTGAGTTGGACCTGAATGAATTCAGTCCAAGTAAATTCAAATCATTGGGCCATTATTTAAAATAATCTACTTGCATAAAATTAGGTTGGGTCAGTTCCATTTATCTGCAAGATTTATTCCGGATCTTAAATTTCTTTAAATTCCGAAAATAATTTCTCAGATTTGTGGAATTTTCCCAACCAAGAACCTGGTTTTCCTTGCTTTTTCTGCTCCTTCTTTTTGGTTGGTTCCGAATTTCCTGCAAGACAGATGAATACCCATTAGGTTAGGTTTTCTCCTCAGTTCAACATCCTCACATTTAGAGTCTTGGTACTCTAAATGTTCAATTAATCTTGAGGGTACTTTTTCTGTTCTGGATTAGATATATTACACTAAACTAGACTAATCTAAGCTAATCTAGGAGTAATCAGAAGTGTAATCCTCTTAATAAATGACGCTGCATCCTCCCCGGCAACGGCGCCATGAAACTTTTGACAAGTTTCGTTAACCACGAGCTTTTGCTAAAATTATACCAGGTCAGATTTATTAAATGAAAAGCGTTATGATTCACGGGAAAGGGTTTAGGGATATGTCAAGATTATTAATCTTTTTATTACTCAAGTATGGTGCTTCGGTTTCGAATGGCGCTGTGGTCCTCTTTGTCATGAAAAGTTGACAAATATCATGGCATAGCCGGGTTAGGTTGACCTTCAGCCTGTCACACTGAGGATCCCCGGCAAATATGCCATGATACTTCTCATCAATTCTTGCCATATGATTTCCTGCCATGAAACTTTTGACTAATTCCCACTACATGAGTATTTTCTGAAAATTCGTGATCCTGGTTGAGGTTTTATTTAATGAAACCAATTTATGATGGCGGTGTTGTGATTAGGGATATATTTATATGTAGTTATGTTTTTATTGCTCGTGGTTAAGAAACTGTGCTCCCGAAAGCGCACGGTGTCAAAAATTGCAGTAATTTATAGTAAGACCGGATCGTTCACTGGAGGATGTGCGATAGAAGCAGGTCCCACGTCATTTACTAAGATTTTCCACTCGGTTACTCGAATCAGGTGTGTGATATGACTAACAACTACTTGACAGAATTTGAATTAGATCATGAAAGCAATTAAAATAAAGCAGATAAAATTAATCTGCAAAGTGAATTAAATTTAATCTAAGAGAGCAATAAAAGTAATCTAAGAAAGCAATTAAGATCATCTAAGAAAGCAGATTTAAATTGAGACAGAAGGGACAGGGAGAAAAGAATAAAGGTTGGACAAGATTCAGATGAAACACAATTAAACTTCCATTTTAATACACAGATCTTAGCTTGGGATAATTCTTCAGTTAGCTAACTCTCATGCTCTCTATACTACGTTCCCTTTAACAGACAGGTACTTACAGTAAGAGTTTACATGCTCTTAAGACAGCAAAATCTAAGATACCACAGACTCACAACTGCCCTCACACGGCCGTGTGGAGGCACGTTATTCATCTGTGGTGGACAAGCAACACCTGACAAATCATTTATTGAAGTGGCAAGTACCGCTATCATTCCCCCATGTCACACCCGAAGATTCTAATCAAGCCCTGAACTATCCCTTAACTCTCAATCCTAGTAGCAGTTACACAACTCTCAATACAACCGAGTGACCTCTAAAGAAAGCAATTAAAAGAAAGCAGTAAAGAAAGCATTTAAAATCCTATCACTCGGAGGTTTTTGAAAGTCTGACACTGGTAGTAACAGAAAGCCTCCAGTCAGAATGACCGGATGTGGATCAAGAATTCCCTATCTCAGTGAACCGCTCGCGGTGTTCACTTCCCTTTGGGTGGTTATGAGACACAAACTAATGAAACGAACTAATAAATTAGTTCGTTCCGGATGCACTCACTCAGGACTCAAAAATAGGCTTTGGCAGAGGAGGATAGCAGTTGAAAGAATACTCAACCCTACCTTAGAAAACAACCAAGGCCCGAATGTTGTTCCTCTAGTATTATCTGTCACACCTTGTCGGAATCCAAGTGGAATCTGACCCAGTGCAATATTTAATACAAGATTTCCAACAAACAGCAATTTTGGAAAATAATAATTCTGAAAATCATTCCCTATCAGGTACTAGACTCTCAATTAAAACACAGATCCTTTCAGTCTAGGTGAGACCTAATCGCTGACTCTGCTTCTAATTTCCCAAAATCAACCCCCAGTTGGATGTGAATTAGTCAAAACTGTCGAATTTATCCCCTACTCAGATCCGGATTCTATAAAGGAATTTTTGTTGGAAATTAATCAAGAGACATCTGATTTAAATCAAGACTTCTATGTCCAAGGGAAGGATCCCAAAATAATATGACCACAATGTCTACATAGTAATATCATGCATAAATTTTATAGAGAAGTGTAAAATAAAATAACCCAAAATATAAGGTGGGTTTAGACAGAATGTGAAACACAGAGATGAAATAGCCGGAGATGAGAAGAATTTATTTGGCTAAAAAGATGACAAAAATAATCAGGATGATCCGGACTGCAAACATCTGCTATCCAGGTCCTGATCATTTCAGGTGGGATGATTTTTAGACAGTGAAATGCCTCAAATGACAGTTGCCGCCGTCATCTCAGAATCCACTGTCTGCGAATTTGGATAAAAACCCACATGTTCTATTACTGCAATAATGATTAGATGACATTGGCATATATCATCTAATATTACTACAGCTTCAGATTCAGGTTTGAAATTAAAGTAAAGAAAATAAAACTGTATCCGGATAGGAGTCAGCTGAGCAGCTATTATAATCCCGGATGGATGAACCGCCAAGGCGTCCACCGACCACTATCCGGACCATGCAAAATAACATCTAATAATTAATATACAGATCACGAGCTAGTTATCCGTGTGGGAATACCCGCCAACATTAATCTGATATATTCCTTATTAGTTGTTTCACACAACACGGGAAAAGACAAAATAAATAAAAGAAAAATATTTTTGGGTCATCTTGCATGAGAGACATTGGTTTCTCATGCAAGGGTATGGAATTAAATCCACAATTACTCTTCATGTCTAAATAATCGCTCATTCCATAATTAATTAATTAATTACAGTCCAGATTATATACTTAGATCATTAGAGTTTAATCATTTGTAGAAGAATCTTTTAATGGGAAATTGAACAAAGTTCTTTATATCAATTTAATCATGGGTTGAGATCATTGGATTTCAACCTCAAAATATTAATATAAAGGTTCAATTAATTAATGGGGTGAGATGAAGAATGAAAGCTTGGCAAAAGGTGCCACCTTGTCGCGATACAGGGTTCGTGTCGCGGAGCATGGCTCCGCGACAAAGATTTCGCGACAAAGGGGTGGGAAATAAGAGAAATGAAATTTTGAAAGTTTAGGGTTTGCTTTGTCGCTAACTAAAGAAAATTTTGTCGCGGAACGTGGTTCCGCGACAAGGGCATAGCGACAAAAAGGTTGAAAATTAGACAAGGCTTAATTCTTGTCGCGGAACAAGAGGTTTTGGCACGGAACGTGGTTCCGCGACAAGGTTGCTTCGCGACAAAGCCCTTCCAGAATAAAATCACAAGTATTTGGGTCCTTGGTCGCTAATCAAGATTTTGTCGCGGAACGTGGTTCCGCGCCAAGGGGTGTTTCGCGACCAAGGGTTTTAAAATAATGGCCAACAAATGTTCTTTGGCACCTTTGTCGCCAAAGCACCATTTTGTCGCGGAACGTGGTTCCGCGACAAGAGTTATTCCGCGACAAAGGTGTGTCCAGGACACATGTCAGAAAAGTAAAGTGGAACAGTGGCATGCATTATGTGTGATCTCACCCTTTTCAGATTCAAAAGCTAAACTAAGCTCAAAATAACAAGACAGAATTTGAATCTAGCTAGAACATGCTTGCACAAAATAGAAATAAAGCAAACTTAAAACTTAAGAAACCCTAATCTAAGCTTGATCATCCATAAACATGCAACATTATCCCAAGAAAAAGTCACCAAGCAGCGACATTAAAATGCAAAAACAAGGGTCAAATGACCCAAGGAAAATGAAAACAGTAAGATCCATGGGGTGTGAGACCCATTTCATGATTTTTGGGACACAAATGGAGAATGCTTTCCCATTTTATTAAGCGGTGTTGTTCATACTCATGGTTTGAGTACCACAAACCCTTAAACAAAAGTTTAGAACAAAAACAAGGTATAAAACTGGCTATCTAATCAAAGTGCAGTAAACTATATCTAACTAGTGCATGAATTAAATAATACAAGAAAAATCTAACTAAACTACCCTAAACTAAACTAAACTACTGAACTCTCCAACTTGTCTTCAAGAAGGTGTAGTTTTTCTAAAATTCTTCCAACCTTTAGCTCAAAGGAAACACCTCATATTTATAGAGGGGAAACCCTAAGCTCATGGGCCTTGATTTGAGCCCATTGTGTCTCAAGACATCACACACATCACAGCTTTGTCTCGGAGCACCAAGTTTGGACGCGGAACACACTGCATGTGGCAAAGCTTCTCGACTGGGTCTTGTGTCTCTAAAAATGTATCTTGGTCGCGGAATGGACCTTGGTCGCGGAACAGCGCATCGCGACAAAGGTATCGCGCCAAGGGCTTTGGCTGGTTTCTTCTTCATCAGGGCCACTTGGTCGCGGAACCCATCCTTTGTCGCGGAACACTGCATCGCGCCAGGGGCTTCCGCGACAAAGGTCTTCCTGGGCCTGCGGGATTGGGCCAGATGGGCCGAAAATATTCTTTTTGTGGGCTTTTCTCTCTTTTTCCCATCTTTTTCATTCCTTTTTCTTTTTCTCATGTTTTTGGATTTTTCTAACATAAATATGTAATAAAATTACATATTTATGCCTTTTTCACACCAGCTTATTATTTTTACAATTATGCATAAATCAGTCCAATTCGACTGCTTTCTTACTTAGTGTAAGACCGGAATGCGATCAAATGCCCGTTTAAGACACGGAAATGGATTGAAAATAATGGTCATTTTTTGCCATTATCAAATTCCTAATTATATCAAAATATTAGTACTAATATTTTATTTTTTTATTTTTTTTGGTGGGTCAATTGACCCACCTTGTTTGGTAATAGATACGCCAATGATCGTACATATATGCATCTTCTATGAGGTTTGGTTATACCCTAAAATTCAATCATGGCGAAGTTAACAATCGAATTTTTTTATCAAAATTTTGAAAGTATACTTATTTAACTGTTGTTATCCTTTTGGAAGTATACTTATTTAACTGTTGTTATTTTTTTGGAGTATATCGGGTATGTTGTTATCCTTCCGAGTACTCCTACTCGGTTATCTACACGCCTTTAAAAATTTCAAACCGGGTTTCATAATAGCAAGCCCGGTTCACCGATTCCGAGTATATCTACTTTTCTTCGTACTCGGAAATTCGAAGCATTAGAATCCGAGTACTTCTAGCCGGTCTCGTACACAGTATCAATTACTAAAAACCGGGTTTAATAATGTCCGGCCCCGGTTCAAATATTCCGAGTACAAGTACTCTCATACTTACTAGGAATATGTTTGAAAAATTTCCCCAAATCTGGAATTCGTATTCCCGAGGACATCTACAAGGATTTTTGTTTCCGAGTACTTGTACTTGGATTTGTACTCGGAATTTTTCGAGTATTTCCACGGTCCTCGCTAATGGTACTCGGAAAACGGGTTTTTTCTTGTAGTGTTGGGTCGAAGCCTAATTCCTCGAGAATCTGATGCGCATTGAATGGTTGTCTTTCTCAAAGCAGAATTCTGCATACAGAAATGCTCGAAACCGAGACCTTTGAACTGTTATTATTTTGAAATATGTACAAGTAAAAAATTATATAAAATATATATTGTAATAAAAGTACTACCCCCGTTTTCATGAAAGTGAAACGTTTGGTTTTTTATATTATTCATTATTCAACTTTGATTCGCATTTATATCATAGTCATAGAAGAAAAAATATAGTCAAGTGAGATCTTGTTAGAATAATCTCCTCATATAGTTTTATAATATCAAATTTTTATAATTTTTACTTGTACACAACCTATGTTATTTACTGTTAAAAATGTGCATTAGATTGCGTATGCAGAGTAAATACTATAGATTCATAAAAACAGAGGAACTATATGATTAGATGAATATAATTAAATCAAATTTTGCTATAATTTTTAGTGGAAAATTGAATCGTAATTCAATAATAAACAATGTTAAAAAAATTACAAATAATTCACAATAGACTGGACAGAGGAAATACAAAACATTTGAGGTTTACCATTTAAATTTTATTTACGAAAGTATAGTGAACGGTTATTTATCAAGAATTAACTCAAATCTAAAAGAACAAAAGAGGTAAAGATTGAAATTAGAAAAGACAAAAAAGAATAGTGATGATAAATGATGGAGTAGTATAATGTAGCTTGAGTAGTAAAGTCTTGTACTATGAATGCATAAGCCGGTAAAGAATACATATGTTGAGCTAAAGCATAAAGACCCTTATGCCCATGCCCCAGTCGCCCTCCTAGAGGAATATGTACATCTAAAGATCCTTGATACTGTGTCCAATATATACTTGAAAAGATAATTTGGCTGAAGCCGACAAGAAAAAATATTTTAAACCGCAAAGCAGAAACACACGTTTAGGTCTATAATATCATTTGCTCAAAACTTAATCAATTTTTAGAGCTAAAAATGATAATTTGTGTAAAGGTTTGGGGCAAAAATGTTACAAATTATAAAGTTGAAGGGCCCGTCAGTATTTTCTTATAACGTTAAACTGGAAACGATAAAAGTTGGGGCATAAGTCAAAAGAACGGCGAGCTCTTGGCCGGCGGCCACTCATAATCTAGACCAAGACTCTGTTTTCCAAGTTTTGGATTGGAATATACTTTGAAATGGGATCTTATGACCGCACTGTCATTTGAACGGTTCGGATTCAGGAATCGGGTGATTGGCTAGTGTTCTTTCCGCTGCGTGTCTGTTATACTGTAAGTGTTATATGCCCCGTCGAACATTTGTGTGGTTAGAAAGAAAAAGGCCCAGATTATTGTTCAAAACTGCACGGGCTTGTTTTGGATTATGTTGCTGTTGATTGTAATGTTACAATAATTTGAGCTTAAAGGTTGAACATTATTGATTGATTTGATGTTTGGGAAAGTTATTGGTTGAATCATGGATGTGTTACCGGAAGTTGAACTGGGCTGCTATTGGGGTGTAAGGTTTTCATCAAGAAACATATATTTGGAGATTGGAGGAGATGAGGAATACAGTTTTCACGAGTGGCTTTGAATGGGGGCAATATGCTTGACAACCACACAAGTTTACAAGTGTTCCCTTTTCCCCTAAGTTTCATTACTTTTTTTGTTCCTAACTAAAACTGAGTCTAATGGCTGCTGTAGTTCTTGTTCTTGGTGATTGTAATCATGGGGATATTTCTTGTCTTGGGACATTTTTTCTACCTTCTGTTTTTACTCAGATATGCTGTAATATTTTTAAAGCAAGCTCTGCTTTTTAGAGTTTTACTAATTCTTTAGTACTTTTAATTGTGCTTTTTATGAACAAATCCAGCTCTATGGATGTGCTGTGCCTCACACTACCTTAATTAAGGGTGTAACTCCTTATGTTTACTTCATTTCCGTCTTAATTCAATTATTTTAAGTCTTATGTGGAGTGGGAGAAACTTTGGCTTCTAATTTGTTAAAAGATCAAAATTTTCAAGCTTCACTGCTCATGGTGTCCTTACTGTTATGGTACTTGGTCTCTCCTTTTCACATGGAGTAATTCTGATTATAATTGGCTAGTTTATAATAAAGTGGTCGAAATGCTTCTTTCAACCATATTTTGGAGTTAAGCTCCATGGAGCAATCTGTTATGTTGAAACAGAAAAGAATTGAAATTTCAGATCGAAACCATTAAGAGTTTTGAGTGTTCTTTATTTTCTTGCTGATTGTTCACACCTCATTGATACTATGCTTTTCTGTAAAATTCAGTATATCATCAGTTGTATTTATTTGGGAATTTCACTCTGTTCCTTATAGGTCTGTAACATGGAACCAAAGGCTGAAACATGCAATCATAAGTATGCTGCTGATATTTCTTCAATAAAAGAAGCACAAGAACGCATCAACTCATATGTGCACAAAACTCCTGTCTTGTCCTCAGAAACTCTAAATTCTATGTCCGGAAGAAAGCTTTACTTTAAATGTGAATGCTTTCAGAAAGGGTGAGTAGTGACATAAAAGTTACAGAAAGATTAAGCTAATATCCCATTCCTTGTTAACACATGTATTATATTTACTGATTTAAACATGTCCGAACATATCCCTACTCATTAACGATTATACATTTAATCGTTTCTTGAATCCAGTGGAGCTTTTAAGTTCAGGGGAGCCTGCAATGCAGTATTGTCACTCACAGAAGAGCAGGCAGCTAAAGGGGTTCTAACACATAGCAGGTGTGTTCTGAGATTATATTACCTTTTACTTGATATGATTGTCATATTGCACCCTGATCTTATCACTGTTCCAAATAGTGGTAACCATGCTGCTGCACTCTCTTTGGCCGCAAAACTGCGAGGAATTCCTGCACATTTAGTCATTCCAAGAAATGCTCCAAAATGTAAAGTTGAGAATGTCAGGCGCTATGGCGGTCACATTATTTGGAGTGAAGTTTCCATAAAATCTAGGGAGGAGGTTGCTGCGAAGGTTCTACAGGATACTGGTGCTGTTCTTATTCATCCATATAACAATAGTCTTATCATTAGGTATGTTTTTGTCACCTAGGCACATCTTTTGTCCTCATAGTCTGTCGTGGAGCTTCTAATGAGTTTGGATACATTAACATTATATTGATTAGAAAAATTCAACCTTAAAAAAATTGTTAGAAACAGATTGTTATATGTTGTATATGAACATTGTTTGTTTTTGTGGTCAGAATATTTTTCACATCTTTGAATATGGGATAAATTAATAACTTGGTAGTCTCAAGTATGTGAAAACAGTTGCTTCTTCGTACAAACATATCTCTTTTGTATAAATTATGAGCAAGAATTGCCTCTTCATATACACCTTTAAATTGGTTTCTAATTTTGTCTGTAACTCTTGCTTATTTGAATATAAATGTTGGAGGATTATACATTTAGATAAATATGGAAACATTCATTAGAAAAATAATGAACTGGAAATGAAAACATCATAGCAGACGTTTATGTCTATTATCCAAAAACATGGGAAGTATACAATATATGGAAATCTTCATAACGTTATAAGATTTGTATTTGAAGCGTTTGTTTTCAGTGGACAGGGAACCATCTCTCTTGAGCTTTTAGAGCAAATTCCTCAAATAGACACCATAATAGTTCCAATAAGTGGTATGCTAAGCTTTTCTCATTCCTTTCCTAACGCACGCCTCATATTTTGTATATGTATGCTTACTCATCATACTCGTGAATTGTAGGAGGAGGTTTGATTTCAGGGGTGGCATTGGCTGCCAAGGCAATCAACCCCACAATCCGGATATTGGCTGCTGAACCCAAGGGAGCAGATGATGCTGCTCGATCAAAAGAATCAGGCACCATTGTAACTTTAACCGAGACCAAGACCATTGCTGATGGTCTGCGGGCTTTTCTTGGAACTCTCACTTGGTAATTCCTGCATTATGCATAAGCAATTTAGCCAAACCACTGGGGATCAATTCTGCCTGTTGAGTTAAATTTTACCTTGCAATTGCAGGCCTGTTGTCCGAGATTTGGTGGATGACGTAATTTTGGTGGATGATAAAGAGATAGTAGAAGCAATGAGACTCTGCTATGACATTCTAAAACTAGCAGTGGAACCGAGTGGGGCTATCGGCCTTGCAGCTGTTCTCTCCGACAGGTTCAGGAATAATCCGGTTTGGAAGGACTGCAACAACCTCGGTATTATAGTTTCAGGGGGCAACGTTGATCTCGACGTTTTGTGGGAAGCCTTGAACAAACAGACATCATGACAATTTATTTCTTTGTATTTGGAATTCATTTGAATAAACATAAGAGTGAAAGTTTGTATTTTTCAAATTGATTTCTAAATGATCGCACATTCACACTGAAAATTTTTACATTATTTCAATCTGCTAATTGCAAAGCACAAACACGCAGTAATATTGAAGTCCTCACAAATACTTATTACATAAAACATTTTTCACATGACATACATATGCCTCAACAGTTTCTGAAATACCTCTGCAACTGTCTCTTACTCATCAGTATCTTCACATACAACCAGTCTTCCACTCGAGTGAACATATTGTTTGTCGCAATGTTCCACTTCTTATTGAAGAACAAGGCCCAACACACTCCCCAGAAGGCAACACAGAACCCGAGTACAACGCTGATATAAAAATCCTTGCTCTGCAATATATTCTCGTGCTTTGCCTTGTTTGCCTCCTTTGAAATTTTATCAACTTCATCAGGACAAGGTTTGGATATCAGAGGAGCACCGCACAGCCCGGGATTTCCAATAAATGAGGAAGCATTGAATGTGTCCATGTGAGTGTCCTGTGGAATTTTTCCGGACAAGTTGTTGAAGGACAAGTCCAGCACTCCGAGGTGGCTCAATTGGGATAGAGTTGATGGAATTTTGCCTGAAAGGTGGTTTCGTGACAAATCAAGAAAATTCAAAAGTCCCAACTGGTTGATGTCCTTTGGAATGGATCCCGTCAAGTTATTCCTTGAAAGATTCAGGGCAATAAGCTCCTTAAGGCTTGTAATTTCATGAGGGATTTCTCCAGACAATCCATTGCTCGAAAAATCAATGGCTCTCAGCAACCAAAGAGTGTTGTGATACTCGGCCTGCATTCCCTTCCACATTACCCTAGCACTATCACGAGGAAATTCTACAATTTCTCCTTTGCTATAAAACAGAAGACTGAATCTCCTGAACTCTGATTCTGAACTCAACTTCGTCAAGTTTTTCAAACACTTTGGGATGGTACCTGAAACCTTGTTCATGGAAATGTCCAACACTTGGATTCTTTTTAGATGAAATAAACTCAAAGGGAGACGACCGTGGAGCTTATTAGATTTTAAGCTTAGAACAACCAAAGAAGGCATGCCTTCTCCTAGCCAACTTGGAATATTTCCATTGAATTTGTTCTCCCCTAGATCTAGGACTTTCATACGAAAACATTCCCTTAAGGAGTTTGGAATATCTCCTGTAAAACTGTTGTTCCTTAAATACAATGATTCAAGCCAACACCCATCACTAGTTGAGTTGTTTGCTAGTATATTTCCAGAGAGATTATTATACGCCAAATTAACATATAACATTCTCCTCAAATCCATGAAACAATCAGGAGAAATCTGCCCGGATAATTGGTTGTTCGACACATCAAGAATAAGAACATGGGCATGATCATCATATTTGCAGATGTTACTAATGGATCCAGAAAATCTGTTCATTGAAAAATTTATCTCAAAAACCATCATTGGCAGTGTTGGCAGTGTTCCAATAAGCAGATTAAAGCTCAAGTCAAAGTAAGCTATATATTGGCTTCTTAGTTTGGATGACAAATCAGGAAGAGTGCCATGTATTTCGTTATGTGACATATTCAAATGGTAAAGAAGGTCTTGGTTGCTCCAAAACCAATTGGGGATGACATCAGAGATTTTGGCACTAGAGACATCCAGCCATGAAATAGCTCTTTGACTTTGAAGCCACAAGGGGAAATATGGTCCCAATGTGCAGCTGGCCAAACTCAGGGTACTCAATTGAAAAGGAGGACTCCAGAAAGTGCTAATCCTTACAGTGAGATTGGAGTTGAAAGATAAGTAATTTCAGTTTCGAAAGATTAAACAGATGAGCTTCAGAAATTACACCTTCCAAATTATTTGAGCCAAGATTCAAGTGCTCCAAGTTGAAGAGATTGCCAGTGCTTTCAGTCAAAGTTCCATTAAACATGTTGTTGGAAAGATCTAGATGGTAAAGAGGCAGATTTCCTAAAGCACTCGGGATGCTACCTTGAAGGAGATTGTAGGACAGATCAAGATAGGAAAGAGATGCCAGATTTCCTAAAGCACTCGGGATGCTACCTTGAAGGAGATTGTAGGACAGATCAAGATAGGAAAGAGATGCCAGATTTCCTAAATGGTCAGGAATGCTACCCATAAGATTATTAAACCTGAGGTTAAGATGAGAAAGGGACACAAAAGTCTTCAAGAAATCAAGAATCCCCCAATCAAAGTGATTATTAGATAAATCCATGTAACTCAATCTATTGCTGATGTTTAGAAGCTGCAAAGGAACTTGAGAGGTGGGTAGAGCAGAGGGGAGTGAACAGCCTCCTAAATGAATTTCTTTCACCATTGGAAGTTCGATAATCCCTTTTACCCAACCGTTGGCATTAGTGAGATTAATCGAAGTGAGGTAAAGATATTCCAATGATTCAAGACCAGAAAGCCAATCAAGATTGTTTGAATGGACCATGTAGTTGCCTCTAAGGTCAAGAAATTGTAACATGGATAGGTTGGATACAGATTGTGGTATCATGCCCTTAAAGTCACAAAAACTCAAATTGAGAAATTGTAGTCTTCCAAGAGAACCAATGAATTCCGGAATTTCAATTCCATTAAAATCTGTAGAACTGAGGTCTAGATGATTAAGCTCTTCTAATTCAAGCAAAGAAGGAGTGATCATCTTACCTCGCAAGTATGGAAACGCAGAAAGATCCAGGGCAACCACATGAGCTGTTCGGTTCTGGCATAGGACTCCTTTCCACTGGCAGCAGTCCTTTCCAGTGTCCCAGGAATGGAAAAGATCACCAGAAAAATTATCAATTAGGCCAGCCTTGAATTGGATCAGCGCTTGTTTTTCCCTCTCCAGGCACTTCACTCCATGGTTTGCAAACACTCCAACCACTGCAGGTATTATCAATAAAATGGCTTGGAGGAAAATGAGAGATATTTTACTAGAGATGGTCATGATGATTAAAGCTAAAGTTGCAAATGCAGTATTTGTATATATCAAACCAGAAATATACAGTATGTTCCAGGATCCCTTAGCTATATAATAATTTGAAGCGCATGGCTCACAAATTTGAGTGACTAATGGAGTCAATGTTTATTTCATAGTAGTATTTGAAGTGACAACTGACAAGGTCATTAGTTTCAAATCCGATTGACACTTGATAGTCCATATGGAGCTCCCCAGATAAGGCCTTATTACCTCGTATTGCTGAGATGGTCACATTGAAATATTGTCTTGCCTTTAATATATAAGTACTTCAATAGAGATAGCTGCATCATATTATATCATATCGAAATAGAAGTAGTATTTAATACAAGTGGGGCCAATTATACTGGTTTTTGAAAGAAAAGACCGGAAGGAAGGGAAGGCATGGCGTATAATGTTATGTAAGATGGGCTAATCACCAATTGGTCATCATCATCAATGTAAGATATTATTATTATTATTATTGTTGTTAAAATTTTAATTATAATATCATTATTTTGTATGAATTATTTATCTAGTAGTAATAGTATTACTTAATTGTCCAAATTTGAATGTTTTTCTTTAAAAACACATTTTCTCCCATGCATTGCAATCATGATCGATGGACTCTCTTAATTACTTTTTCCACACAGAAGCACGAGCCCACAGCAGCACAGGTTTTGATTTCGAAATTCTACAGAAATTAAGAACAATTAAGTGGATATGGATGAGGAGTATTTTTTCTTTGCCTCGGGCAAGCCTGGGAAGACGCGCACCCAAGCTTGGTCCGAGGAATTTTTCCTTGTGTTTTTGGGGCGCCCGGAAGAAAGGCATGCGCCCCGAACACCCAAAATTATTAGATTCAAATTGAAAAGTTGCAACTAATTTTCATGCAATGAGCGCATCATTTCCCCATTGCTGCTACCTTTATTATGGACGACTTTGGTCATTTAAAAACATATAGTACTAATGTGCAAGACTATGAATTTTATACAGCAGTACTGGTTTAAACCAAAGAGAAAGTTGTTGACTTTGAAGTCAAGTTCACACATGCCTCCTTTGGCCATTTTGGGGTTGAGTACATACAGTGGGTATCGAGTTGCCAGGAATCTTCTAAATTATTACTCATACTAATAATTAAATCCATTCAAGTGGAAGACCTCTGATTTCTATGCCAATGCATTAGTACTGGCTTTGGCTTTGGCTTTGGGAGGGAGTCAATTAAGGGGTTCACAAATCAGGGCCTTTAATAATCTACATATAAGACCTTTTTGGAGAGGTTCCCGCCTTTATGTCCCCACAATCCTGATAAGAGACTTAAGAAATTTTGCCAAAAAAAAAAAAACTATCAGAGGACCAAGTCGTCTTCCTAGAATAAAATCCAATAGTTTCATTAATTTTACCAGAGCTGATCGTGGTTAAAGAAAGCTAATGTTGATGTTGGGGTATTATCATATTTCACCCCACAGATATATGCTCCACAATCCCTTTATACTATTATCACTGTCGAAATTTTGTCTGTCACCAATAATTTCAAATGCCTGCCTCGCAAAATTTCACGGACTAATAGAGCCTGTTCACCCAGACTTATTACTTATTCTTATTAAATTTACATCAGACGAGATCAGATCAGACCAGACTCATTCAGATCAGATCAGACCAGATCAGACCACTCTATATATATAGCTGTAATCAGATCAGATCACATCAAACCAGACCAGACCAGACCAGATCCAATCAGATCAGACCAGAAATATTCAGATCAGACCAGATCTTATAAAATTCAGATCAGAACACTTTATTTCAGGTAAAGAGAACATGGTCTTAGGCCGATAGGTAGAACTTAGCGGTGGCACGGGACACCACTTAAATTGATGAAACTGTTACTTTATGGTAAATATTTTTTTACATTTAACTAAATTAGGCTTGATGACACCACTTAATTTTTACGGTGACACCACAATCATTCATTTCAACCAAGTTTTCTTTTATATTTTTGTGTTGTAACTACTATCCCTAATTTAAATATAGCTTCCACTATTTTTTGGGACACCACTTAAAAAAAGTTTCTAGATCCGCCACTGCGTCCCATTATGGAAAGAGACCAAAAAACAACATTAGTCAGTAGGAATTTAGCATTGATTTCGCAGCAGAACAATACTAAACAATACTATTTGCATGTTTATAAAATCACTTCAGTATATTTGCATTAAACAACGGTTGGTGTTTGTAGGAGAATAATAAATGAATGGAAGAAGGGAGAAGACTCCAAATACTTTTTATTCACTTCATATTACCTAAACCCCACAGGAATATTCCCACAAGAATATTAATGTCGTTGAACAACTTGTGCAATAATAATTATTATGATTATTATTTTGTGAAATCTTAAACTGCCTGTGGTATCTGGCCTGATTGGTGTCTCTTGCTGAGGGTTTCTGGGATTAATAACTTGGTTCCTTGCATTATCATCAAACAAGCACATTCTTGGGATCAATTGATCTGTAGGCGTCTTAGAATCTGATACATTGATTTCAGCCTTCGGTTATATTGGGTTTCTGCACAGCCCATATGTTCTCTCCTGTTACTATGTTTATCGAGACTGTATATTCAATTGGGGGGATTTCTCTGTTCTGGAAGCCTTCCCCTTCAATTTTGTAAGATTTGCTTTGTTGTTAAAGAACATTTTAATAATGACACTCGAAGTCCTATTCACCATTTAATGTAACGGCTACATTCAAGTTGGCAGAAACATATAGTAAAACACTAGCGAGCATTTCTTAACCAGACATTGGTGAGGGGACATCAAACCGGCCAGATTCCATGACCAACAAACAGAGATTCACACAACACATCAGATAGGATACAATTTATATTTGGAAAGTTAGTTCTACAATAGAAGCTCTTCAATGCGCATATAACAACACAGACAATATTTACAACTCATACTTCTCCACACAAATGAGAACATTTATTTGTATGGAAACGTTTAGCCTACTAATGCGCCGAATTTGAATTTTGAGAATACCTTTGCAAACGTCTCTTATTCAGGTGTATCTTAACATACATACAACCAGTCCTCCGCCACAGTGAACCCTTTGGCAATCGCTAAATTCCATCTCTTACTCAAGTATAAAGTTCCAAATACTCCCCAAAAGCAAGGAATGAAGCCAAGTACCATACTGATATAAAACTCTCTTGTTTTGAGCATATTCTCCTGCTGTGTCTTTTTTCCCCTGTCAACAGATGATGGCTTCGTTGGCATCCCAATGTCTTCAGGACAAGGTCTGGATACAAGAGGAGGACCACAGAGTGCCGGATTTCCAATGTAAGAAGAAGCATTGAAAGTATCCATGTGAGTACCCTGTGGGATTTTGCCAGACAAGTTGTTGTATGACAAGTCCAAAACTCCGAGGTGACTCAATTGGGAAAGGGTGGAAGGAATCTTTCCGGAAAGCTTGTTTTGAGACAAATCAAGAAAGTTCAGAAGTTCAAGTCGGTTGATGTCGCCTGGAATGGATCCAATCAAGTTGTTCATCGAAAGATTCAAGGCGACAAGCCCTTCCAGGGTTGTAATTTCATGAGGAATTTCTCCAGAGAAATTATTACTAGCAAAATCCATTACTTTCACCAACCAAAGAGTGTTTCTGTACTCAGCAAGCTTTCCTTTCCAAATGATACCAGCACTATCTTGGAAGCTTGTCCAACCATTTAGATGTGACCAAATTTCAAGAAACCTTGGGTTGAAATTTGATTTTGAACTCATGAAGGTGAAATTGTTGATGCAGTTTGGTATGGAACCAGAAATGTTATTAACAGAAATGTCCAGCACTTGAATAGACGCAAGATGACATAAGGTCGAAGGAACACTTCCATTGAGTTGGTTGGATTTTAGGTTCAAAACGACCAAATTAGGCATGCTTTCTCCAAGCCAACCGGGTATGGCTCCATAAAATTTGTTCTCTCCAAGATGAAGTGAGATCAAACCACCACAACCAGCCAAGAACCTCGGAAGGTATCCTGTGAAGCTGTTGTTCCTCAAATACAATGAAATAATACTACATCTAGTGCTGTTTGCTTCAATGCTTCCAGAGAAATTATTATTTGCCAAGTTAACATAAAATGTACCGGTCAAATTCGTGAAGCAATCAGGAGAGATAGACCCGGATAATAAGTTGTCTGAGACATCAAGAACAAGCAGGGAATCACGTCCATTTTTGCAAAGGTTGATAACTGAACCAGAAAATTTATTTCTTGAAAAATTGATGTCGCTGAGAAACAATGGGGGCATGGGTGGCAGTGTACCGGTTAACTGATTAAAGCTCAAGTCCAATGCTTTAAGGCCAATGAATCTGGATGACAAATCAGGAAGAGCACCATGTATGTCATTATGTGACATATTCAAATACTCAAGCTTGAGAGTATTGCCCCAGAGCCAATCTGGGATGGTATCCGAGATTTTGGCATTGGAAATGTCAAGATATGTGAGATCTCTGAAAATTTGGAGCCATTTGGGGAAACCTGGCCCCAATCTGCAATCTCTCAAAACTAGCTCACCCAATTGGAAAGGGGGGTTCCAAGAAGGATCTATTCTTAGACTAAGATTAGAGTTGGATATGTTGAGTGAATACAGCCACGAAAGATTAAGCAGATGAGCTTCAGAGATTAAACCATTCAAGTGGTTTGAACCAATATGTAAGAAGGCCAAGTTGGAAAGATAGCCTATACTTTCAGGCAAAGTGCCATTGAACATGTTGTCATTTAAATATAACCTCCTTAGTGACAAACATGATGAAAGATCAGGTATCCTTCCATTAAGCTTATTTTTGGACAAATCTAGAATTTCTAGATTGGGAAGCTTAAACTCCACTCCTCCAATTGATCCATTCAAGTGATTGCCAGTGAGTTTCAATGCCCACAAACTCTCAAATCTAGACATATTTGGCAAAGAACCAAAAAGTGCATTCTCGCTCAAATCAATCATCATTAACGATGTGGAATTCCATAGGTGCATCAATAAATGTGCCAATTCTATTTCTAACTTGTTCTGACTCAAATCCAGATACATTAAGCTACTCAAATGCTCATCAAGAAACTCAACTTGCAGTTGATTATTGGACAGATCAAGACGGGAAAGGGACTTGAGACTTCCCAAGGACCGGGGGATGATACCTTGTAATTGATTGTCTGACAGATCAAGATAAGAAAGAGACATTAGACTTCCTAAAGCACTCGGGATGCTACCTCGAAGTTGATTTTCAGAGAGAGCAAGATGGGAAAGAGACACTAGATTTCCTAAAGCACTAGGGATGCCACCTTGAAGTTCATTTTGAGAAAGATCAAGATGGGAAAGAGACCTCAGATTTCCCACACTGCTTGGGATGCTTACATTTTGCAGGCGGTTATTGGAAAGATCAAGGTGTGTAAGAGAGATTAGATTTAGCAAATCATCGAAGATGCCACCTTGTAACTGATTGTTGGACAGATCAAGATAGGTAAGTGACATCAGATTTGCTAAAATATTGGGGATGTTCTCTAGAAAAATATGATTATTTGACACGTCAAGGTAAGAAAGGTTGGTTAAATTTCCAAAGGACTTTGGAAAGTAGCCTGTAAGACTATTAAAACTGAGGTCAAGATGAGAAAGAGATCTACAATACTTCAAAGTATCAAGGCTTCCCCACCAAGTAAGGTTGATATTATGAGATAGATCAATGTAACTCAAACTACAGCTAATGTTGAGTGCCAAAGGACTTAGTGAGGAGGGTAAAACAGATGGAAGGGAACACTGTCTCAAGTGAATTTCTTTCACCTTTGGAAGATTGCTTACCACTTGTAACCACGAACTCGCTCCGCTAAGATTGACTTCACTGAAGTTAAGATATTCCAAGGATGGAAAACCAGAATAATGCCAACCAAGGTTAGAACGGGCATCCCTATTCTCACTAAGGTCAAGAAATTCCAACATGGATAGGTTTTGGAGTGAATCTGGGATCACACCCTCAAAGTTACAAGAAGCCAAATTGAGATACTTTAAATTGGCAAGGGAACCAATGAACTCAGGAATATGGCTTCCACTAAAATCAATATATCTGAGGTCTAAATGATTAAGCTCATCCAATTGAAGCAAAGAAGGGCTAATCATCTTACCTCTCAAGTAAAGAACTCTGTAATCCCCAGAGAGATCCAGAGCAACAACGCCATTCGTCAGGTTGTCACACAGAATACCTCTCCACTGGCAGCAGTCCGTTCCATTCTTCCAGGAAGACAGGATACCGTCATCATCATCATCTATTAGCCCAGCTTTGAATTCCAGCAGCGCTTGGCTTTCCCTCTGCAGACATTGAATCCGATTTTGTCCGGAGCTTAAATGGTCTCCACAAACTACTGCAATGATCAGAATAATGAAAACAGTTTGAGAAGGAAGAAATCTTTTGGGGGGGATAATGTTCATGTTTTAGGCTATCTATGTTTGCAGGAACTAATTAAGATGGGTGAAGAAAGGAGGAGGATTGTTGGTACGTGACAAGATGATGCTCCATGCATCATCATCCATCCGTTTATATATTATCAAGAAGAGCGTAAACGAATTCAAACCTGTGAACATTAGGCCACAAAAGTCACCCCATTAAGCCCACTGGTGTCGAAAGTAGGATTGTTTTCAGAAGATGCTTTGACTTGAGTCGCAGTCCTTGTCCGTCATTATATTATATTGCACCAATAATAATAACACGCCCTAAACAGAAAAATGGAAATTGATGTCCGCAACCACAGTCCACAAATTATAGGTAATTAGTGGCGTGGACTCTCCTTTGCTGAGTATATAACCCAACATGCAGTCAACTCATGAAGGTGATTTTCATTTTTCTACCCTCAATGTTCATTCATTTTTTTTGGTAAAAAGATACATCTAAACTACGAAGAGAGAGGACACTCCTATTCCACCGTGATAAATTCATGAAACTGTAATACCTGAAGGGGTTGGGAGTTTGACCACCGATAGCATCTTCTCCAATTCGATCTCCGTTCACCATCACCATCACCAGGTGCCAAATCTGGAAAGTTCTCTTGAGTGGTTGGTTCATCAACTGCACAGAAATCCACAGGGAAAAAAATGTTGCCATTAAAGAAAGATGAAGAGAACAGAAACAATAAAAAAATAATATATATCAAAAACTTAAGCAGACGTTTCTCCATCAATTCCTCAAATAGGAAGGGGGAGGTAGAGACAAAGGGTCCACTTTTATTTCAAAAAAAATAAACATAGATAATGGGGGATCAAGATTCAAGCGAGACATTTCCTCCACGCCTCTCTTCCCGTCTAAAAATCAAAATTTGGGGAAAATAGAAATCCTAATCAAATCAATCATGCTTGATCGCAAATTGGGAAATGTTTCTGGAAATGGGACGGCGGGGAAGCGAGACGATGACTGGGTAGAGGCAATGGCGGTCGGCGAACAAGAGAAGTGGCTCTAATTAAGACCAGTAAAAATGGACATTTTTTATATAATTAATACTTAAGAGTTAAATACTACTAGTAGTGTATAATTAATTGTCTTAGGTCTAACATGACTTAAGGATAAGCGGTAATTCACAAAAAAGAAAATAAGAAAATAAATACTACTATCATTAATCAATATCTAGTGTAATGTGGAAACGAAAAGCGTTGGTGAGTATGTCAAGACTAGTCTTTGGTTACGTTGCTGAAAATCATTGATCTTTCCAGTGATCAATTGCATGGAGAAATTCCAGGTGAAGTTACAAGCCTCCGGTGGCTGAATTGGCTTGAATCTTTTTAGGAACAACTTGGTTTTGTCAGTACCTCCCAGCATCGGCAAATTGGAGCTTCTGGACTTTCTGTTGGGGGATTTTCGCAGTATGTGGATATGAGAATCAAAATAGGAAGAACTTGGATAATCAATTGGATCGTGTGTAGAACACTTTCCTAAAGTTGTATTTTGCCACTGCAAATCAACTTTGGGATAATCCAAAAGATGCACTCGAATTTCGAAAGAAATAAGAGAATTGGCTTGGATGATTGCTGAATTATTGTGTTTGTAGTGTTTTGTGTTTCACGTTCTATCTTTTGTTGTGTATATGAATTCTGCAGGAATTCATATTTGTAGATGAATAATGCAGTAGATATGGAAAAGATACAACTAATTATGAATGGGTGCATTAGTTGAGATTCAAATTTGATTTTCAAGTTCAAATCTAAATTCAAATCAGATTTGAATTCAAATTTCAAATCCAATTGCTGATAGTTTAATTTATCCAGCAATACGAATTTAAATTAGTCATGACCATAACTAAATACCCCCCATAACTGCACAAGGAAAAAGACAAAACAAGTTCCAGCAAACTACACTGGTCTTATTCATGACCATGAGTAAGCATATTCTCGTTTGCTGTATTGAAAGATAGAAGAGAATGAAATTCCAGCAACCTATCTACAATTTAGTCATGGTCATGACTAACCCATAGGCTGCTTAGGCTGCTTGCTGTCTTTCTTTTCCTTCCACATCTTTTCATATACCTCCTAATTCATTCCTCTTGACCTCTAGCTTCCTCTTGACCTCTCGCTAGGTCATCCTTTATCGTAGTGGCTTATGTGAATGTGCACTCCGCACCTCCTAACCCACATTATATAGCTCGACTACAACATAAGTCAAACTTTAGTAAATCCAATTACACCAAAATCATCAACACTTTCTTGATTTATCTCAGAACAAGCTTGCAGGCAACATTCCTTCAACCATTTCCCAACTGAGCCACTTCGGAATCTTGGACTTGTCATTTAACAATTTATCAGGTAAAATTCCATACATCAATCACATTGATACTTTCAAAACTATTTGGGATAGTTCTGCCAGCGCGTTATTGTCAATTCAGCTGCTGTTCAATCCACAGTTGTTCTTGCTAGATTGACCCATCTTCATTTTCTGAGTTGTGTGCTTGTGTGTGGGCAAAAGACACAAAGGATTTAGTTTGTCCTTAACAGCTACAAGTGTGGTGTTCTATCAAATGTTCTGTTATGGCCTGTACTAAAATGGTTGAGCTTCCTGCTTCTGAATAAACAGTATTGTTGCTTTGTTCAGTTTAGTTACATTTTTTAACATCAAATTTGAATACACAACTTTTAATGAGGCAACAGCTAATCATGAAGCAATGCATTCTTCCCAAGAATTCCTTAGCCTGCAATAAAAGTAATGAACTTAAGAATCTCTCAAGGCTTCAGATAATTACAGGCTAGGAAACTCCACGATTTCTCACCCAATCGATTAATCGCCCTTTGTCTTTCCTGTGGAGAGGCCTTCCACTGACAATTTCGAGTAAAAGGATTCCAAACGCGTAGATGTTTCCCTGGATATCCAGCTGACGTCCCTCCAAAGATTTTGCAAGGGCAACCTAAGCTCTCTTCTGATCTGGTGAGGAATGTCTTCCAGCATTCAAAATCAATCAACTGTATGTAAAAAGTTCAAAAGTACTCAGAAACAGGATTCTTGTGATATGATCAACAAGCATAGATTTTGTTTTCATGTATGTTAGTACCTTCGGAAAAAAAAATCTTCAGTCAGATAAATGGTATTATAATTTTTGCAATATTGCCACCCTTGACCGGGGGAGGGACCGAGGGAGTCTCTGATAATTGATTATTTTGAATGTGTGGTGATCATTTGAGTTTGTGTGGTCCGTGGGGGAGCCCATCAGCCGGCCCTTATAGATTATCATATCAAAGTAATATTAGTCACCTCATACATAAATTTTTAATCAATATGCAAAAGAAACCAACACGTAACATTTGTAGTTTTGTACTTGGCATGAATCGGACAGAGTTGTTGACTTTGAAATTAATGCAGCTAGTCTTCGTTGTTCACCCAGCCGTGGTCATGCCACTGGCACAAAATCAGTCTCTTTCCTTTCCTTGGTTCATTTAAGAAAAAAAAAATACTTCCTCCCTTCCTTAATAAGTTATACTTCATTTGCATATAGTTGTATTGTTTATTATGTTATAGTATTTTCTAATTTGTGCCATAGAAAAAGAAGCATTCCTCTATGTTACAAACAAATGTTTTAATTAATTGAGATTTGGGAATAGGTAGGGGTAATGGGGATAGAAATTTCTAATTTATATTTTATCTATTATTTTACCACTTTACACTTTTCTGGATCCGCCACTGCAAAAATATATAATACTCCGATGATAACCGATGATTTTGAATGTGAAGTGATCACGAGCCGTTGAATTTGTGTACTCGGTCTTGGTCGATAACACTTATAAATCATGCATGAAATGGTTGCAGTAAGTGAATCCTCATCAACTTTTCTTGTTGCAACTTGAAACTCCTCTTATCTTTCAACATGATCATTGGGAAAGAAATATTTCTAGCTTTGCTCCTAGTTGTTTTATTGATTGTACCAGTCATACCTGGAGCCCTTTTTAACTCTGAGAACAATGGAGTTAAGTGTCTGCACAGAGAAAGACAAGCACTGCTCCAGTTCAAGGGTGAGCTAATTGATGATCAAAGACAACTCTCCTCCTGGGAAAATGAAGAGGACTGTTGCCTATGGGAAGGTGTCCATTGTGACAATCAAACTCGTCACATAGTTGATCTGGATTCTGGAACTCTCTGAATTTGCTCCGCTGAGAGGTAATGCTATCAGCCCTGCTTTGCTTGAATTGGTTGATCTTAATCATCTAGACCTCAGTTTCATCGATTTTAACCTCAGTGAAATTCCTGAGTTCATTGGATCCCTTGGGAAATTGCAGTATCTGAAACTGAGGTCATGTAATTTTTCTGGTCGTATACCGTCTTCCCTTGGGAATCTGTCCATGTTGTATTTTCTGGACCTCAGTAGAAATCAGTATTTGCATGCAGTTTCACCTCTTCATTATTGGCTTTCTAGTCTTCAGTCTTTGGAATTTCCTGATCTCAGTTTTTTAAATCTCCAATCTGCTGATGTTTGGCTGCAAGCAATACTGAAGCTTCCTATGCTCAAAGAAATTTACTTAAAGAATAGTGGACTGTATATGGTGCCGAGAACCACTTTAGCTCTGGTGAATTTTTCTGCTTCTCTTGAAGCTCTTGATCTATCAGGTAATAATTTGGATTTCACTACAATTTCTCCTGGGGTTCTTAACTTCAGCACTAGCTTGAGTCACGTCGATTTATCTTCTAATGAGGGTGATTGGACCATTCTTGGTGCCTTGAAGAATTTGCGGTCTCTTTCTTCATATGGTCTTAAAGGCAATATTCCTGATTCTTTGGTGAATTTAAGAATCTGTCATGGATTTAGATAATTACAGGCTCTGAAATTCCACACATGCCTTTGGCCATTTTGGGGTTGAGTGCAGTGGATCGAGTTGACAAGAATCTTCCAAATTATTACTCTATCATAATTAATTAAAGCCATTCAAGTGGAAGACCCCTGATTTCCATGGAAGTGCACAAGTATTGGCTTTGGCTGTGGGAGGGAGTCAGTAATTAACGGGTTCAGTTCACACAATCTGTACAAATCGAGGTCCTTAATCTATAAGACCTTGTTTGACAACTTGGAAGAGGTTTCCGCCTTCTCCTTCAAATGTTCAAATCCTGACATATTTGGCAAAGTGCCAAACAGCAAATTGTCACTCAAATCAATACTGTAATCTATCATTGTGGAGTTCCTAATCTTTTCATCAGGTGTGTCAACTCACCTTGTAATTTGTTCTTGGACAGGGAAAAATAAGCTAAGTTACTCAGATGTTGGTCAAAGAGACTCAACCCCGTCGCCGCCGATTGTCAGATAGATCCAGATGAGAAAGTGACCTTAGATGCCCCAATGCATTCGGGACACTACCCTTTAGTTGGTTCCTGGAAAGATCTAGATGTAAAAGAGAAACTGAATTTCCCAAAGCACTAGGGATTCTACCTTGAAGTTGGTTCTTGGAAAGATCTAGATGGTTAAGAGACAGATTTCGTAAAGTACTCAGGATGCTCTACCTTGAAGGAGATTGTAGGATAGATCTAGATAGGATAGAGATGTGCAGGTTTCCTAAACAGTTAGGTATGTTAACTTCAATTCCATTAAGGGAGAGATCCAGATAAGAAAGGGGTGTGAAATTCGTAAAGGACTCAGGAATGATACTACCCATACATAAGATAATTAGACCCGAGTTTAAGATGAGATGGGGACAAAAGTCTTCAAGAAATCAAGAATCCCCCATTTGAAGACAAATCTATGTTTATAACCTGCAGAGGAACTTGTGAGGTGCGCAGAGCAGATGGGAGCGAACAGTCTCCTAAATGAATTTCCTTCACCATTGGAAGTTTGATCATCCCTTGTATCCAACCATTTTGGCCTTAGTGAGATTAACCGAAGTGAGGTCAGGATATTCCAATGATTCAACACCAGAAAGCCAATCAAGATTGTTTGAATGGACCATGTAGTTGTCTCTAAGGTCAATAAATTGCAACATGGATAGGTTGGTTAACGACTGCAGTATCATGCATTCCCTTGAAGTAACAAAGACTCGAATTGAGAAATTGTAATTTGCCAAGAGAACCAATGATTCAGGAACTGAAATTTGTAAGATTTGCCTTCTTGTTAGAACATTTAATCACGATGATACACAAAGTCCTATTTCACCATTTAATATAACGGCTACATTTAAGTTGGCAGAAACATGAAGTAAAACACAATCGGCCATTTCTTAATCAATCATTGGTGAGGGGACATCAAACCGGCCAGATTCCATGAGCAATAAACAGAGATTCACACAACATATAAGATAGGATAGAATTTATATTTGAAAAGTTCTATGACAGAAGTTCTTCAATATGCTTATAAGTAGAACACAGACAATATTTACAACTCCTACACCTCCTTAAAAGCACAAAGTAAGAACATTTGTACGGAAACGTTTAGCCTACTAATGCGCCGAATTTGAATTTTGAGAATACCTTTGCAAACGTCTCTTATTCAGGTGTATCTTGACATATAACCAGTCCTCCGCCACAGTGAACCCTTTGGTAATCGCAAGATTCCATCTCTTACTCAAGTATAAAGTTCCAAATACTCCCCAAAAGCAAGGAATGAATCCACATGCCATGCTGATGTAAAACTCTCTTGTTTTGAGCATATTCTCCTGCTCTGTCTTTTTTGCCCTGTCAACAAATGATGGCTTCGTTGGCATCCCAACGTCTTCAGGACAAGGTCTGGATACAATAGGAGGACCACAGAGTGCCGGATTTCCAATGTAAGAAGAAGCATTGAAAGTATCCATGTGAGTACCCTGTGGGATTTTGCCAGACAAGTTGTTGTATGACAGGTCCAAAACTCCAAGGTGACTCAATTTGGAAAGGGTGGAAGGAATCTTTCCGGAAAGCTTGTTTTGAGACAAATCAAGAAAGTTCAGAAGTTCAAGTCGGTTGATGTCGTCTGGAATGGATCCAATCAAGTTGTTCATCGAAAGATTCAAGGCGACAAGCCCTTCCAGGGTTGTAATTTCATGAGGAATTTCTCCAGAGAAATTATTACTAGCAAAATCTATGACTTTCACCAACCAAAGAGTGTTTCTGTACTCAGCAAGCTTTCCTTTCCAAATTATACCAGCACTATCTTGGAAGCTTGTCCAACGATATAGATGTGACCAAATTTCAAGAAAGCTTGGGTTGAAATTTGATTTTGAACTCATGAAGGTGAAATTGTTGATGCAGTTTGGTATGGAACCAGAAATATTATTAACAGAAATGTCCAGCACTTGAATTTTCGTAAGATGACATAAAGTCGAAGGAACACTTCCATTGAGTTGGTTGGATTTTAGGTTCAAAACGATCAAATCAGGCATGCTTTCTCCTAACCAACTGGGTATGGCTCCATAAAATTTGTTCTCTCCAAGATGAAGTGAGATCAAGCCACCACAACTACCCAAGAACCTCGGAATGTCTCCTGTGAAGCTGTTGTTCCTCAAATACAATGAAATAATACTGCATCCAGTGCTGTGTGCTTCAATGATTCCAGAGAAATTATTATTTGCCAAGTTAACATAAAATGTACCCGTCAAATTCGTGAAGCAATCAGCAGAGATAGGTCCGGATAATAAGTTGTCTGAGACATCAAGAACAAACAGGGATCTAGGCCCATCTTTGCAAAGGTTGATAATTGAACCAGAAAATTTATTTCTTGAAAAATTGATGTCGCTCAGAGACAATGGGGGCATGTGTGGCAGTGTACCAGTGAACTGATTAAAGCTCAAGTCCAATGCCGTAAGGCGAATGAATCTGGATGACAAATCAGGAAGAGCACCATGTATGTCATTATGTGACATATTCAGATACCCAAGCTTGAGAGTATTATCCCAGAACCAATCTGGAATGGTATCCGAGATTTTGGCATTGGAAATGTCAAGATATGTGAGATTTCTGAAAATTTGGAGCCATTTGGGGAAACCTGGCCCCAATCTACAATCTCTCAAAACTAGCTCACCCAATTGGAAAGGCGGATTCCAAGAAGAATTTATTCTTAGACTCAGATTGGAGTTGAGAGATATGTTGAGTGAATACAGCCGCGAAAGATTAAACAGATGAGCTTCAGAGATTAAACCATCCAAGTGGTTTGAACCAATATGTAAGAAGGCCAAGTTGGAAAGATACCCTATACTTTCAGGCAAAGAACCATTGAACATGTTGTCATTTAAATATAACCTCCTTAATGACAAACAAGATGACAGATCAGGTATCCTTCCATTAAGCTTATTTTTCGACAAATCTAGAAATTCAAGATTGGGAAGCTTAAACTCCACTCCTCCAATTGATCCATTCAATTGATTGCCATTGAGTTTCAATTCCCACAAACTCTGAAATCTAGACATATTTGGCAAAGAACCAAAGAGTGAATTCTCACTCAAATCAATCCTGATTAACGATGTGGAATTCCATAGGTGCATCAATATATGTGTCAAGTCTTTTTCTAACTTGTTCTGACTCAAATCCAGATATGTTAAGCTACTCAAATGCTCATCAAGAAACGCAACTTGCAGTTGATTATTGGACAGATCAAGACGGGAAAGGGACTTGAGATTGCCCAAAGACCGGGGGATGATACCTTGTAATTGGTTGTCTGACAGATCAAGATAGGAAAGAGACATTAGACTTCCCAAAGCACTCGGGATGCTACCTCGAAGTTGATTTTTAGAGAGAGCAAGATGGGAAAGAGACACTAGATTTCCTAAAGCACTAGGGATGCTACCTTGAAGTTCATTTTGTGAAAGATCGAGATGGGAAAGAGACCTCAGATTTCCCAGAGTGCTTGGGATGCTTGCATTTTGCAGGCGATTGTTGGAAAGATCAAGGTGTGAAAGAGAGATTAGATTTATCAAATCATTGAAGATGCCACCTTGTAATTGATTGTTGGACAGATCAAGATAGGTAAGTGACATCAGATTTGCTGAAATGTTGTGGATGTTCTCTTGAAAAATATCATTATTTGAGACATCAAGGTAAGAAAGGTTGGTTAAATTTCCAAAGGACTCTGGAAAGTAGCCTGTAAGATTATTAGAACTGAGGTCAAGGTGAGAAAGTGATCTACAATACTTCAAAGTATCAAGGATTGCCCAAGTAACATTGACATTCTGAGATAGATCAATGTAACTCAAACTATGGCTAATGTTAGCGAGTGCCAAAGGACTTAGTGAGGAGGGTGAAACAGATGGAAGTGAACACTGTCTCAAGTGAATTTCTTTCACCTTTGGAAGATCGATTACAACTTCTAACCACGTACTCGCTCCGCTAAGATTGATTTCACTGAGGTTGAGATATTCCAAGGATGGAAAACCAGAAGAATGCCAACCAAGGTTAGAACGGGCATCCCTATTGTTACTGAGGTCAAGAAATTCCAACATGGATAGGTTTTGGAGTGAATCTGGGATTACACCCTCAAAGTTACAAGAAGCCAAATTGAGATACTTTAAATTGCCAAGGGAACCAATGAACTCAGGAATATGGCTTCCACTAAAATCAACAGACTTGAGGTCTAAATGATTAAGCTCACCCAATTGAAGCAAAGAAGGGCTAATCATCGTACCTCCCAAGAAAGGAAATCTGTAAACCCGAGAGAGATCCAGAGCAACAACGCTATTTGTCTGGTTGTCACACAGAATACCTCCCCACTGGCAGCAGTCTGTTCCATTCTTCCAGGAAGACAGGATACCGGCATCATCAATTAGCCCAGCCTTGAATTCCAGCAGCGCTTGGCTTTCCCTCTGCAGACACTGCAATGATCAGAATAATGTAAGTAGTTTGAGAAGGAAGAAATATTTTGGGGGGGATAAAATTCATGTTTTAGGCTATGTTTGCAGGAACTAAGATGGATGAAGAAAGGAGGATTCTTGGCACGTGAGTCCGTGACAGATGCTCCATGCATCACCTGTTTATATTAACAAGAAGCGCGTGGACGAGTTCAAACCTGTTAACAAATTTGGCCACATAAGTCACCCATTAAGCCCACTGGTAATAACTATGTTTATGAACTAAATATTACACCTGCTGGCTGAAAACTGTGCGTTTCCCATTGTTTTCAGAAGATGCTTTGACTTGTGTGGCAGCCCGTGTGTTTCATTTCATTATACTTATACTTATACTAGTGGCGTGGACTCTCCTTTGATGAGTATATAACCCAACATAGAGTCAACGCTACGGATTTAATTATTTCATCGTATGCATTATTATATTGTTATTCTTAATAAGGGTGCATTTATAGTCCAACAGATTTTGTTTTCTTTGGGAAATATATACATCATCTAAATTACGTAAAGAGGACACACCGATTCCACCGTGATAATATAGTCTATTCACATTTTTTCCCCAAATTCATGAAACTGTAATACCTGAAGGGGTTGGGAATTTGGCCACCGATAGCAAATTCTCCAATTCGATCTCCGTTCACCATCACCATCATCAGGTACCAAATCTGGAAATTTCCTTTGAGCGGTTCATCAACTGCACGGAAATCCACAGGGAAACAAATGTTGCCATTAAAGAAAGATCAAGAGAACAAAAACACAATAGAAGTATATCAGAAACTATAGCAGCCCTTTCTCCATCAATCTTTAAAATCGCTTGATGGCTTCTGCAGAGTTCGGAAGCAATGAAAAGAGGAATTGAATAACCGTTGTTGAATTTCATTGATGGAAGTTTGTTACAGCAAAATGTGAAGAACAAAAGTGCTTAAATACCTAACAAAAGCGCGCACACGCTTTAGCCTAACGGATCAAAAAATAACTAACAATAACAATAAAGAAACAAATGGCCCACTACAACTAAAGGAGAGGCCCAATACACTGAAAGCCCAAAGGCCCAATAACATCTCAGCCTATGCCTGCATTTGATCTTCTGCCGCATGCATGCTTCATTTACTCATATTCATATATTACCGGTATAATTCAGTCTTCATTATTTTTGACCAACTCTTGAGACTTGAGAGATCCTTAGATTATGAATAGGGGTGATTAATGAGTATTGCTACTCGACTTGGAACTTGGCTCGAAAAAAATTCGACTCGTACTCGATTATTATTACTCAACTCAAGCGAGCTTGAGCTCGTATCAAGTCAAGCTCTAGTATTTTAGTACTCGAGCATTTGAGCTCGACTCGACTCGATAACACTTGACACACATTTTAATTAATTTTCATTTCATACTTTTCCTCACACCCCCACTCTATATCACATTAGAAAATATGTCACTTATTTAAAATATCTAAATGAGAAAAATAGTCACTCTTAAAAAATTAAAATATTCTCATTTTTAAAGAATTTTATTCTATCTTAATTGTACAATAACAAACACAATATTCAAATATCAAATTGAATTGTGTCTTTTAGGCTATGGTTAAAAATTCAAAATCAAATGTTATAAGAAAAAAAATAAAATAAAATTCAAACTTAAGCTACAGACTTGAGCTCGAGCTCAGCAGAAAAATAAAAAAATAAAAAATAGAAAAAAAAAACTCGTGAGCTACTCGAACTCGATGATATCCGAGCTCGAACTCGAACTCACGATACTCGAACTCGATGATATCCGAGCTCGAACTCAAACTCACGATACTCGAACTCAAGCTCAAACTCGAATATATGCGGTCAAACTAAAACTCAAGTACCACAATACTCGAGCTCGACTCAACTTGATAACACCCCTAATTATAAATTGTTTTACTTGCAAGCAGTGGCGGAACTACTTCTTCGCCAAGGTGGTCATCTGACGCACCTCAATTTTCAATTTTTTTTTTTTTTGTGTTGTGTGTGTGTGGATGGGCGGGCCACGTTCTGGAGCAGAAATGGAGGCGAAGGCAAGCCAGCGAGATGGAGAAGATGATAATGACAGGCGGCGGCTGGAGATGAGGATTCGCCGGCAAAGCAGCTGGCCGGATCTGGGAGATAGACAGCCGGAGTTGATAGTGGAGAAGGTGACCGGAGGATTGGAGTTGCTGGCCGCCGTCGTGAAGACTTGCCGGCGACGGAGATGGGCTTGCCGGAGATGATGGCTGGACATGGTGAAGATGGTGATGCCGACAGGTTGCTGCTGTTGCCATTTCCAATTCTGAAATTAGAGATTTGCGGAGGAAGACACATATGAGTCCCACCTACAATCTAGTTATTTATTATTATTTTTTTTTTATTTGGGGAGTTTATATGTACATACATAAATACTTATATTTTTATATTTCTTTTATTTTGCTTTTTCCAGCACAAATGTAATAAAATTATAAAGTTGAAGTATTTTTAGTGGTATAGATTTTCAGTTGAGAGTTAAATGATATTTTGACAACACCAACATCGAGTTGCTTGGATTGATTGCTTGTTTTGATCCAAGTAAATCATTTGCTGCATTTGATAAGAAGACTGTGATCAAGTTGGCTATAATTAATCCATATGAGTTTTCTGATGATGCACTAATGCTTGAAAACCAATTTGAGAACTATATTAGGGATGGGAGAAATGATCCCGACTTCTCCGATTTGGTTATACTAGTGGATTTGCTAAGAAATTGGTTGAAAAGAACAAGGACGAAACTTATCAATTAGTGTATTTGTTGATCAAATTATTCTTAATTTTTTCCGTGGCAACTGCGACAGTAGAAAGGGTATTTTCTGCAATGAAAATTGTCAAATCTGAGTTACGTAATCGGATGGGTGATGAAATATTGAATGGTTCTTTATTTTCTTTTGTTGTAAAAAGAATTATTCGATGAGGTAATTGTAGATGAAGTCATGAATTATTTTCAAGAAATATCGGTACGTCGAAGAGTATTTAATTATCATTTGAACGATAAAAAATATAGTTTGATTATTGTTGCGTAATATTTTAATTTTGCTTAAATTCCGACCACCCTGGACTGGAATCCTAGTTCCGTCACTGCTTGCAAGTGAAAAGTGGGCATGACTTAATGTGGAAAATGAAAAGGGTGGAGAAGCAACCCGATTGTTGCTCCATTGATTATGCAGAAGAAATATGAACACGTAATATTTAGTACTTCGCATGAATCGGACAAAGTTGTTGACTTTGACATTAAAGTTGCTAGTCTTCGTTCCCCCAGTCGTGTCCCCAACAGA
Organism: Hygrophila difformis; assembly: GCA_030278955.1. Lineage (NCBI taxonomy): Eukaryota > Viridiplantae > Streptophyta > Magnoliopsida > Lamiales > Acanthaceae > Hygrophila > Hygrophila difformis. The sequence goes on from JAOANR010000003.1 coordinate 61,517,574, forward strand.
AAAAGCAAAAAACAAATCAATTCAAACAAGAGCTAAATTCTTATTACCAAAAAAAAAATAATAATAATAATAATAATAATAATAATAATAATGGGAACATAATGCTTTCATCCAATCCTTCACAATATAAGAAGATGACACAACGCATCGAGGATCGGATGTGATATGCAAGTCCTCTCGTTGACATATCCGATCCTACGTTTTCTGTAAACTTAGCATTCAACATACATACAACCAAATGAAAATCTTCACTCCAAAAACATTCTTTCTTGTTTCTCAAACTATTTTCATCATTGCAATTAGAGCGCTTGGAGTTGGAGGCCTTGCAAGCTCTGAGAAAAATGCGATCAGGTGTCTAGGGAAGGAAATGCAGGCACTGTTAGAATTCAAGGCTGGACTAAGTGATGATGATGAACGTATCCTCCCTTCCTGGAATAAGACTGGAAAGGATTGCTGCCGGTGGGATGGCGTTCAATGCCACAACCGAACCAATCACGTCGTTGTGCTGGATCTTTCTGGAGATATGCTCTCAGAAGGTAACATGATCAGCTCTTCCTTGCTTAAATTGAATGAGCTTTATCATCTCGATCTCAGTTCCATTAAATTCAATGAAACTCAAATCCCCAACTTCATTGGTTCCATTGGAAAATTGAGTTATCTCAATCTGGCTTCTTGTTCTTTCGATGGTGTGATCCCTCATTATTTGGGAAACCTATCCTTGTTGCAATACCTTGACCTCCATGGTAATGATCTTGAAGGTAGCATTCCTGTTTCAATAGGGAATTTGACACGCCTTTCTTATCTCGATCTGTCCTACAATCGACTAGGAGGCAGCATCCCTAGAGGTTTAGGAAACCTAACTTCTCTTTCCCATCTTGATTTGTCCAGTAATCAACTACAAGCAATTGAGTTTCCTGATCAACTTTCTTTCAGTGAGTTGGTATTTTTAAGTTTGGCAAAAAACAAGTTGGTAGGAGATTTGACACGTCTGTTGATGCAGCTCTGGAATTCCACATTGCTGGAACAAATTGATTTGAGTGAGAATTCTCTCTTTGGTTCCTTGCCAAACATGTCGGGTTTCCAGCGTCTGAATGAACTGAAGCTCAAAGATAACAACCTGAATGATTCTATTGGAGAGGAGAGTTTCAGGCTTCCTAGTCTAGGAATTCTTGATTTGTCCCAAAATGAGCTTACTGGAAAGATTCCCAATCTCTCATCCTGTTCATCCTTAAGAGAGTTGCATCTGAATGACAATATGTTCAATGGCACTTTGCCAGATAGCATTGGCTATCTCTCCAACTTACAAACATTAGATTTTGGTTCAAATCACTTGGAAGGATTAATCTCTGAAGCCCATCTGTTTAACCTTTCCCAGCTACAGAGCGTCGATTTGTCATTCAACTCCAATCTCACTATAAGGATCGATGGCACCTGGAATCCTCCTTTTCAATTAAGGACTCTTCTCCTCTCCAGTTGCAGACTGGGGCCATACTTTCCTGAATGGCTTGAAAACCAAACAAAAATTGATGCACTGGACATCTCAAATGCTGCAATCCTGGATACCATCCCAAAATGGTTCTGGAATACTTCTCTGTCTACTTATCTGAATATGTCACATAACCAGATATATGGTGCTCTTCCCAATCTGTCCTCTTTGTATGTTGGTTCAATAGACTTGAGCTTCAACCAGTTCAGCGGTACACTTCCTGCCCTGCCTCCAGCTACAGATGAGATGTATCTCTCAAACAACAGATTTTTTGGTACTGTCATTAATATTTGCAAAGCCGTGCCTACATATATTCTTGATTTTGCACACAACCAATTATCTGGACAGATTTCTCCAGATTGTTTCACAAATTTCGCGAGTCTATATTATCTTAATTTAGGTGACAATAATCTGTCAGGGGAAATCCAAATAAAGGGCTCATCAGGCTGTAATCTTCTTTCGTTACATTTGAGGAACAACAGTTTTACAGGATACATCCCAAAGTCTTTAGGTAGGTGCCGTGAATTGATTGCACTGGATCTCCAAGAGAACAAATTCTATGGGACTATACCTGAATGGCTGGGAGAAAGCATGCCTAATTTAGTTATTTTGAGCTTTAAGGCCAATAAACTCCATGGCAGTCTTCCCTCAAGTTTATGCCACCTACCAAAACTTCAGCTGTTGGACATTTCTATGAACCATATTTCTGGTGGAGTACTAAAGTGTGTGACAAATTTCACCGCATTGAGTTCAGAAACGCAATCAAATCTCGGCCCAAATGGTCTTGTGGATTTGACCAAGGTAAGAAATGGGACAATTTTCCTTGACGCTTCTACTCTTCTGTGGAAAGGACAGGTGGCCGAGTACAGCAACACTCTTTGGCTGCTGAAAGCCATTGATTTCTCTAATAACAATTTGTCTGGAGAAATCCCTCCAGAAATTACAACTCTGGTGGAGCTTGTGGGCTTGAATCTTTCCAGAAACAACTTCATTGGATCCATTCCTCGTGACATTGGCCAGTTGAAAGTTTTAGACTTTATAGATTTGTCCCACAACCATCTTTCTGGAAGCATTCCTCCCGCCCTATCCCAGTTGAGTCACCTCGGAATGTTGGACTTGTCGTTCAACAATTTGTCTGGCAAAATCCCAGGGGGCATGCACATGGATACTTTCGACGCTGCTTCTTATATTGGAAATGCAGGCCTGTGCGGTCGTCCTCTTGTATCAAAACCTTGTCCTGAAGATGTTGAGATGCCAAACAAACCAATAGTTGATGGGACAAACAAGATAGGACATGAGGTTATGTTCAGAACAAGAGAGTTCTATATCAGCCTGGTAATCGGGTTCATTGTCTTCTTTTGGGGTGTGTTTGGAACTCTATACTTCAGTAAGAGGTGGAACTGTGCCATTGTCAAGATGTTCACTACTGTGGACGATTGGTTCTATGTCAAGATATGCATTCATAAGCGTCGTCTGCAAAGATTTTATCGGGATGAAGAGTGTAGCTAAGTTTTCGTATAAATCCTTATAAGCTGTTGCTTTGCAAAAGGTGCAGTGGATTCACAGAGTAAACGTAGTTAGTGAATGTTCTTCAATTTCTTGACTGTAATGTTGGAAGTATTACATTTTTCTTGTGTTGTGTTTGATATGTAACAAATCCGCTTTGAATTGTGCATGTTCTGCTTTTCTAATAGGCTGGATTGTTTTGATGAGTTGAAAGCACTGTTTGTATGTTAAAGTATTGGTGAGCAGCTGACGTGTGGAAAGGTGCTTTCATACATTCAAGGATCTAGTTTGTCCTTACAGGTGTTGTGTTGTATCAAACGTTCTTTTATGGTCTGTAAAATGGTTGAGCTTCATGCTTCTGATTAAACAGTTTGTTGCTTTGTTCTGTGTAATTACATTTTTATAGCATCAAATTTGAAATTTGAATACACAACTTTAATGAGGCAACAGCTAATCATGAAGCAATGAATTCTTCCCAATCAAATAACATCAGATGAGAAGGCCTGTGTTCTTACAAAGAATCGAACCAAAGCCTGCATTTCATCATACACCACCACCACACACGATTACATCAAATGGTATTCTTAACCTCTATTCATCAATTCTCATCACCTACTATGTTAGTTTTCGAGTTATGTATTATGGAGAGAGCGCGAGTTCAGCCCACGCCAAGGAAGACGCCCTCATCTCTGCAGATATCGACATGTCTATGCCACTTTCTAACATGGAGCACAGTTCTTGCATCGATGTCCTTGTGCTTGAACTCTCGTTGATGCATAATTTTACCACCTCACAGATGACTTTGAGGTCCTCCAATCTGAAATGTTTCAACTCGGGATCCACCAAGTTAGAAATCTTATCCGGTGCTCCCAAGAATTCCTTAGCCTGCAATAAAAGTAATGAACTTAAGAATCTCTCAAGGCTTTAGATAATTTCAGGCTTGGAAACTCCACGATTTCTCACCCAATCGATTAATCGCCCTTTGTCTTTGCTGTGGGGAGGCCTTCCACTGACAATTTCGAGTAAAAGGATTCCAAACGCATAGATGTTTCCCTGGATATCCAGTTGACGTCCCTCCAAAGATTTTGCAAGGGCGCAGATGACACCTCCATTGCTCTTCGAACCTAAGCTCTCTTCTGATCTGGTGAGGAATGTCTTCCAGCATTCAAAATCAACCAACTGTATGTAAAAAGTTCAAAAGTACTCAGAAACAGGATTCTTGTGATATGATCAACAAGCATAGATTTTGTTTTTGTGTGTGTTTGTACCTTTGGAGAAAAATCTTCAGTCAGATAAATGGAATTAGAATTCAACTCTGATATAGTAAATGGAGGATCAAGTTCAGTGTGAAGATACTGCAGTCCCCGGGCAATGCCTATGCCAATTCTCATCCGTCGTGCCCAAGAAAACTGGCATCCTTCGCCATCTGCTAGAATATACGAGATCAATATAAGCTCATAGAAGCTGTGGAAACGTCGAATTGATGCTCCAAAAGAAAAGAAAAGAAATGGGGAATTCTTACAATGAAGGTGCTCGTGTAGAGTCCCGTTTGATGCATATTCAAATACCAGCATCCGCGTAAAGGGATCGTTCTCTCTGCAATAGCCCAGGAGCTTCCCTGTATTCTCATGATTTATCCTTGCCAGATCTGCCACCTGAATCACAAACACAGCAAAAGATACACCATCTTGATATAAGAATGTAAATTTTCCCAACATACCCAGTAAAAACGCTTTAATTGAGGAAGAAGGCAGACCTCCTTTTGAAAGCAAAGCTCGAGATATTCAGCCCAGAGCTCTTCTTTGATACAAAGGGATACTACAGCAATTTCGGGTCCACCTCTGATGGTGCCTTTGTATACAAGACTATCCGGGGAGGAACCAATTATGTTGCTGAAATCTTCACAGGCTACCTCAAGCTCTTGCCGGCTGTATTCCACAACATCCTTCATTGCCTCAGCATCTGCAGAAGCATTCCACTTAAAGTTAACAGTGGCAATAACCACCATTTTGGGATGTAAAAGAGATTGACATTGAGAACAATGTGTTAGGTAAAGAGGGCATTAACTGATGTAAATTGTTGTGTAGTCTTTTGCACTTGCAGACTTCTTCCATGGGATTATTGAAGGCTTTCTCTTGTACTTCTGAAATACAGTTAAAACAACAACAATAACAAACAAACCGACCATTATCCCTGTTGCTATTTCAAGAGCCAAACGCAATGTGTGTTTCGAATCCTTGGATTGATGCTTTGATCCATTTTCATTAGGTTTGTGCTTTGAGTAAACTCCTAAATGTGGTTTAGGAGGGGGAGAACCTGTTATACGAAAACCATAGCATCACTCAAAACGTAAATATGCACATGTTTACAGTTACTATATTGGTGAAAATTTATGTTAGCTGATGATGAGCATAATCAGCTAGCCATACCACACTGTGTAGCAGGGCGCGGCTTGGAATCTTTATCTTGAAGGCAATTTCCTTGAAAGCTCGATCTACATTGAAGGTCCGAAGAATGAACTTTAGTCATAAAGTAATAGACGAGACAAGACGATATAGATAAAGAGTAAAGATGATAAACTAATCAACAGACAACTGTACCTCTGTAGATACTTCAAGCATTTCGGTATGGTTCCAACCAAAAAATTGTCAGATAAATCAACAACTTTCAACTGGGAGAATCCACAAAAACCTTTGGACCTGCCACTTGAAGCATACCTAATGTGGTTTATAGAAATGTACAGACTCGTTATTTCTCCTCAAAAATGAATAATAAAAAGAATAAACAAGTTAATGTCAGCGTCTAAAAATACTAAGATTTGAAGGATCAATAGTTTGCAAAACAAATATTTGAAAATTCGAGTGAGTTCCAGACTCACATTCTTTGTGAGTTGGATGGAAATGGCGAGCTATTGCTAGCAGGGATGCTCCCACGAAAGAAGTTCCTATCAAGACGAAGCTCCTGAAGGTACTTCAAATTACCAAGTTCATATGGCAACCTTCCTGCCAATTTATTGGACTGAAGGTTTCTGCAAAGAGCCAAAAATCAAACATAAAAACTGGTGAGAGGAAACAAAAATACTAACATAAAAGACGAAGAATGTCTAATTCTAGTAATGTATCAATTCGACCAATGGTCATTTCGCACAAACATTTTCTGAAGGCCTGGTATGTTTCCAATCTCAGCCGGTACCATCCCTGTTAGTTGATTGGACCCCAAATCCAACACCTTGAGGTTCTTCAACATCCCAATTTCCTTTGGTATCACACCGATCAACAAATTTCCATGTAAAACTCTGATAACCATGGGAAGAGTTAATCAGCATAATAGTTGTGCAGTGTGAATCCAACATTTGAAGCAAAACCACTTACAACACAAATTCTTACAATGTTTGCAATCCGGATAGCTTGTATAACTCTGGTGCAATAAAACCCCTTATAGATGCCGTAGATATGTTACTGCAATTTGAATGCAATCACAAATACGAAAACCCTCTAATTAGGCCAACAAAAGATTATACATATTGACATGTCATGTAGCTGTATCAATTTTGACATCAAGGATTAAATGTAAATCCAGCAACATGCCAGCAAAGTGATAATTCTTACAGCTTCAAGACATAGCCTCCAGGCATGGAACAATAAACACCAGTCCAGTCACAAGGATCTGATGATACCAAAGGATTCCAATTTGACAGCATCAATAAAGGGTCCTCAATAATAGCTCTCTTGAAGGAAGTCAACCCTTCAACTGAATAGAAAACAGAAATTACTCTAGTGAGACAAAAAAAACCTTCATTCATAAATGAAAGTAATCAATAAACTCAACCACAAATAAGTTGCAAAAAGTCAATATAATTCCATCCGACTATTCCACCGTGTAATGGATAATTTATGCATACAGCAAGTATACAATCAGTGCATATACAGTTCTTGAACAGAGCAATCCGATCAAGAACCAAGATCTATTAAGAACTAAAAATAGTAAGCCTTAAGGTGCAAAAACTTGCCTTCATTTCTTTGAACAGCATCAATTTCCACAAAGAAAATGCCTAAACTGAGCAACAGAACAAGAATTGAAGCTAAAGATTCCATCTTTCTTCTACCCAACATCGCTTAAATTAAGTCAGAAGCCCCAAAAGAAAAACCCATCAAGAAAGAGAGGAAACAACGGAAGGGAAAAAGGAGAATAAGAGAAGAAGAGAATAGAATTTATAACAAAAAGGAATGAAGCAGTTAAAGCTTGGAGAATGTTCAACTGTTTGTTTATCAGTTTAGTATATAAAGAATGTGACCAAAACCCCACACCAAGAAACCAAGAAAAGGATGCCCACGAAGTGTTTGAACAAAACTAAAGGCGGGTAATCTTAGGATAAAATCCTGAATCCAAATCAGCAACAAACCATGAAAGCAAAGTTCACTGGGAAATGAAAGTGAGGTTCAAAAGGCCTCCACAAATTGGGGGAGACTTGGATTCAAAGAGAGGTGTGTTTGGTGTCAGAAACGGAGAGAGACGGGCAATGACAGACAGACAACAGAATCACCACTCCGAATTCTTGCAACATAAAAGGGAAAACGGATAATTTTTTTCCAAAAAGAAAAAAGAGAATAATCCAACACTCTACACTATAGCGGCTGCAGAAAGTGTCTGGGAAATTGAGGGAACAAAGAAAGAGGGCTTTGAATGAGTTTGTTGTGAGGAGTGAATGTGAGGGTTGAAAGGGGCCGTTTTTTGAATTCAATTTAACGTCTCTGTTATTTGTGGGGCTGAACTGAAGATGACACCAAGAACAAGACAAAATGGGGGATTGGGTAGTGGTTTAGTGGCGTAATAAAAAGATCTCTCTTTTCTTCTTGCTTCGGCTAATCTTGTAATTATTATTTTTCAGAAAAGATTAGAGTAAGGAAAAAAGGGGGTTTGTGTTTACATTTTTCATGTCATCAAATTATAAGTAGTTTGGATTGCACTCAAAGACTTTATTACATACTCCAGGTTTATAGAGTTTGCATTTTTTAACCTTTGGGAGCTTCTACCAATTAATAGACCATCTGGAAATTCAAAAACTATCTGTTCAAGAATTCAAATTCAAAATATAATTATTATTTTTTTCAAGCCGAAGCCTGAAAAGAAAGAGAAAGAAACAAAAGAAAAGCAAAGCAGTAAGAAAACTAAATCCATCAATCTAATCAAATCCTAGGGAACCATACGCCGGACGCATCCGCCGCCATGTCCCTTAAAACGAAATTCGGAGGGAACGCCCATGTAGTGAAAAAATCTTGAATAGACGATCCATGCTTGGCAAGACGATCATCCACCTTGTTCCCCTCCTTAGGACATGAAAAATGTGACACTCCACAAAGGATGCCCTCAAGTCCTTCACCTGTCTTATCAAGGCCAACAAAGGATGGAAATCCTCCATAGAATCCAACAAGGTAATAGCTGTGGTGGAGTCAGAATATACACAAAGCCTCTCCACGCCCAAGCTCTAGGCGAAGGAAAGGCCTGCCGAGTTGGTATTCTCACCTAGAAAACCACATCCGCCTCCTTTCCACTGACCCTCTTCACTCCGAACCACGAATCCAAAACACGCACGTCCCGGATTCCTCGCCGAGCTGCCATCTACATGAAGGATAGTATCATATCCTCTTTTCATATGCCAATTGACCAAACGTCCAGCAGGAAGACCAACCGAAAGCATAGCCTGGGATTTCACAACTTCAGATACCAGGAAATAGATATCCCTCTAAAGCCGCCACCTGGTTTTATAGACACCATGGAAAACTCGTGCATTCCTTTCCACCCACAGAGTCCAGAGGGTAGCCAGAAAGAGCATCCCATGGCATTTGTACAGCCCTTTCAAAAATTCACAAATAAATTCCTTGGGGATGGAGTTGGCATCAGGGGGGGATATCTATCTGAAGCGAATGCCAAACAAAACTAGCCCAGGGGCAATAAAAGAAACAGTGCGACCAAGTCTCTGCATCGCTCCCACATATTACACAAAGTGGAGAAGAGGCCAAACGCCGCTTGTACCTCAAGGAATTTACGGGCAGCGCATCATGGCTTACTAACCACACCAGGAACCACACCTTTTCGGGGACATCAACCTTCCATAGCCAACTCCAACCCGAGCCATGCAAAGTATCCAAAGAGATAAATTTATAAGCTGATTTGACTGTGTACACGCCAGAGGAACTCCAATCCCAAACCCATAAGTCAGCCGCTGCATCATGTAATGGAGGAGGGGGAGCACTGTTGAGATCGGCCATCAATTCAGGAAGAATAGGCGTGTAACGATTGGACCAATTCCACTGTCCTGACTTAATCACATTATTAACCTTGAGATCAAGATCCTGAGTGGCTACATAAGGAAGCTGTGGCCCGAGCATGCGCCCCTTCCACCATCTAGAAAACCAAAGTGAGACATCACCCTTCCCAAGTCTGAGTTTAAATCCAGCCTGAAGAAATGGTTGCACTTTAAACAACAGGCGGGAGACATAGGACCGAGTCCGGGGGGCTGTCAAAGGCAAGAAACCTGAAGGCTGCCCGGAGCCGACCACCAACTGGACCCAAGTTTTATTCGGGCAGTGTAGGACACTCCATAACAGCTTTCCCAAAAGTGCGATATTCATAAGACGTGCACGTCAAAGACCTAAGCCCCCAGCAGCCCTTGGCCTGGAAACTGTATCCCAACTCACTAAATGTAAACCCTTACCACACCTATCCTTCCACAGAAAACGACTTATTCTTCGATCAATACCATGGCACACCGACTCGGGGAGCCAATGGATCTGCATAAAATATGTGGGAATGGCCGCAAGGACCGATCGACAGAGGGTTAGACGTCCGGCCTTATTCAAAAGCTTAACGGCCCACCCCTCAAGACGAGCATCCATCTTCTCCAATAAAAAAGCGAAGTCACTGCAACGCCGCCGCCCTCGAAGCATGGGAAACCCCAAATAAGAGCCAAAATTATCAACTTCAGAAATGCCTAAGGTGGACACAACCCACTGTCTGTCCGCATCCGATACCGCCGGGGAAATGAGGAATGATGATTTCTGAATATTAAGCACTAATCCCGACTCCTTGGCAAATCTCTTCAATGTGTGGGAAATAGTCTGAATACTTTCTGTGTTCATCAAGGAGCACAAAATGAGATCGTCTGCAAAGCACAGATGAGATAGTCCGATGCTTGATCCCGGGAGCCTAATGGCTTTCCAACGGCCATCACTAACCAGAGAGTTAATGAGTACAGACAACTTCTCCATCACCAACAAAAACAAATATGGCGACATGGGGTCACCAAAAAAAAAAAAAAATGTTCCACAATAATTAGTAAAAACTTTTATATACTCCCTTCATTTTTAATAGTTTTAAAAATGTTCCACAATAATTTATTTATAGGTAGTTACGTTTACTTTAGTATAATTATTATTTATTGATATTTATTACGAAATACTCCCTCAATTTTATATAAATGTCACATTTCCGTAGTTGTTACTATTCATTGAATAACTTAAATACAATTTTTTAACACAATTATATAAGATAAACATAGTCAAGTGAGATCTTATTGGATTCGTCTAATCGATTAGTTTTATAATATCAATTTTCTAAAATTTTTATTTTTATCCAATTTGAAATATTAAGTGTTAAAAATATGTACTACTTATTAAATTACGTGTATTGCAGGATTGTTGCAACTTTTTTAAAAGGGATGGAGTAGTTTAGTTGAAGGATAAAAATAAAAATTTATAGGTTAATTAATGCAAATCTTAATTATTAAAAATTGACCCGAAAAAAAATAATTATTTAGAAACAGAGATGAGGTAGTACATAGTATCAACTTAACATGAAGTAGTGGTTGGTGACTTACTCTTGTGGTCAAGTGCCTCGAAATCCGAATCCCCACCCGACCCTCCATCCCTCTCATTTGTTCCCTTTGTAATTTGTGTGGCATGGGCTCACACCACCTATTTCCTAGACCATCAATTAATGGCTCCTTAAATAAATAAATAAATAAATAATAATACTTTAAAAAAAAAAATGAAAAACCTTAACATGAAGTAGAGTCCGCACATGCAGTGCCAGGTCAGTACCTGACAATTATCTTTTTTGCCAGCCGCCAAAATTCCTTAACTTTTGTACCCGAAAAGGCCAAAAAGTCCCTGGTTCGTGTGGTGGTTCGTATACGAACCAGTTTATGAAGCACGATCCAGGAGATTAATTAATAAGGGTGATTAAGAACCATGGTTCGCGGTGTGGTTCGTGCACGAACCACATATTCAACTACGAACCATGAATTAATTAATAAGAGGTGATTAGAGAATGATTTGTGTCTCATGGACCGTAGTGGGACCGGACTGTTTTAGACAGATAGCGTATGGTTCGTGGGTTGAGGAAAGGATGATACGAACCACATAATGTAGAGGTCAATTGGCTCTTGGTATACATGCAAGGTTCGTGGTATACATGACCGGTTCGTGAGCCAAATATTAATCACATGGTATACATGCAAGGTTCGTGAGCCAAATAATAATAATATTAAGAAGTAATAAAAAAAACTAAGAATATATGGCCGGTTCGTGGTATGCATGTGTGCAAGTATCTGGTTCGTGCACGGTCCACTGGTTTGTGCACGGTCCATTTGCTTTTTAATCACTTTGACTAATTAATCACATGGTTCGTGGTACTGAGACGGTTCGTACACGAACCACTTCACGAACCATGATTAATTTCGTCTTTTCGGGTATAAAAGTTGAAGAATATTGGCGGCTGGTATAAAAGATAAATGTCAGTACCTGACCGGGTACTGTCCATAATTTCTTCACATGAAGTATATACAGAAAACAGAATCTTGAGTAAGTAGTATTCATGTGCTAAAATCTAAATGCATGTTAGATTTGAATACATTGAATTGACCGTACATCCATTATCTCATGTCAAGTACATTGTCTCGCCAATATATCGCGATAGTAAATGCTACTACTTGCTTAATGGCATAGTAATTAATTTTGTAATATTTTGAATTGAATTCAACAAGTATGACATAATCGAGTTCCATTGTGAGAGTTCACTTGAATATATTCAACAGGAGGAGGTTTATATCTCATGAACATCTGAATTTTATGTGTTTTATGATGTTTAATATATATGTAATTTGGGCCAATTTAATCGGATATTCATTCCCTAAATACAATATTTAATTAGTCAATTACACTATTAATAGAATGTTGCGATTGTGGCAAAATAAATATGAAACTTTAATTGCGCCGATTTTTTGGGGAGTTATGTAGGGAAAGATTGTTTCCATTATATTAATTTTTTTTTTTTAATTCCATATGATGCTTTTCTTCATTTGAATATATTTATGTTAGAGGATTTTACTAGTTTAGATTTAATTAAATCAAAACAAGCATTTTATTAATTTCATACAACATGATTTTACTTTCATCTAGCATGATATAAATCAAATAAAAATAATTAAAATCAAAACAAGCATTTTATTAATTCCATATATACATCATAATTTTACTTCTATCTAGCATTATATAAATCCTACACAGCATGAAAATAATTAAATACAGTGCAAAAATCTTAAATCAAATGAATAAAAAAAACTCATAATCTTGAAATTAAAAGAAACATTTTTATTAATTTTACATAACATGATTCTACTTTAATCTAGCATGATATGAATTCCGTACAGGAAAATAATTAAAATGTAGCACAACAATCTTAAGCTAGATTAATAAAAAAGAACTTAGTAATTTTCAAATTAAAACAAGCATTTTATTGAGTCCACACAGTATAAAAATAACTAAATATAGTGAAGGAATCTTAAATTAAATAAATAAATAAATTTCATAATATGAAAATAAAAATAAGTATGTTACTACTTCCAAACAAGTACACAAGCACACAAGTATGTTACCCTAGTGGTCAAGTCCCCCGCTCCCAACCAATATGTTGGGGGTTCGATCCCCACCCGGCCCCTATCCCTCCCCTTTGTTCCCCTTTGTAATTTGTGTGGCTTGGGCTCCCACACACCTTTGCCGACACATGAGTGTCAATGTTTACCAAAAAATAAAGTACACAACTGTAATGGAAAGGGATCATTAATCACATTAATTACCACCCATAGTGAATATTTTTTCCTATTTAAGTAATGAGCTTTTATAAGGGGAAGGATAGGGGGTCGGGTGGGGATCGAACTCCCAACCATAGGTTGGAGAAGGGGGACTTGACCACTAGAGTAAGTCTCAACCCTGGAAATAAGATAACTTGATGATTTAACTTTAAAACATCATGAGTTTAATATAAACTTATAGTATATGATAATAACTAAATAGATAAATTTAAAAATTGTTGTTATCTTTATTACTTCATTTTTATTTGTTTGTAACATTGCAAATTATGCTACAATTCATTTGATTATTTTGACTTCAATTTTTATAATAGTTATACAAGTTAAAATACAGTCAAATGAGATCTTATTAAATTCGCCACGTCTTGTAGTTTTTAAATATCGAATTTATTAAATTATTAATATTTTAAAATGTGTATTGAACTGCGTACACTGTGGGTCCGTAGCAAACAAATAAAAACAGATGAAGTATTAATTACTACAATGCTTTACTCACATTCATGCATTTCCTAGTTGAGAAATTTTGTGACTCATTTTAAATAATGTCACAAATTTAATTAAGTTTTTATAAGCATGCAGTACAATTTTTTTCAAGAAATATGTACCCTTATATAGTGTTAACAATTCACTAGCACCTTGGGAAATAAATTTTAGTCAATTAATTTTAAGAAGGTGTTTAGATTCGATATGAAACAAATTATCTAATTATTGCGTTTTCAAAACGCAAATAATCAGGTTTTCAGCATCTTTTTTAGGGATTAAACTGATTATTTCCGTTTTGAAAACGCAATAATCAGATAATCAATTTTCTTGCAGCTTATCCAAACACCCTCTAAGTCCATTGACTTCCAACAAAATATTGGAGGTTGGATTCTCCACCGGCTCCCTATTTCTCTGTTTTTTCCTTTTATAATTTGTGTGGTATGGACTCCCACCACCCATTTCCCAAACCTTCAATAACTTTTTTTAAAGAAAATAAAAAAAAAATATCCATCAACAAGAAAAAAAATTAAACTAATAAGTTAGAGTAAAACATGACCTATACATGTAGGAGTACAATACAAGTGTGTATATGCATACTATACGTACACATTCTTCATAAATAGTAATTGAAAATAGGGAAAATTCGAAATAAATACCTCCCTTCTCATCCTTATTACCTCTTCAGTACCCATAGGGGTTTTTTATCCCTTTTCAGTACCCAACACTTTTTTCGTAGGAGAGAGATTAATATTTTGACAGTTTTGCCCTTACTTAAGTCTAGTACGTTTTCCTTATCAGTTTTGTACATTTTGCATATAATTTCAGTACTTTTTATATTGGGTTTCAATACTTTTTCTGGATATTTGGGTTTTTTTTTTTTTTTTTTTTTTTTTTTTTTTTTTTTTTAACAGTTTAAAAAAAAATTTTTATTAGGGATTTTAATTGTGATTAACCGGTATAATTAACCTGCCACTGTTTTCTTTCCCGATCTAATCCCTTTTCATATGCCTGTAGGTTGTTGATTTCATCATTTATCCAAAAACTTAAATCTAATTCTTCCATTATGAGATTTTTTCTGTTTAAGATCTGCAAGCATTTTATTTTTGCTTCGATTTGGATTTTTACAATTTCTTTTTTAATGCGATATCTTTCAATCGCAGTTTTCTCCCATTTACTGTAGTCTCTTATTGTTTTATAAGTCATCTTTAATGTTGATTTCTGATATGATTAATGAATTCTGTTTTAGAAGTGTTCAACTCTTCTATTTTTGTTTTGAGGTCTGTTGATTGGTAACTTATAACTTCTTCATATATATGAACTGAATTTAGAATAGTTTTTATTTCTTCATCACGGTTTAACACATATATGAGTTCATGTGCTTCTTCTTCTTCGTCTTCTTTAGATTCTGTTAACCTTATAATTGTTTCTTTAAGGTCTTTTATTTCTTTTTCTATTTTCCACATGATTTCTCCAAGTTTTCCACATTCAGGACAAATATCAAAAGGTATTTGTACTTCCATTTTTAAATCAGTTATTTCTTGCAAAACGTTCTTCTTGTAATTTTTTCCACATTTTTTCTTCATATTCACATGCTATAAAATAGTTTTCACATCTTTTTATATGGTTATCCTGTAATTTTTCAAAAACATTATAGATTTTAGTATGCTTTTGATAACTGTTTTCTAGAATTTCTATTTCATTTTTTAGAAATTCAGTCTCCTTAGTCACTTTCCATTTTATAATATTTTCAAACAATCTTTGTTTTCTGCAAATCATGTCTATTTGATTTCGCTTATTCATCAGTCTAATAAGCCAAATTTCACATTCTTGGCATAGAAAGTGTGTTTTCGGGTAAGGTACAATAACAAACCTTGTTTCTGTGTTTTCAGAAGTTTCTACTTTAAACAAATCTGTTTTAGAGTTTTCAGCAGTTTTAGTCATATTCTCCATTTGTTTTGATAAAAGATATTAGTTATTTCAGATAAAAGTTTTTTTTTTTTTTTTTTTTAAAAAAAAAACACTGGTTTTTATGCGCGAAAAACTTATATGTCGTGATGTCTTACTAGGTACTTGCCATCTCCTATTGTTCTCTTGGTCGTGTTAAATTTCTGATTATGTGTTATGGGTCCGATTGTCCTTTGTTATGGAAATATTATTATAAACATTAAGTCCGCAATCCTTTTATTACTGTCACTGATGAGATATTTTTCTGGGCCTGTTTCGGGTTTCAAATTCAAATTAGCATTATCCAGACCTAGATCTGAAATGTAAGCAGGGGGTCTAAGGGGCAAATCAAAAGGGACAACAGTAACAAGACACCATTATGTTTAACAAACATCCCTGAATTGTGGTTCCCCTAACGAGTCTTTCTTACAGCTTTTTATGGCATAAAGCCTTTTAAATTTTTATCTTACTTCCCTAATGGCATATCTCATCAATTAAGTTTTAAAAGGTCACATATTTATGTTTATAACATTATCGTCCATACATAGAACAATCATACCACAACATAAATCATAAACTAACCCATACCTTGAGAGAGGAGAGGCTTTCCCGTTCAGACGGGCCCCTGTATTTCAGAAAGTAAAGAAAAGAGGAAGCAATCCACACCGGGTCTTTCTTTACAAACTGAAATTTTATTACTGAAAGGGTTGGGAATACAAGAGAATTAGAGAGAGAAAGAGCTTTCGAGAGTAGCAAGAATGCAGTCTCAAAAACCTTAGAGAGCTAAAGAGCTAAGAAGTGGGTGTGTGTTACAAGTGAAGACCATCCCTCTATTTATAGATGGGAATGTCATCTAAGTAATCCACAACAACCAATAAAAACGTGCCAAGTGGCAAAGCTATCCGATAAGGTTCGGATGAAAAATCAAACAACTAATAATGCAACAATATAATAATGAGGGGCCTAGTGCCCATTAACGTGGTTTTCCAAGAGTCACATGGCTCTTGTCTGCCTTTTGGTTTTATCCGCCTCGGATTCCTTCTTTCACATGGTTAGTGGTGCTTTTTGGCTCCACTGGCATTTTGTTTTCTTCTTGACTTTTTTCTTTTCAGGATTCCTTCCTTCACATGCTGGTATTTATTGTGAATTCCAGCTCATTTCTGCGTGGCTCCCTTAGTACTCTTCATCATTGTGGGGTCCGCCACTTTCTTTTTTCTGGTTTTTTATGATTTTATTGGCCTGGAATTTTGCTTCATTTTTCTTTAGTGCTACCAGTGCACTAAACCTTCCATTTTTTCTGGTTGCCATTGCTTCAGCAAAAGTAGGCTTTAATTCAATTTCAAGCTTATGAAGAATTTCTTCTTCACTGAGGTTCTCAAATTTTCCAGTCTGTACTGGACTCATAGTTTTTGGCAAACTACCAGCCATAACCGGAATTGATGTGCTTTTACCATCTACCGGACTAGATGGGTTTAGTTCAACATTTTGGTCCTCAAAGACCTCAGGGTTAGAACTTCCCTGGTTTGGTTCAAAATTATCTGAACTTATGCTTTTTAGCAAAGCATCAGCTATCAACGGACTTGATTCGTCTTTACCGTCTGCCGTTTGAGACGGACTAGATTCAAACTTTTGATCCTTAAAGATCTCAGGAGTTGAATTTTCCTGGTTTTGCTGCATCCAGGCTTTTGCCAATTCTACTGCAGTCATAGAACTGGTGGGTTTGGGTTCTGGACCATAGACTGGTTTTTCTTCTGGCTTTGGTGTTTTTAGTGTGAGGGACACAATTTTTGAGGTCAATTTCTCATTTTGGTTTTGAAGGATTTCAAGTTTCTTGGTGAGGGTTTCAATCTGGGCCTCTGCTTCAAGGGTTTTCATTTTTTGGTTTTCAAAATTCTGTAACCATTCGGCCTTTTGGGCTTCATATTTACAGACTTCCTTGGCCATTTTTTCACAATGGTCACAAAACACAATGTGGGTTTTAGAAGAATGTCCAATTGAATATTGGACTGGGCCTGTAGGATTTTGGGTTTTTGGCCTCAAACCATCAACAATGTTTTTCAAACTTGGGCTTACAAAGAAATCTGGGCCCATTGTGGTTTTTGCAAATTGAATTGCAGACATTATGTCATAAAATCCTTTATGAAGAGGTTTTTCATTATCTTCATTAAGAGGTAAAATATCATTTTTATCATAAATTCCTTTTTTATAACCTTCATAGATTACATAATATAAAAATGGTTTTATGTTATTGAATTTCTGGAAATACATGCTTAAAGCAGAGAGACAAGTAACAATATACCTGCTGTTGTTTTTGTCAAATGATGCTCTCCAGATGTTATCACAAAGGCAGATCTGTTCCTCTGTGTAGTTCAACCCTGTGATAGGCCTGTACTTCATGTTATCAAATAAGATTAATTCTACATTATTGCCTGTTTCTGCTCTTTTGCCAAAGCAGATTTTCACTCCTTTTTCTGGGAGTTTATCTTTTTTCTTCCCTTCTGGGATGCTGGTTTTAGAAGGGATTGTGTAATATCCCTCTGGGGTTTTCACCATCCCTGTGGTTTTTACTCCATTTTCATTGCTGATTTTCAAAGAGTTTTTCTGGGAGTTTTCTGCCATTCCTGTAACAATATTATTCAATTCTCAATATTCCAGTCCTCCCTGTAAAATTGATCCCATTTTAATTTATATTTTTCCTCATCATTTTCATCATAATTATTAATTGATTCATTTTTAAATTCAGTGTCATATAATGGTTTTTCCCTTTCTTTAATCAGAATTCTAGATAGTATATCAGCAATTTTGTTATCTTCTCCTTTAATATGTTCGAATTTTATTTTGTAGCCTTTCTGACTAATAACATCTGTAAAATTCAACCACCTTCTCCTAGACATTGATCTTTTTTCTTGGAGTTGGCTATGAAATTTTACTATGGCTTCACAATCAGTTCTTACTGTAAATCCTGGTTTTCCTGTTAGAAACAGTTCAAATTTATCAAGTGCATATTTTATTGCCAACAGTTCTGCATCAATTGAGGAAAGGTTACCCTTTTCTCTATATTTTCCTGATGCATACTGGCAAATTTCTTCCTTACTTTTAGGTGAGTAGACATCCTTTTTTCGCAAAAGGATAGCTCCCCATCCTTCATGTGATCCGTCAGTTTGCACAATAAGATAATCATTATCTTCTGGCAAAACCAATTCTGGAAGTGTTTTTAATGCTTCTTTAATTTTTTGTACATTTTTTATATCTTCTTGGTTAAAATATCTTTGACCGTTTTTTCCCAGTTTATTATATAATGATCCTGTTAATGAGGATAAGTTTTTAATGTATGGTCTAGCATAATTAACCAATCCTAAAAATTGTTGTAATAGTTTTGTATCTTCCATTTTATCAGGAAATTCTATAGCCTTTTTAGCAATATGATCTTGGAGTTTTATTTTTCCTTTTCCAATTTCTGCTCCAAGGAATGCTATTTTAGTTTTATTGATTTCCATCTTTTTCTTTGAGATGATTATTCCATGTTTTTCGAATAGCCTAAACACTGTGTCGAGGTGACTCATATGTTCAGTACTATTTTTTGAAAATACTAGAATATCATCAATGTATACCAAAACAAATTTTTGGTATGGTTTAAAAATTTTATCCATTTTTTGTTGAAATATAGCTGGTGCATTTTTTAGTCCGAATGGCATTACTAGCCATTCAAATAAACCTTCTGGACATGTGAATGCAGTCCATTCGACTGACTCAGGATGCATTTTTACCTGCCAAAATCCTGACTTACAGTCAAATTTGCTATACACTTTTGAGTCTTGAATTCTATTTATTAAGACTGTTTTATCTGGTATATTGTAAGCAAAATCCTTTGTATTATCATTAAGTCTTTTATAATTAATGACCATTCTTGATTTTCCTCTTACAATTTCAGAATGTTTTCTTACAATAAAAGCTGCAGACCTATGTCTGGAGTTTGATTCTCTAATTACTTTTAAAGCTTTTAATTCATCAATATGCATTTTGAAATCTGCTATATCCAGATTTGTAGGATTTATTTCTGCAGTTGAGATTCTCAATTCTGGATTTATTATTTCAAGCTTACATATTGTTCCATCTTTTTCCCAATATTTCTGGATGTTATCTCCAATAATTTGGGATTTTTCTAACCTCTCAATCCATTTTGTTATGGTTTCTTCAGGCTTAAACCTAGTTATACTTATTAATTCTTTCAGCTTTGGGGTTTCAGGAATGTATTCTTCTTCAAACTCCGTAATCTCTATGTTTTCTTTACAAGTTTGTTTACATGCTCCTTTTATTTTGCATTTACAGTTTTCAATATCTTTATTTTTTAAAAGTTTTTTATTTTTTGTTTTTGTATTATTAGGGGTTCCACCACGCTTCTCTCGCAACTCTGATGTTGTTAAGAGCTTGGTTCCCGCATTACTAATACTAGGTGCAAACATTGCCAAAGTTGCTTTTTCAACAATTTGGATATAATCTTTTGTAATAAATAATCCTCCATTATTTTGTAAGAAGAATTGTAATCCTAAGATTACATCTGCATTTATTACTAAGTCTTTTATATATGAATTATCAGGAACTCCATAGGGTTCTGATATTCCACAATTGGTTTCAAAGAATATTTGTCCACCTGAAATAGGTTGTTTTGTTGTATATGATATTCTTCCATCCATTAATTCTGATTTAATGGGTTTTGCTAAGTTTTTCTGTAGATGTTCTGGGATAAGTTTCTCATTTATTATTATTCTTGTACATCCTGTATCGATTATTGCATTAGTACGGAATACCAATTCCCTTAATTTAAAGATTATTGGTACCCTTAGTGTAGTTAATGATGAAGGATCGTGGCACACAGGTATGTACTCAGGGTTTTGTGCTAACATGTACTCCGTACTAGGATTTTGTTTATCATTAGATTCTTCTTCAGGAACTTCTTTTCCTTTATTTTCCGTATTTTTAGGACTTAACATATTATAATCTTCTAAGATTTCTTCTATGTTTTCAATTCTGGTTTTTAATTCCTTAGGATTCATTATATCTTGTAAATCAAAAAGTTTTCTTTCTATTATATCTATTCTTTTTGTGATGAATGTATAATTATCATCAATTTTTGTTATTGGCATTTCTTCGGGGAATTTAATTTTATAATATTTTAACAAGCATATTTGGCATATTTCCACATGACATATTGTACATTTAGCTCTAAGTTTTCTTGATGGGTAATAAGAGCATTTTATACAAGGTGTAGAATCAGTGCCTACCCTGAAAAGCCAATTATGGTTTTCGCATTCATTAATTTCTCTCATCATATACTCAGTTTCATATGGCATCATATACTCTTTATATGTGATACCATTATATGAGTTTTCATTTGCAAGCATATTAATCAATTCATAGGGATCATCATCCCCTTGTTCTTCTATAACATTTTCTTCCACTGTTACTATGCTATATATTGTTTCAGTCTCAGAAACATCTGAGTCTACATCCAATATATCTTGTTGTATACATTCTGTAAGAATTGCTTCTCTTGAATGTTGGTTTTTTCTTTTAGGACATGCTGTTGCCAAATGGCTTTCATCACCACATGTGAAACAAGCAAGTTTCTTTGTATAATTTCTACTAGGATTATATTTTCTGACGTGATGTTTTTGTTTCAAGAAAGGTTTTCTGCTATTTGATTGTTTTATAAAATACTTCTTTCTTGTTATGAATTTGGGTTTTTTCCTTAATGGTTCCGGCCTACCATATCGTTGAGGAGTATATATCCTTTTACAGAATGAATAATCAGTTTTCTTAAGTTGTTTTTGTGCAATTATATTTGTACACTTATCTTTTAATATTTTTACCACATGAACAGCCCTCATACTAATAGTGTATTGTTGGGGATTCTTTTCAACCATTTTATTCCATGTATCCTGAATTTCTTGACCAATTGGTCTTGGTATTTTCATAAATAATTTTTCACCTAACTCTTGGTTAAAAGCACCTCCTGCTAGGCCTGTATAGTAGACATATTCATTTAAGAAGTCTACTGTTCCATATAAGTCATCTAGATGCATTTGGTCTAGATGGATTAAGGCATCCATTTGTGTTGTTATATGTCCTGAATTACCATCTTCACCCGTTATTAGACTTGATATTTTATTTACAAAGTTATAAGGATTTGGTCCTCTTTCTATTAAGTCTTGATAATCCATTGGATAGTCTCTTTTAAATACTTCCCACATTGACTGTGCGAATTCTCCTAAATAGGTTTCAAGATATCCATACATTGATTCAGCTGTATCATTATAATCATTTTTGTTTTTGATGTAATCAGCCACAACTATGTTTTTCCATTTTGCAATTACTGAGCCCCATTCTTGAGGGCTCACATTTGTTACTTCTAATATTGCTGGGTTATGATAATATCCTCTTTCTAAAGGTTGCCTAATTCCTCTAGGTTTTGTTATCATCCCAGGTTGTATTTTTCCATAAGGATATTCTGGATGAACATGTGTGATTGAGTGTCTAGAATTGTTTCCAGTATAATTAGTTCCAGGTCTCCACTCAGTACCTCTTTGGTATGGGGCAAAGGGAGTTCCAGGGACTCTTGTTATACTGTCTCCTGTATTTTTCATGACAACATCTTTGTTCATGAATTCCTTAGCTGTTTTATTTGTTTTCTCAGAATGTAAGGAGATATGGTCTCCCATATATTGTTCCATTAATATATTATCAGAACTTTGTCCTACTTCTGGTGAGTTTTCCTTTAAGAACAAATGAGCTTCTATATCTGCTTGTTGTTCTTCTTTTATTTGTATTTTTTGTAACCTTTTCTGTACTTCTTTCTCAATAATATCTTCTAAATTATTCTTCCATTCTTTATTTTTTCTTTTCATTTTATCCTTTAATTCTTGTTTTTGTTCATTTAGTTTTGATATTTCTCTTATCATTTCTTCATAATTTTCTATCCAATTCTCAAAATATCCACTATGTTTTGGACATTCTACTAAGTGGATCATATGTTTTAACTTATCAGAATATCTTCTATCAAGATCAATTTTACAATCTTGACAATTGTGAGGTAATATTCCTTTGTTTTTGAATTTTTTAGTCAAGGCAGAATGCACATGTTGTGAGAAAACTCTTTCATACCTGTCATGATACTCTCTTTTATTTAGAATTTTTCCTTTCTTAAAGTTTTCAAATTTTCTTGTTTTTAAACAAATATGTTGAATGTCTTTAGCAATTCTTTCCACTTCATCTTCACTAGGGTGGAATATTTGTTTTCCTTCATATTTTACATAGTTATCCGTTACTGGTTTTTCTACAATAAATCTTTTCATTTGTCTATTCATCTTCCTGACCTTCTTCTTCTGTAAAATCTATTGGTCGTTTTGCAGTTTCATAATCATTAAATCTTACTGACGTTTCTCCTCTGGAGTTAATGAAGTAATTTACATTTTTTGGAGTTAAATTTTTAACATTTGGTTTTTCAAAGAATTTTGATAGATCCCAATTTTTCCCAGCATTTTCTTCCGATGATATTTCAGTTGGTCCTATCATTTTTACTCCTTCACTTCCTATGATACTTACCACAGTTTCAATTTTTGTTTTATGCCTGGTTTGGCCATTGTTTGTGATTCTTCCTAAGAAGCCTACACACACCATTAGGTTGTGACCAGTTTCCATTTCTTCATATCCTACAGTTTGAATTCCTATTTGGATATGCTTCATAAAATCTGTTATTTGTATCATATAATCTGGTGCCAAATAACATACTCCCACATTAGGGTTCATATCAATTTCCATTAATCCTATGATAGCTTGGGTTGGATTAGTCCACCTTGTATCTAGAACAGTCATTAGGACTTTAGTTCCTAAGTTTTTTCTAGTTAAACCTTTTACTCCTATGGAGATTAATCCCATATGCATGTATTTTTGTCCTTGTCTTTGAAGCCTAATTGCTTCATTATTGCTTATTAATTTTATTAATTTTTTGTCATCTTTTAGACAGCTTATTGGTTCCGTATAATGATATTTGTAATATCCTGTGTTCCAATTAAGGAATCTTTGGTCATACAATAATCTTGGTTCCAATTGGATTAATGTTCTTTTCTTGAAGTTTTCAAATTCAATATCAGGGTCAATTATTTCCTCAATTATTGTTGGCCCTTCTTCAAGTTTGGTTTTTTCTCTGAACATTCTATCTATTAAGGTTTTTTCAAAGTTTGAGCTTTCAATCCTTTGAGAATTACTTCTTTCTACTAGACTGTTTTTGGATTCATTAGTAAGAGAAAACGATCTTCTGCTCATTTTTGTAAATATTTTTCGTCTGGTTTTACAACCCAGAAGTTTAGTTTTTCTTGTGGTTTAGTTTTCCTTCTAGCTTCTGCAGGTAACTTTGCAATTTGTTCAGCTAGTTGTTTTATTGTATTATCTTCAGGTATTCTAACAGCTTGTATTCTTTCAAGTTTTTCATCTATGCTTTCAATGGCTATTCTTAATGCAGGGTCTTGATATTTTTTCATGTTTTCCATTTGAACATGTACATCATCAATTTTTTTCTTTAGTATTTCAGTTGTTACAAGCTCTTTTATTTTCTTGTCAATTAGACTAATATTTGTATTATTTGTTTTATTATGGTCTGTCATTTCGCCAATCTTCTTATGAAGATTATTAACATTTAGCTTTATTTCTACTAATTCTTTGTTTAATTCTTTGAATTTATTATTAATTTCTTGTTTAAAGTTTTCTATTGTTTCTTTAACCTCTTTTAAAGCTGTTTCCATTATCCTTTAATGATTTTTATAATTTTGTTACACATTTCATTTACATTTTCAATATTGTTTTCAACAATATTTTTAATTTCCTTTATCTCTTTATCAAGTTTTTCAACCTTATCTTGTAGTTGTTTTAATTCCTCACTATGGTTAATGATTTTTCTCGGATTTGGGATATCATTAACTAGTTTAGAATTTTCATATTGAAGTGTTGTTATGGTTTTAGATAAGTTTTTCATTCCACTGGATGATTTATCATACTGGGTTGATAAGTATGTTTGGTTTTCTAATATTACTTTAAGATTTGTATTATTTTGTTTTCCTAATAATTCTAACTTATCTAGTTTTGCTTCAATTGATTGAAGACTTCTTTGTATATCCATGTTTTTATTTGTTAACATTTTATTCATGAGTTTTTAAGTGTTGTCTTAAAGCTTCTAATCTTACGATTAGTTTGCAATAATTTTTAAAAGTTCTATTTTTCTTGAGTTTTATTCTTTTGATTTTTATTTTATTTTGTTTACAGATCTTACAATCTTTAGTTTGGTTTTTGAATAGCCTTTTCTTTTCAATATCAATTATTAAAAATTTTTCGTAATTAATATTGTCATTTAATTTAATTGTGTTTTGATTATCTTTTAATCCGTCATTAGCCATAAGCCCTAAAATCGCAACTTATGCTCTGATACCAATTTTTTAGAGGGGGTGTGTTTTTTGGGCACTTTTTAGAGAAGTGTTAAACTCTTTTAGGTAATTTTTAGATATTATTTCTTTGATTTTATGTTTTAAGGGTAAAATGGTCTTTATTTTAAAATTTTATCTCTCCATGTACCTTATATGAATTTTTGTTTTTGGTTGGGGGGTTTAGAGGAAGAAAAATTGTTTGGGGTATTAAAGTGGTAAGTTCTTTTGGAATTAGGTATTTTTTAGGTATTTTCCCTTGAAAATATTCCTCACGTCATTAATTAACTTAAACAAATTATTAAAGCCCAAATCTAAAGAGGGGTCATGTGGCAGGTACATTGTCACATTGATGATTGAAATAGTAATTATTAAAGATGAAGAATATATTCAATATGGCTTGTATGTCTCAAATTAAATCTCCTAAAACATTTCATCTTCATTTTCATGATCCACACATGCATGTTTATCTGAACTAAATTATTGAATTATTGGGTCAGTTTTAATTTATTGGCTTGTCTCACCCATTATTACATCAATTTGTTTTTCTTGCATATCATATCATATGCATATGTACATTACATAAATTTATTTCTATTACGCCGTTTCTTTAATTTTTATATCTGCATATTACACGATTACGAATCACATTGATTTTAAATTAAACAATACGAAGTATAATATATGCGTGAATAAAAAATATGCATTTTAACTTAGAATTGTACATAAAGGAGAGTACTAATGTACTATTATTCCACTAAAAAAAATATTTATTATATGAAAAAAAAATTATAATGAATCAATATCAATTTATTATACTACACGCATATAAAATATAGAGAAATAACAATATAATTATAGTTTCTTCAACTTACATGATACTTTTAATTAAATTATACTTATAATATGCATTTTAACTGAATTATATAATTCATCCATTTTTTTAGTGTTACAGTTTGACTTTTGCTACTGTTAATTGTAGTACTTTGACTTCAATTTTTATCATAATTATACAAGAAAAACTATAGTCAATGGTATTTTGTTCGATTTGTCTCATTTTTAGGTCTCAAATATCAAAATTTTAGAATTTTTATTTGAGTAAATATGTTATATATTAATATGCATTTTTACATACTTCATATAATACGCTATCTCTGTGTCTGCATTCTACAATAAGGAGTATCGACGCCCCCACCCCCTCTCTATATAATATTTTATGTATTATGCTTGTTTCTGTATTTTTTTTTTTTTTTTAGGAGCCATGGAAGGCCTGAAAATGGGTGGTGGGAGTCCATGCCATATAAATTACAAAGGGGAATAAAAGGGAGTGATAGAGGGCTGGTGGGGATCAAACCTCCAACATTCCGTTAGAAGCCTAGGGACTTAATCACTTGGGTTAAGTCCCCAGCCCCTGTTTTTGTATGTGTTCTCGTTTTATACTTCGTTAAATTTCTTTTTCTTAAAAGAAAAAAAAAATAAAATACGTGAGACCTATAAGCGTGAAATTTATATTTTTAGAATGAATGTAAAGTATTGTCTACATCAGCTAAAGATGGCTAACATACATTTATGATTTATGCAATTAATTAAAGAGAGGACAAAAGATTGAAGTTGCATAAATCGGAATGGAATTAAATGTGGGGATGGTCCAATTGCCATTAATTATTTATTGCAATAGAATCAAAATAAAAAGATAAATAAAGAAAAAGAAATTGGTGCTATCAAACTTGAATTCGAAGGTAGGAACTAGGAAGAGGGCATTATTGCATTTATTTGCTGTACCCCATCTGCCTGAATGATCATACCACCCTCACAATTTCATTAAGGTAGAAACCAGGTAGCTTGTATACTTTTAAAGTGTAACCTAGGGAGTGAATGAGACTGATATGCTCGTAAAATATTCGGGCTCGACTCGATCAAAGCTCGACTTGAAAAGGCTTGACTCAAATTCAAGATTGGCTCGGAATATTAATGAGCTCAAGCCGAGCTAATCAATAATCGGCTCGAAAGCTCGATAATAGGCTCGAATATATATATTATATATATACATATATTTTTTCTTTCTTAAAAATTTAGTATATTTTCTTTCTTAATAAAGGTGAGGAAGTCCAATTTTTGATATATATCATTTCGTGAGTTGGGACTATTAACATTAACTAGAAATAGTGGTTTAATGTGCATCCTGGTTGTATATTTTGATACATATCATTTTGTAAGTTAGAAGTTAGCAGGAACTATGAATAGTTTAATACTTCATCCGTTTTTTTTTGTTAGCTACATTTGACAAAATGTTACTGTTCGCTCGTATACTTTGATTTAAAGTTTTATCATGGTTATACAAGTTAAAGTATAGTTAAGTGAGATCTTATTAGATTTGTCTCGTCTTGTAGTTTTTAAATATCAAACTTTTAGAATTTTTATTTGTACTGAATTTGAAATATTAATAATTTAAAATGTGCACTGGACTGCGTGCTGGGTGGGTCCGTAGTAATCTTTAAAAAACAGAGGAAGTATATTTGTACAGAACTCCATCTTTCAAGTTTTTAAGCTCATTTCTTGAAGCTCGTCGAGCTTCTGAGCTCGAGTCGAGCCGAGCCACACCAGGCTCGAGCTCGGCTCGACTCGTTTTCACCCCTGGTGTAACCATAGATATATATCATTATACTTCCTCCATATCTAATTAATTGCAACATTGCAAATTTGGTCATTATTCATTGGCTTGCTTTGATTGCAATTCTTTTATCATAGTTATACAAGTCAAAATATAGTCAATTGGGATCTTGTTAGATTCATCTCGTCTTGTAGTTTTTAAATATTGAACTTTAAGATTTTTTACTTGTACCGAACTTGAGTTATTAATAGTTTAAAATATGCATTACACTGCGTGCACTGTGAGTCCGTAGCAAATAATAGAAAACGGAGGAAGTATATACGTATGAATGATAGGTTTTCTGACACGTGAAATGACGTCTTTGCCCTTATTTAGTTTCTTTATTACAACCCAACCAGTTAGTTGAAATGACATCTTTGCCCTTCTTTGATTTTTCTATTTACAACCCAAGCAGTCAGTAGTACGCGGAATTTACTAATTTGCACTTATTTGTTTTTTTATTTACTTCAAATGACGTGGGGTACACTGATCAATACCATGTAAAATATCCCTTTTGTCCTTGAAAGTATTAAGGGTTTTTAGTTGGCTACATGAAATAACTATTTTACCCTTGAAAGTATTAATAGTTTTTACTTTACTACGTAGAATGACTATTTTACCTTTAAAGTTGTACTTCCTCCGTTCCTTTTTAATTGCCGCGGACCCACATTCCACGCAATCCAATACACGTTTTCAATTCGTAATAACTCAAATTCCATACAAGTAAAAATTATAAAAATTTGATATTTTAAATCTATGCGATTAGACGAATCCAACAAGATGACACTTGACTATATTTATTTTATATAATTGTATTAAAAAAGTCGAGTCAAAGTTACTCAATGAACAGTGACAAAAGTCAATCTGTGTCAATTAATAAGGAACGGAGGAAGTATTGTTTTACTACATTACCAATTATTATTATCTTAAGTTATTTTTCTATTTACTTCAAATGTCATCAGTGGGTCCCATTTCCTTTTTGATTTATTCCAAATAACTTTAGTTTGGCATTTGACAATGCTAAGATTTGCATAAAAAGAGCCATAAAGTCCTTACATTAAACTAATATTTAAAAATACAAATGCCATATTTTCCCCTTAGATTTTAATATCGTTAAGGCTATCAGATGTAGTTAATTCTACATGAGACAATTGAAGCAATCATACCATTATGATATTATCGTCACCATTTAAATATCAAATCTTACAACCGAGGGGTGTAACCTGCTCCTAACAAGGACTAGTACATATATATATATTTCCATATAATTATCTTTATTATAAATTCAAAATAAAAAAGAATAATCTATCTAAGTTAACGATATGGGATGGGCCGAATTACAGGTCGTTTTTTGAGTTTCGGGCCACTGTATGCTAATGGGCTTTTCGGGATCCGACAACTTACATGGAATGGAGCCTTAATTTTTCATATATAGATCCGTTACTCGATGTCTAAGCCCACTAACTAAAACAAAACAATTGAATAAATAAACGAAAAGGGCCCAACCCAAGTTTAAAGCGATTGATCTAACATTGAAGTGTTCTGCCATGGCTCTTGCTGGTCGGTCTCGGTAAATTTGGGCCCAGGCTCTTTTTAAAAAACTTTCCTTTTTTTTTTAGGTTCCATTCCAATTTTATTACACTTTGCACCCCATCACATGTTTGACTTGGTTTACCACGTCATTGTATGTGCCTTACCTAAGTACTATATGATATTTACCAGGTTAATGATATGTAGTTTACCACTGTATTAGTATGTGTTTTATCACAGCTACCATATATTAGTACTTACTAAGTTACTGATACGTGGTTTACCACAGATACCATATGGTATTTACCAAGTTTTTGGTATGTACTTTACCAAAAATACTTTATGGTGTTTACCAAGTTATTCCACATATACCATATGGTATTTACCAAGTCTTGGTATGTGCTTTACCAAAAATATCCATGGTGTTTACCAGGTTATTGGTATGCACTTTACCACATATATCTTATGATGTTTACCAAGTTATTCCACATATACCATATGTGCTTTACCAAGTTTTTAGTATGTGATTTACCACGATTACCTTATGTGTTTACCAAGTTATTGGTATGTGCTTTACCAAGTTCTTGGTATGTGATTTACCAAGTTATTACATAGGGCCTAAAATACAATATTTGAAATTAAGGGGATTTGACTCTCATAATATTTTTCCCATGGGTACCGGGCCCTAGTTTTCCCCTCTTTATTAGTACATTCAATAGGAAAATGGTGTTTGTGATAACGAAGGTTTTAAATATCGATTTCGGTATCTATATCGGACATATAAATTTAGGAAAATTTTGAAGATATTTGAAATTTCGGGAGAAATTTCGGAGATATTTGTAATTTTTTGAGAAAACTAATTCGAGTTTCTGAGATGATGAAAATGAAGATATTTCAAAATTCCTCATCTCCGTTGCTATATAAATTAGTAATATGCTAACAATACTCAGTTAATGATATAATATGCTAGTAATATTATTGATATCATGCACCACTAGTTATGCACCCGCGGTACCCGCGGCTTTCATTACAAAGATAATTTAATAAAAAAATAGAAACACAAATAAACGAGAATATTGTATATGGTTATGAAATTTATAAATTGTTAGACACTTACATCTTGAAAAAAAATTACAAATTATATAAATTGTTAAACACAAACTCTAGTTATGCATGTATGGTACGCGACGATTTTATTAAAAATAGATAATTTGATTAAAAAAAAATACGAACACAAAACAAATGAAGTACTGCAAATATATATGCATTTTCCAAAATAAAAAACTTGATAATTAGAAGTGGACCTAAATAGGTCAGTCCGCGGGCTGACCGCCCGCGGACTGATCAATTTAGATCCATTGCAATACGCAAATTAATAAATTTATGTCCTATCGAATTTAATAATTGATATAGATAATAATAATATATAATTTGTTTTTTGATAAATTCAAAAATTTCTTAAGTATAAAAATATAGTTATCAATCCAAAATGAGAGTATATATTAATTAAATAATGATAATAAAATTAAAGTCTACAAGTAACTAATTGTTATAATTTTATATATATTAATATGTTTGTATCTGTAGTAAGTAAATAAAGGAAACTGGGAAGTGGACAAAGATGCGGTAGAAATTGTGGATAGAAACGTAATGCATTGAGCAATGAAAGGAAAATTGTAAACTAATCTCACACCACTTCATTAACAATTCATACACATATTTATAGGCCATTAAAGCGGCCATACATTCGACACATAATGTCCACGTAGTGACTACAAATTACATACGTGGTGTCGACGTAGTGTTGTAACACTCCCCCTTGGCTGCTTTAATACAAAGAATATGCCTCGTTAAAACCTTACTAGGAAAAAACCCTATGGGAAAAAATCCTAGTGAAGGAAAAAGAGTACAATATTCTTGTATTTATTTTCTCCCCCTGATTTGGACATCACTTTATATCTCGAATCGGCCGCATTCCAATTTTCTTCACAAGCTTCTCGAATGTCGCAGTCGGCAATGCCTTTGTCAACAGATCCGCTAGATTTTCTTCTGATCGAATTTATTGTACATCAATTTCATCATTCTTTTGAAGATCATGGGTATAGAAATTTTTTGGTGAAATGTGTTTAGTCCTATCTCCTTTAATATAACCCCCTTTCAATTGGGCTATACAAGCCGAATTATCTTTAAATTAATTGTTGGGGGCATTTTTTGGTTTAGTGACCAAACCACAATTTTTCAATATATGATTTGTCATTGTCCTCAACCAAATACATTCTCGACTAGTCTCATGGATTACTAATATTTCGGCATGATTTGATGAAGTAGCTGTTAATGTTTGTTTCATAGATCTCCATGAGATAGCTATTCCACCACACACAAAGATATAGCCTATTTGAGATTTGGCTTTGTGTGGGTCTGATAAATATCCTGCATCGGCATATCCGATCAACTCATATCGAGAATTCTTTGGATAAAATAATCCGAGGTCAACTGTTCCCTGGAGATAGCGAAATATGTGCTTTATCCCTTTCCAATGTCGTTGAGTAGGGCAAGAGCTAAATCTTGCAAGTAAATTAACAGCAAACGCGATATCCGGTCGCATGCTATTTGCAAGATACATTAATGCGCCAATTGCGCTTAAATATGGCACTTCTGGGCCAAGTTCTTCATTATCTTCTTTTGGCCTAAATGGATCCTTTACAGGATCAAGTGCCCGAACGACCATTGGATTACTTAATGGATGAGAATAATCCATTCTAAATTGCTTGAATACCTTTTGGGTATAAGTTGATTGATGAACTAATATGCCCTTATCCAAATGCTCAATTTGCAGGCCAAGGCAAAATTTCATTTTTTCGAAACCTTTGATTTTGAACTCCATTTTAAGATATTCAACTGCCTTTTTCAACTCTTCAGGAGTTCCAGTTAAATTTAATCGTCAACATAGACTGCAACAATTACAAATTCCGACCCATTTTTCTTTATAAAAACACAAGGGCATATAGAGTCATTTATATAACTTTCATTTATTAAACTTTCGCTGAGGCTGGTAAATAACGTGCATTTAGATTGCACATAATACCAATATTTTCTTTAACCGACATTCATCAACCGATTTAGGTTTGCAATATAATTTCATCTGAGTTCTAAATATTTTATTTGTGACAATTGCTTGAGATCTCATTCCTTTTAAGGGCCCTGCTCTTTTTGAGCTATTTGCTCATTTCTAGAGCTTGTTTCATCAATTTTGTCACTTTATAGAATTTGTAAACCTCGAGGATTTTACCTTTAGAACCAGATGATTTATCGCACTTTTGGCGTGAAAGAAATTTATCTTTCATATTTGTAATTGGTCCATTTAGGACATACTCGACACCAAGTGATTATCTTGTGCAATAAGCATTTTACTCAGGCTACAAGTTTTCCTTGGGCAATGTCGATATGTGGGATTTAATAACCCTTTTAGAGTCACATGATATGTTTGGCAGTGAATTTGCAATTTTTTCGGTTGATCCACATCTCCCCCTAATGTCGGTAAATAATTTGCAAACCTTATATAAAATCACCAAATTTTGGTACCAAATAATTTATTAATGGTGATTTGTATCCGACATTTATATACCCAATCGTCATTGGGAGCCCAATTAGGGTGGCATAATGGGGACGTATATCGCGCACCCATATATTTTCAATTATGCATTGGGCTTATATCAATGTTAGGGAAGAGAATTAATGACAGTTTGTCGGCTTTATTTACACAAGCGTTGATGTATAGTATGTCCCCGAACTGTTGTAGGTAACTTTGACCTTATCAGTTCAGCGTGCACTTTAGTTATTACTTACTTTGGCATATACTTTGGCCAGGCCTGGCTTGCACGCAATTAAAATTCAGTGGCATTATCCAATCTTATTTTCTTTATTGGATGTCATTGTGCTCACAATTAATTATGTGTGTAGGCAACGCATATAGATTCATTTGAATTTGAATCTTCAATAATTCACCTCAGCATGATGCTTTTAGAATGATGCCTAAGCCGATCGTGCCAATAAAAGACTTCAGGTCTATCACATAATATGTTTCAGTGACACTCATCTTTAATTTGTATAATACATACAAGATTGCAATTTTCTTGAACAATTTTGTTCGCATCATGATTTGAGTAATCAAGAGTCTTATTGCCTCATTCAATGTTTCATAGTGATATCAATTTTTCCCAATATCACTGAAGCTTAGTAAGCTCTTACAAGATTTTCATAATCATAGTGCATTTTCAAGCACAATTTTTATTCTCCTTCAGGAGGGTGTACAATGACACTTCCAGAGTCTTTTTGAACTTCCACTGATTAAATTAGCAGTGGGTTTTTCCCATCTTCAGTTGGGATAATGGCTATTGCATTTTTGTATAACATGCGTAATAGCACTTTCGAAGAGACACATATATGTGGCTTTATTTGGCATCCAAATTTATTATAATTTATTTTATTTTTTTTCAATAAGTGTATAATTTATATACACAAAGGGAGATTATAACAGGGAATAAATACGTGCATTTTCATTTTATTTGGCACTAATATTGTGCTCAATAAATTTATTTAATCTCATGTGCGTGATATCATATTTCACTTCTATTATCAAGTGGATAATCATGATCAATATACCCGATTGCAAAATCTGGCCTTTAATGTTTACTCTTTTGAGATTAATATAAGCGAGCCAGATGTCCAGTCAGGTTACATTTAAATGTCCAAAGACTTTTTCGATATCACAATAATGTGTATTTCCTAGCATAACGATACTAAACCTCTTTTGGGTTTAACAGGCTTTTTGTCACCATATGGACAATTTATTTAATTTCAGGGAATTTATATTTGCATTATTCGCCAATATGGCTTAACCCTGTTTCAATTTCGATCAGGATTTGGTCAATATTTTGCCTTTTTGCATAACAATAATCACACCATGGATCATCATATTCAATCATTTTTCCCTTTGGAAAAAACCAATCACTTGTTGGCTTGAATTCATAATTTTTAGCAATGTTTCATTTCTCAGCCAAGAAAGCCAATATGATCTTCAATGACGGTATAATTTTCCCACATTTTAGTGGATTTTCAATACCCTTTTTCATATATAGGCGTAATGGTCTTTTTATACCATTTTGAGTATTTCATAATTCATCCGGTTTAACCGGGCACAAATATACCCTCTTTTCGGTTTACTTTCATTTTGGATTTGGCAGCATTTCATCATCATAAAGACGATTTGATTCGTACCAAAATTTATTTGATTCCAGCCAAATATTAGCCAATAACACAAATTGCTTTCCCAAGCCGAGTGTGATATTTTTATCACCACAATATTTTTAGGCTCATTAAGGCCAATTTCATTTCCATATCGTTGGCTCAAAATATGGCTATTCGGATAGAACCCAATTCTGCAAGGTTAGTTAAAATAATAATAATATTGGAAATAATAAATAAAGAAGTATACCTCTGATTTTGGTAGATTTAAATCTTCATTCAACAACACCATAGATATTTTGATTCAGTGGAATGGAGGAACACTTGTTGTTCTGGATTCATAATATTTCATTGCTTTATTCGGCCAAGAGAAACATTACGATCATTTTCAGGTGATCGAATAATATTTTCCACAATTTGGTGGATTTCAAGTATGACATATTGTCACTTTAAAAACTCATCAAAGTGATGGCAAAAATATATAATAGCAGTTACTCTGTCGGTATACATGACCAAACTAAAGATCCATTAAATCTGTTGGTATAACCAAACTAAGACCTATGGACCCTGTTGGTATTCATGACCAGGACTAAGAGCAAGCTTGTTTGGTGCAATTTACTCGATCTTGGCTTATTGCCCTTTTATCGGGGTAATAGTATCTTCTAACTCCATTGAAGCCAGGTGCCTTTTAACGTCTCGTGCCCAGGACATGTGTTTATCACCAGGAACTTTTAACGGGAGAAATTCCTGCTTTGAGAGATTAGCCATAATTATATTGAAAAGTAACTATAGAAAATTATACCTAAGACAGAACCCCGATAGTACTCCGGTAGAGACTTCTCGTGCTGATAACGTGTTATAATTTTATATATATTAATATGTTTGTATCTGTAGTAAGTAAATAAAGGAAACTGGGAAGTGGACAAAGATGCGGTAGAAATTGTGGATAGAAACGTAATGCATTGAGCAATGAAAGGAAAATTGTAAACTAATCTCACACCACTTCATTAACAATTCATACACATATTTATAGGCCATTAAAGCGGCCATACATTCGACACATAATGTCCACGTAGTGACTACAAATTACATACGTGGTGTCGACGTAGTGTTGTAACACTAATAGAATTATCTAACAAAATAAAAATCCAAACAACAAAATAAATACAGATTGTTTCATCAATGTTCGAGCAAAAATAGAAAATCATAAACATAGTTATAATAAAGTTTCACCCTAGATATACACCCGCAGTATCCGCGGCTTTTATTAAAGAAAATATCATTTATTATAATATACATAAAAATAACTATATAGAATATAAAATATTGTAAATGAGTCTCTGTAGCATTACAAATGTACATTTGTTAAATATTCATGTTTCTAACAAAACCAATTACTTATCCAAAAAATTAAATCGATTATTTTATGAATTATATAAGCAAAAAGTGGCCAACAAATATTAATCACCCAAAAAAATTATTGAACAAAAAAATCAAACAAATTAAGATTTCTTAAATAAAACAAACATCTTATAAATTACTTCCTCTGTCTCACTATTTTTGTTACGGACCCACCCAGCACGTATGCCGATACACATTTTTAACTGTTAATAACTTAAATTGTGTACAATGAAAAGTTATAAAAAGTTAATTGTCTAAAACTACAAGATTAGACGAATCTAACAAGATCTCAATTGACTATATTTTTTCTTACATAACTATGATAAAAATTCGAATCAAAGTTAAACAGTGAATAATGCCAAAAAACCATCCGTAACAAATTTGCCGAGACGTAAGAAGTAATATATTAATCGCCCAATGAAATATTTGAATATAAAGTGTTCAACATGAATATATTTAAATTTAATCTCAACGACATTGAGATAATCTCAATCACAGAAGGTACTTTATTTTATCTTATAATATAAGATAATTACTAAAATTTCTATACAAAAATAAGTTGGATATTAGTTCATAAAAAATAGTTAAAAACTTAAATCAATATTAGTTCGATCATAAATAATACTTCTAAAAACCATATAATCAGGTTTTGAAATAGTTTTAATATATAAACTTTATAATCAAGTTTTCTATTTACTTCAAATGTCATCAGTGAGTCCCATTTTCTCTTTGATTTATTCCAAATAACTTTAGTTTGGCATTTGACAATGCTAAGATTTGCATAAAAAGAGCCATAAAGTCCTTACATTAAACTAATATTTAAAAATACAAATGCCATATTTTCCCATTAGATTTTAATATCGTTAAGGCTATCAGATGTAGTTAATTCTATATGAGACAATTGAAGCAATCATACCATTATGATATTATCGTCACTATTTAAATATTAAATCTTACGACCGAGGGGCGTAACCTGCTCATAACAAGGACTAATATATATATATATATATTTCCATATAATTATCTTTATTATACATTCAAAATAAAAAAGAATAATCTATCTAAGTTAACATATGGGATGGGCCCAATTACAGGTCGTTTTTTGAGTTTTGGGCCACTGTATGCTAATGGGCTTTTCGGGAGCCGACAACTTACATGGAATCGAGCCCAAAATTTTCATATATAGATCCGTTACCTGATACCCATCTCTCAGCAGCGTCTCTATTTGTCGCCTCGCCTCCTCTCAACCTCGGATAACCAGAACAACCTCTCCCTATTGCTGCTTTCGCATCTCGGAGTTCCCCAAATTCAACCCTAATCAACCCTACACGTCCCTTTTTTTCTCGGCGGTATGCAAGCTCCCGTCCCACCAAAGCCTAGGTTAGATTTCCTCAACACAAAGCCCCCGCCCAATTATGTCGCCGGGCTGGGACGTGGTGCCACGGGTTTCACTACCCGGTCTGATATTGGTCCCGCTCGGGCTGCGCCTGACTTGCCGGATCGATCTGCTGCTGCTGCTATTGGTGCTCCTGCAGGAGCTTCCGGAGGAGTCGGCCGTGGCCGCGGGAAGGGCCCTGGCGAGGAGGATGAGGAAGAGGAGAATGATGAGAAGGGGTATGATGAGAATCAGAAATTTGATGAGTTTGAGGGAAATGATGCTGGACTATTTGCGTCTGCTGAATACGATGATGAGGATAAGGAGGCTGATGCAGTATGGGAAGCTATTGATAAGAGGATGGATTCGCGGAGGAAAGATAGGAGGGAGGCCAGGCTTAAGGAGGAGATTGAGAAGTATCGAGCATCAAATCCGAAAATAACTGAGCAGTTTGCTGATTTAAAGAGGAAATTATACACTTTGTCCGCCGATGAGTGGGATAGCATACCTGAGATTGGGGATTACTCTTTGAGGAACAAGAAGAAGAGGTTTGAGAGTTTCGTTCCAGTTCCGGATACCCTTTTGGAAAAGGCTCGGCAGGAGAAAGAGCATGTGAGTGCTCTGGATCCCAAGAGCCGGGCGGCTGGAGGAACTGAAACCCCATGGGGGCAGACCCCTGTGACGGATTTGACCGCTGTTGGTGAAGGGAGAGGAACTGTTTTGTCGTTGAAGTTGGATAGGTTATCTGATTCCGTCTCTGGATTGACTGTGGTGGATCCTAAGGGTTACTTGACTGACTTGAAGAGTATGAAGATTACTAGTGATGCGGAGGTTTCTGATATCAATAAGGCTAGATTGTTGCTCAAATCTGTCACACAGACGAATCCTAAGCATCCACATGGTTGGATTGCTGCTGCAAGGCTGGAGGAGGTAGCAGGGAAACCGCAGGTTGCCCAGCAATTGATCAAAAAAGGATGTGAGGAATGCCCAAAGAGTGAGGACGTTTGGTTGGAGGCTTGTCGTTTGGCGTCCCATGCTGATGCCAAGGCTGTAATTGCAAGGGGTGTTAAGGCAATCCCAAATTCGGTGAAGTTGTGGATGCAAGCGGCAAAGCTTGAGCAGGATGATGTTAATAAGAGCAGGGTGTTGAGGAAAGGACTTGAGCATATTCCAGATTCAGTGAGGCTTTGGAAGGCAGTTGTCGAGCTTGCCAGTGAGGAGGATGCCAGACTTCTGCTGCAGAGAGCTGTGGAATGCTGCCCGTTGCATGTGGAATTATGGCTAGCTCTTGCGAGGTTGGAAACTTATGAAAATGCGAAGAAGGTATTGAATAAAGCTAGGGAGAAGCTTCCAAAGGAACCAGCGATATGGATAACTGCTGCAAAGTTAGAAGAAGCTAATGGGAATACTGCAATGGTTGGTAAGATAATAGAAAGAGGTATTCGAGCTCTGCAGAGGGAAGGTGTGGAAATTGACAGAGAAATGTGGATGAGAGAGGCCGAGGCAGCTGAAAGAGCTGGTTCTGTTGCAACTTGTCAGGCTATTATCCACAACACGATCGAGGTTGGAGTTGAGGAAGAAGATAGGAAGAGAACCTGGGTGGCTGATGCTGAGGAGTGCAAGAAGAGGGGATCAATTGAGACTGCAAGGGCAATTTATGCTCATGCCCTTACTGTGTTCCTGACCAAGAAAAGCATATGGCTTAAAGCAGCTCAGCTTGAAAAGAGCCATGGTACCAGAGAATCATTGGATGCATTGCTTCGTAAGGCGGTTACATACATTCCTCATGCTGAAGTTTTGTGGCTAATGGGCGCTAAGGAGAAATGGCTTGCTGGTGATGTGCCTGCTGCTCGAGCAATTCTTCAAGAAGCATATGCTGCAATCCCTAATTCGGAGGAGATTTGGCTTGCTGCATTCAAACTTGAGTTTGAGAACCAAGAACCTGAAAGAGCTAGAATGCTTCTTGCCAAGGCACGAGAAAGAGGAGGAACCGAAAGAGTTTGGATGAAGTCTGCAATTGTTGAGAGGGAATTGGGAAACACCGCAGAGGAAAGGAGGCTGTTGGATGAAGGGCTGAAGCTCTTCCCCTCGTTTTACAAGCTTTGGCTGATGCTTGGGCAGTTGGAGGAGCGGCTTGGTAACTTGGATCGAGCTAAGGAAGCCTATGAGTTGGGATTGAAGCACTGCCCTAATTGTATTCCTTTGTGGCTCTCACTTGCTCACCTGGAGGAGAGAGTAAGTGGGCTAAGTAAAGCTCGTGCTGTTCTGACAATGGCCAGAAAGAAGAATCCTCAGAATCCCGAACTCTGGCTTGCTGCAGTGCGTGCTGAGGCACGACATGGTCACAAGAAGGAAGCTGATATATTGATGGCAAAGGCTTTGCAGGAATGCCCTACTAGTGGTATTCTCTGGGCTGCCTCCATTGAGATGGTTCCTCGGCCACAACAGAAAACCAAGAGTAGGGATGCATATAAACGATGTGGAGATGATCCTCATGTTCTTGCTGCTGTGGGAAAGATATTTTGGCATGACAGAAAAGTTGATAAAGCTAGATCCTGGTTGAACAGAGCTGTTACCCTGGCTCCTGATATTGGGGACTTTTGGGCATTGTACTACAAATTTGAACTTCAGCATGGTACTGAAGAGACTCAGATTGATGTACTTAACAGATGTGTTGCAGCTGAGCCAAAGCACGGTGAGAAGTGGCAGACGATATCCAAAGCTGTGGAGAATTCACATCAGCCTACAGAATTCATTCTGAAGAAGGTGGCTATTGCAATTGGAAAAGAAGACCATGCAGTTGAAAGCAGCCGACAATAGTGTGTATTGCAATTGGAAAAGATCATGCAGCTGAAAACAGCAGTCAGCAGACAATAGTGTATTCTGTAATTCCATTGTCACTTTGTCACTTTTTTGGTTTTCATATCAGCTTGAGTAGTTTATGTGAGTTTCTACTTTATTACATGTCCAGATTACTATAGACTTCTTGTTGGAGGACTGAATATGCTTTTAGTTTATTGATATTAGTGGCAATGATAATACTTTGGCTGATGATATCCAATTCTTTGGTTTATTAATGTGGGATTGAGCTTCAATTTTTTATTTTTTTTTAATTTTTTTAAAATCAAGTTGGACCTGAACCCGAAACAAATTGGTTCGTTGAAAGCTCTCTGTAGCTGATGCATTTATTTGGTTCCTTATGTGATTGATGAATTGTTATGGGCTCAGTGATTGGTATGATTTACAGGTATGATCCAAGAAAAAGAATAACAGCTGCCCAAGCTCTTGAACACGAGTATGTAATCGACGTACTCTTCTGCTAGCTTGTTATCTGTCTCTTATATGCTTTCACATTGGTTATCTTTTACATTCATTTAGAGAACTTTAAACTATGACTTGTTAATACCTGCTTTGTGCTAAGGGCAACTATTATTCCGGCTCCAAAGTGGTGCAAACAATGTTTTCCTCAACTCATTAAACAGCTGCTTTAGTACATGTATTGTGGATCTTTTTATTTTTTCTTTCTGTTCGTAAGTGTTTCAGAATCAAATCTATTCTGAAACTTTTAACAGATGCATGATGTAGTCATATTATACTCATATATGATGTCTAAAGTAGTTCCTCAATGAAGTTTATAACCACACAGGTGCTTGCACTTGACATGTGTAGTTCATGTAGCTGCAGTTTACTTGTCCGCCCTTTCATTGCATTCTGTTATTTTCTTGGTAAATTTACAAAAAAATTGATATTAGTGTTGCGTTTTAGGACTTTATGTAAGGCCCTTAATCAAATCAGTTAGTACTTAAGTAGTGGTATTTTTACACGGGAGTTTTTAACCATTTCTGATCATGATATATTTCCCTCATATGTTGTAGTCAGAACCTTATTGTTTCTCTAACTTCTTTTGCTTTGTTATCTTGCATTCTACTGTACCTTTTTATCTATCAAGAATATTTGTACCTCTTAGTTTGATCCCTTCTTATAATGCCATAAAATGTCCAATCTCTGCTTTCTTAAGTTATGATGTCTCTCACTTGGTTTTGGAGCACCGTGATAGATCATCATTATCATCATCGTCTAATCATTTGTTTCTTCCCTTATCCTTTCCTTTTCTGATTTACAGGTATTTTCGGATAGAAGCTTTGCCAGGACACAAGTATGTAGTATCACTTACTGTCGCGATTATTGTTTTCTTGGAGTGATTTATATTAATTGATAGTATTTGTCAATAGCACACCTAATTTAGTAATTTTGGTATTACCATAAAATGCAACAGTGCCCTAGTGGCACCACAACCTTTAGAGAAAGCTGTAAATCATCCAACTCGACCAGTGGACCAAAATACAGATATTGAAGGAACAATAAGTCTCCAGCCCTCTCAACCAGTATGATTTCTTAGTTTAATAGTGGTTGATTTCATTTAATTTGAAAGTTCTTAAATTTTAGTGTTGACTGATTGCCGATAGATGAATAGTGGATAAAAATTGCATGATCTGTGATGGAAATGATCAAATGTAAGTAATAAAATCCATCAGAAGTTAGTCTAAGGTACTCCACATTACATATAATCATTTTTTGTGGAGTTTTTACTGTTAAACAAGCAACAGAGTAATTCTTGCCACATATCTTAGGAGGGGCAGTCTGTTCATAGATTTACTAAAAACAATCCATGTGTATCTTCTACTTATGTAAAATAAAACATCAGTATGCTATGTAGTGTAAAATTATTATTAATATGTTTGTTTTTTTTTTTTAAAAAAAAATCTTATTTACTTTAACTAAGCTTTGTAGACACCATTGTGCCGTGAGCAGACTGGTCATTATCCTTGCTGATATAAATTTTCCCATTTCTTTTCATTCTTTTTAGAATTTCCCATTCCTCTCTGTTTTTTCCTAAGGGATTGTGACCTGGATAACTTTCCAACCTGTGTAGAGTGAATCTGGTTCTTTTATGAAGTAGTAGTTATAATCAGGTTAACCTTCTCTATTATCAGTGGCTTGGTCTTGACATATGTGCTGTATATTGGTAGTGAACTTTTAGCCATTTAACTCATTACTGAACTAATAATTCTTTAGTTATATGTATCATAATCAGATTTCAAATTTCAAGCTACAGTAGGAGTCATGTAACGTGTTCCACTAACTATTGACTTCTACCAGCAGCTGGGCTTTTGAAAAATGCTGGTGGGTTTTGCTTCTCAACAAGCACTTATTAGTGTGTTTGGATAGTGTTTTTTAAAAGCAAAAGCACCACCACCTCAAAAGTGTTTCTCTAGAAGTAACCCAGGGTTTGCTTTTGGCTTCTACGTTTGACTTGCGGTATTTTAGAATCGCATCTAAACTGGGTTTTTCAACTGTTTGTTTGAGAGTTTTGTGTCAGTTAATTTTTGAGAAATATATAAGCTTTCAAAGGTGTCTGTCCTGTGTGTTAAATAAAATCTTGTAACATTGTAAACTTTACCATAAAACTCAAAACTGGACTGTAGATCATAGTGGAACTGGTTTTTCCTTATAATATTTCGACTGAAATGGAATTAGTACAGAAATTAGTGATCCAATCCTGTCTCCTCTAAATTATACTTCTATTTTGCATGTGGTAGACCAACATGAAATAAGGAGTAATATTTTGTAATAGTCGTCTATTTACATCATTTCCTCACATAATACTCTAATCTATGATTAGGTGTCATCTGAAAATGCTATGTCTGGCATGGGGCATGGCAGGTGCTCACGTAATAAATGCAAAATAGATCAATGCCCCGACCAATATATACACTTGCCAGGCATGCAACCAGCGTATGCCTGCACCTCCTGGGATGCAAGCTTATGGTCTTGCTCCACAGGCAGGAATGGGCGGGCGGGGTAAATGCTGCTGGTGGAATCATGATGCAACGGGGAGTTTCAGCACAGGCACATCAACAGCAACAACAGGTTTATTTATCAAGATGGAGATGGTGTTCTTAATTTTGCATTCTTTTTAGTACATACTATTGAGTGTATTCTTTTGTTAC
Source organism: Hygrophila difformis (assembly GCA_030278955.1). Lineage (NCBI taxonomy): Eukaryota > Viridiplantae > Streptophyta > Magnoliopsida > Lamiales > Acanthaceae > Hygrophila > Hygrophila difformis. The sequence goes on from JAOANR010000003.1 coordinate 61,560,821, forward strand.
AGTACAGATGAGAAGGAAGGACCCTGGAATGGGAATGGGTGGGTGGATACCCACCGCCACAGAAATCAAGGGCACTTCTGAGGTGATTTCCCTAGCAGTCTATATCCTGATGCTATAGAATTATTTTGTGCTATATACCCTGGATCCAAATCGGATTAGAATTTCCCTACTGGAATCTAACATTTAAATGTCCGGTTTCAAATTGTTTCACATGAAAGGAATTCTTTAAAAAAAAAAAAAAGAAAAAACATTACACTTTTAACCATAACAATAAGAATTGAATGCAATGTTTAGTATTGAGTTCTAGGAAGAGAGTATTTTTAAGTCAAATTAATAAAAATTACTACTTTAGTATTGTTTCTGCAGTTAGATTCCTTCACATTTTCTAATGTAGAATATGGTTGTGATATATGTGCTTTAATTGTGTTTGTCATCAGCTGTCCTTTTGTGAAGTCCAGCACATAATAATAAATACTCCTACTAGGTTGTTATGCAAAATAGTACTGGGTCTCTCTCTCCCCAGTACAGTTCAGCGTCTCAACCCTCATTTCTTATGGATGATTTTGTTGTCAAAAGTGTTTTTAACCTCATCACTTGTAATACTGTCCAGATGCTAATAATACCATTTGAAAGCTATTACAGTTGTCGATCTGGTTCTGGATTATTGTACCTTGTTTCTTTCTTGTATGCAGACTGCAGATTCAAGAGGAGTTGGATTTTGATATCACCAGTGCTGCAACCAAAGTGTTGAAAGACAATTCTCGTATAAATCCATTCAGATTTTGTACCTTGAAACTGGCCTCTCATCAAGAGTTGCCGTAATGAAATGCAGCACAGCAGAAGCAGAGAATGGCATATGAATGATATAACCATCAATCTCTCTCTCTCTCTGATTTTATTATAACTATACAGCCAGATGTGGCTATTTGTTACCATATATCAGGTGAATGTATGTTTGTATGTATGTATTTCAAGGAATTCACGTACTAATCAAGATTCAATTTCATTCAATCAGTGTTGGTGCTTTTTTCTATTCTGTCAGTATAATAGATGATCACCATCAGTTGCTACTCTACTGTGTGTGGCAATTGAGTTCCCATCCTGTTGGAAAAATGGCAAAATGATATATGTCCATTTATTTCAACCGTCAGGGCGAGGAGGAGCCGAAGCCAGAGAAATGGTGAGTGAAAGGGTGGTGGTAGCCCATGCTACATAAATTAGAATGAGATAAAAGGGATGAATAGGGGGTCTGGTGGGGAATCGAAGAACCACCGTCTACCAATCATAAGGTAGGAAGGCAGGGACTTGCTCTTTGGGCAAGTCAGACGATATTTAATTGTTTAGGAGGAAAATACATGGATATTTAATTGAGTACATAATAGTTAATACTCTTATTAAGTTTGAAAAGTTAAAAAGTTCGAAAGATGTAGATTTTGGAGTTTATTAGTTAAATTTTAATCTTTTGGTCGAATATAAGTATTGTTAAAATTTTGTAATTTTTAAGGAGTTTTAAGTATTTTTTTAAAAAAAAATATTGATTTTTAACTTTAGACGGTTAAATACTAAATATTGAGGTTCTGTTTGATTTACTTAGAGGGATTTGAAATTATTTGTATTTCAAAATCATTTATATAGAAGTACATGATTTCAATGTTTGTTTAATGGAGAAGCATAAAATAAAAATAATACTAGTATACAAAAAAATTTTAAAAAAAGAAACTAAAATGTAATAATATAATAGTATTTAAAAATTAAAATAATATAATGTATATAAATAAATAAAAAGAATATAAATAGATTAAATAATAGTACTATTAATTTCGTACAAATCAAGAACGTTTGATAAATTAACAAATACAGTAACATACTCCCTCCGTTTTTTTTAGTTCACTATTAGCATAATAGATACTACTATTCATTGAGTAATTTTAATTCAACTTTTTTCATATAGTTATATAAGATAAAACATAGTCAAGTGAGATCTTGTTGGATTCGTCTAATCACGTAATTTTAGAATATCAAACTTTTATAATATTTACTTATATATAATATGAGATATTGATGATTGAAAATGTGCATTGAATTGCGTGCAATGCAGGATGAGTGAAGTTAAAAAAAACGGAGGGAGTATAATTTTACGTATTCTTCCAAACGAAAAAAGAATGCCCTTAAATTAACGGGAAAAGAAAATTCTACAACACTTAACAATTAGAGGTTCTACTTCTATCCATAGTCATCAAGATCTCGATCTTGATATTAAGATTTTAAGATTTTACGATCTCACTTCTTAAAAACGATCCAAATTTTTGTAGGATCTTAAATTTAGTATGTGTGCCCTCCTGTGAAGTCTCTCAGGGTGTGCGTGAGTGAGGTCAAAGCGCTCTGGAAATAACTCATGTTAGTTTGTGGGGACAGCCTTCATGTCCGAGTCGGTAATATCTTGAGTAATACCATGTCTTTCCGCTGCGCCGAAAATGAGGTGTTACAGTATTATATGTGGATCTCTCTGATTGTGTGATGCACACACAACACTAATACAACTGTTAAGTTATTAAATAGCTGAACTTTATCCTAATTTTATAACGAGTGTTGTAGTTTGTTGAGTGAAGGAAAAATAACGGGGTGCGTAATTTAGATATAAATTCTAACTCGGGCTGTGTTTGTATGAAAAAGATGAATATAAAATTTTATACAACATGTGTATTCCCTCCTACACACAAAAACAAAGAATAATAATAATTATGCAGCTATACTTTGACTTTGTATAACTCATGAAAGGTATATTGAAGAATTTAATTATTGAATCAAGTATATCGAATGAATATCGAGATTTAACACAATTTTACTATGCCTCACTAGTTATTGAATTTGTAAAATAAATTCATATATACTCCTATAAATTTTTTATAGCAAAAACTTAAAATATCATTTTAAACTATTCATTCAAATGCAACAAACAATCTTTACCTTCAGGAAAGAGGTGTAACCGTGTGAAATAGTAATTTATAGTAATATATTAACTGACGAACCTTCGTAATAACTAATGCTTTCAAGTAGTCTTACTAAAGTTTACACTCCAATTATCTTTTAATGTTTGAGATTATACATTTTTAGTCTTCTAGCCCATTGTTTTTAATTCTATTTGCGGGGAACAATTATTTCTTACTGCCTAAGGATTTACTCTTACGCATTATCTTTTGAATTTCTTTCCCAGTTGATTATAATGGGTATTGTGAATTATAGTCCACATTTCAATATGCTTACCATCATTCCCCATTGTTAAGGGACTTCCACCCACTATAACTATTTGTGTATATGTATTCTCTCTTATGCATATTATATATACAAGAAGATCCATTTCTCAATGCAAATAAAGACATATTACTCCTCATAATTATAAGTATACATGAGATTTGTATATACAACGTAGTTTTCATTTTTCTATGTGTCCATTTGCGGTTTGGGTGATATATATTGTTATTTGTACATTATTTTATTATTATTCAAATGATTATTTATCTTTATATGAATGAGTCTTGGCACATGGATCGTAATCATACTAATCACTGGAGGGAAAATCTTATGTTCCATGGTATTCCATGAGGATCTTTTCTTCATTTATCTTCTTCCACCACTTCATCTTTAATGTCGGGGAATTCCTGTACTCTTTTGAGTTGCATCATTTTCTAAATGCAACTTGCTTTTTAGTATTAATTTTTAATTCAGTTGTTGGTTTTGATCTTTTATCTTTTAATCTTTGTGTAGCACATATGATTTTTTAATTAGTCCATCAACATCCATGCCTCATGCCTCAATATGTCTTATTATGTTGTGTATCCCAATTCCTCAATGAAACAAGTATGCACACCGGTTTTAGAATCTAACATTTGATTTATGATTAGTATTGAGATCTGATATCAGTGATTGCCTCATTAATTCATCTGATATCAGTGATTGCCTTATTGTAATTAATGAAGAAATATTGATGCTCAACTGTCTTGGAATCTAATAATTGATTATATAGCCGAAATTTGATTATGATTGCTTTTTTTATTGTATTTTTTTTTAAAATTCACGACGAAACACTCATACTCAACTATTAAAGTCAAATATTTTCTGGGTAAATTACAGTTGACACTGCCCACGGAATACCATCAAGGCCTCAGAAATGGCCCACTCTATTTTGGGCCTTAGAAATATTACCATTGGGCTGGCCCAAAAAATTAACAATTTTCTGTCCATAAATGAATTGTGGATTTAAGATGTAAGGGCATTCAACATGGACACCATTGACCCTCAAGTTTTTTTTTTTTTTTTTTTTTAGGTAAATGGAGTCCAAGCCACACAAATTATAAAGATATAAGGGAGATGTATAAGGGGTATGATGGAGAATCGAACTCCAGAACATAAAGTTGAAAGTCATTTGACATATCCATATTCATTTAACTTTTCTATATCCTTGAGTCGAGTTCTTTTATTAAATAAAATTGAGTTTGAAATCTGATTTCTAACTAGGGTGAGGAAAATTTGACTCGATACTCGATCAAAACTCGCATATATTATTAAATTTTAAAAATATAATAACTAAAATTATTAGACACAATTTAAGCTTTATCAAGCCTAACAAACTTACATTTTATAGCATAATAAGTAAAACTGTCAATTTAAATTCAAATTATATACTATCTAGTCTAGTTAAATTCGGGCTAGAACTTTAAATTTTTTTTACTGTACAAGTTCGGATTATACTGTTCAAGCTCGACACTCGCCTCGATATCACCCCCTATTTCTAACAAGGTGACCAGTCCTCATATAATCATATTCAAGTTAAGTATATCTGATTAATTAATTACTAGTAGTTGTATTTTCTTGTTAGTTTTGCTGCTTATAGTCTCAAGTCCCATATAAGGCCCTTCCATATTCGAACCTATCCAGATTCATGCACAAACAAATACTATATCTGGAGCCCAAGGCTTTTATTTTTCTGAAAGCCCAATTGAAAGCCCATATTGAAAGCCCAATTGCCTTTAATGCTAGAAATCACTTACTAGCAAGTGCCAACACATCATAACTGCTCCAAATTCTTCACCCTAATTTGTCGCTTCTTCTCCCGCTTCCACCGCCTAGGCGCCACCAGGTCTGCAACTAACACCACCGGCGCGCCGACCACCGTCGCTAGAGGTAAACAATGAAGGCAAAGACCTTGTTAATTTTATTGATTTATTTTCTATAATATATTCGTACGCCGTATTATTATCTCGTTGTACTCGATTTATAATGTTTCTAGTTCGCTTCTTGAAGCTTTAAGCATTATTTTTTATTTATTGTTTTTTTATGTTCCGGATTTAGTAATGTCTTTGTTCATTCGTTATTCTTTGTTTACCTCGTGTGGTTGGATTTATATGTTCCTTTCCGGGATGGTTAATATTAGAATGTTTTTTGTAAGTGCTTGTGTTTTATTTGTTCGTGCTCCATATGTTGAAATTTGAATACTCATTGTTATGAGCTTTTGCTTTGCAAATGCCTTTTCGTGAATGCATTAGTTCCTTGGTTTTCACTTTAGGGTTCGTACATTATATTTTCTTGATGTGTGTTGAATTATTCACTCGTTTTCAGCATCATGGAACACGTGTCTTTCAATGATGAATCTCAATCAACATTTTCAGTGCCGGATGAAGATCACACGCTAGCGAATGCACTTAGATTTACACTGAATCAAGAGTGAGTTTTATAACTCCATTATTGTAAAATTTATTCTCTCCTCTTGCAGCATTTACAGTGTGTTTGCTGGATGCCTGGATTATGGGATGACCAACCCGTGGACTAGGAAAGGAGGCTGTTGGATGGAGGGCTGAAGCTCTTCCCCTCGTTTTACATACATTCCTCATGCTGAGGTTTTGTGGCTAATGGGCGCTATGGAGAAGTGGCTTGCTGGTGATGTGCCTGCTGCTCGAGCAATTCTTCAAGAAGCATATGCTGCAATCCCTAATTCGGAGGAGATTTGGCTTGCTGCATTCAAACTCGAGTTTGAGAACCAAGAACCTGAAAGAGCTAGAATGCTTCTTGCCAAGGCACGAGAAAGAGGAGGAACCGAAAGAGTTTGGATGAAGTCTGCAATTGTTGAGAGGGAATTGGGAAACACCGCAGAGGAAAGGAGGCTGTTGGATGAAGGGCTGAAGCTCTTCCCCTCGTTTTACAAGCTCTGGCTGATGCTTGGGCAGTTGGAGGAGCGGCTTGGTAACTTGGATCGAGCTAAGGAAGCCTATGAGTTGGGATTGAAGCACTGCCCTAATTGTATTCCTTTGTGGCTCTCACTTGCTCACCTGGAGGAGAAAGTAAGTGGGCTAAGTAAAGCTCGTGCTGTTCTGACAATGGCCAGAAAGAAGAATCCTCAGAATCCCGAACTCTGGCTTGCTGCAGTGCGTGCCGAGGCACGCCATGGTCACAAGAAGGAAGCTGATATATTGATGGCAAAGGCTTTGCAGGAATGCCCTACTAGTGGTATTCTCTGGGCTGCCTCCATTGAGATGGTTCATCGGCCACAACAGAAAACCAAGAGTAGGGATGCATATAAACGATGTGGAGATGATCCTCATGTTCTTGCTGCTGTGGGAAAGATATTTTGGCATGACAGAAAAGTTGATAAAGCTAGATCCTGGTTGAACAGAGCTGTTACCCTGGCTCCTGATATTGGGGACTTTTGGGCATTGTACTACAAATTCGAACTTCAGCATGGTACTGAAGAGACTCGGAAGGATGTACTTAACAGATGTGTTGCAGCTGGGCCAAAGCACGGTGAGAAGTGGCAGACGATATCCAAAGCTGTGGAGAATTCACATCAGCCTACAGAATTCATTCTGAAGAAGGTGGCTATTGCAATTGGAAAAGAAGACCATGCAGTTGAAAGCAGCCGACAATAGTGTGTATTTATTGCAATTGGAACAGATCATGCAGCTGAAAACAGCAGTCAGCAGACAAATAGTGTATTCTGTAATTCCATTGTCACTTTTTTTCGGTTTTCATATCAGCTTGATGAGTAGTTTATGTGACTTTCTACTTTATTACATACATGTCCAGATTACTATAGACTTCTTGTTGGAGGATTGAATATGCTTTTAATATACTGGCATTGGCGATACTCTGTTTTAGTTGATTGATATTAGTGGCAATGATAATACTTTGGATGACGATATCCAATTCAGTTGGTACAATGAACAAGATTGGCATACCGGAGGCGTTCAATGATAGAGCATACTTGCAAGAGAAAAGACAGAAAAGTATAAAGTCGAACAACAGTGTTTGGATCAAAGTAACCTATGATGTTCAATGGAGATTTATAGACATCTTCCCAATGGATCCATCTTCCATTTATAGCAATTGTTAGTGTTGTGCCCTTTAGTCACTCCAACATGATTGCTTATTCCTCTGTGTTAACTATCCGCTGCCTGATTATGCTACTAATGTTTCGAATTTCTCTTACAGAATGGCAAAGAATGAACCTATGCTACTAGTTCTTTGACACTTGACAAAAAAGATCATCTAAATCTGAAGAGAATTGCAGGGCAGCACCAGAATTAATTGAGTCAGGTCCGAGGGTTTAATTTTCGTGTCTAGATTAAAATGAGCAAAGTGTGATCTTGTTACATTCGTTTCGTCTTGTAGTTTTTAAGTATCGAAATTTTATTGATTTAAAATGTACATTGGAGTGCATGAAAGGGGAATTTTTTTTACTAACGGACCAATTTAGATTTTTGGGAAAAAAAGGCCTATTTTTGGCAAAAATCATTGCCACATCAGCAATTAGGACATAATTAGTGGGCGGCGGACTAATTGGGACATAATTAGTATATGTAGCGGATCAATTGGACAAAAATTTTAAAAAAGGGACCGATTTGGTTTTTTTTTTTTTAAAAAAAAAGGACCATATTATCCTTTTTTCCTTATTATATATATATCATTAATGAATGACCAACACTGAATTTAAAATTGGCATTTTGATAAAGACCCTTTCTAATTTTTAAAAATGCAGGCTTATCTTTATATGTCTATAGCAACAATATACTTATATATAGTATATGTGTGTATAATAAGTACCAAATAAAAATTAGGTCATTGCCTAATTTCAAACATAAACTAATATGCTTGATGAGTTAATAAATTTGTTTTTACTTAACAGCCTATACAGGTAAAGAAATGAGTAGTGGGAGCTCATGAGTCATGCCGCATAAATTACATAGGGATAAAGGGGAGGGGTAGGGAGTTGGTGGGAAACCGAACCTCCAACTTTCAGGTTGGAAGTTAAAGGACTTAACCACTTGAACTAATAAATTGAAACCCATGTGGTGCAATATAATATTGGTGTTCCTATCCATTGGAATCAGTATCAGCAAATCACTAATATCTCCTATGAAGTATTCAGTAATTAATTAACCATAAACACCATAACATAGTTTCACTTTCACATCCTATCTTGTTCCAAATTATAATGGATAATTAATTCCTACAAAAAGATAACCATCACTAACATTTAATTATTTTTTCTTTTCTAATTAAAAAATTTCTCCATTAACAACCATATTAGATTGAAGATGACCACACAAAATGTCAAACACTTTTGGAAGAGCAAAATGTCAAACACTTGAGACAGAAACAGAGTGTTGCATTGAAAAGATGGGTGATATTTGAGTAATATATATGGGCACCAAAGATGATAACTGATAAGAATGAATTAAAATTATAATTACTTCCACACAGATTAAATCCATACACATGTGTCAATTGTTAGGGATTTTTTAAGCCCACCAAAACATCAAATTTATTTTAGTTCAATCTATTACTGCCCTGGAATATTAATGTTTTTTTAGCAGCTTATAAAGTATTTTTGAAATTAAATGTTTTTTTTTTACTATTTATTAGTTTAAACTACTACAAAAATATTGGAGCCATGATTAAGTCGGTGAGTTTGGTCTCACTGGGAGTTATGCATCACCTAATGTGTGAGGTCAAGTAACCCATTCAAGTCAGTTTTAGTTTGGTTAAAATCTCTACATATATATCTGATATTCCCAAAATAATAATAGTAAAATTAAAACTATAATTTTTTATGTTTTGTGGGGTAGTGAAATAAACTAATTTCTGGTCTCTGTTATCTGGGCTGCCTTTAAATAAACTAGATATAACCAGCAAGAAAAATGTGCCTAACTAAAGTTGAGTGTTTGAATTTAATAATGCAATAATGATCATTAAACCATCAATTCTCATCAAGTCAAAACCCAACTTTCTTCAATGCCTTCTGATCTCTCTTTCCATTACAAACTATATATGTCCCCACTTTTTTAATCTTAATATTCTCAAATTTATATAAATAGCTAGCCCTTGCTAGCTTCTTGGATCATCACCACCACCACCATTGTGTTCATATCTAAAGAGACAAAGCATTGTATTGAATGGCGAGAATACATCCCAGTTATCCAGCAACAAGTGGTGACAGTAGTGGTGGAAGATGTGGTTTGAACACTTCTTCTTTGGAGGGGGAGACATACACTGTGTGGTTGAAATCCCTGGTGTTCCATGGGAAAGGATGCACCGTGTTCGACTCCAAGGGGGAGATTGTTTTTCGAGTTGAGAATTACCAGAAAGGATGCAGCAGACAAGTGTTCCTCATGGATTCTTGTGGCAGAGTGTTGTTTAACATGAATAAGGTGAGCTCTTTTTCTTAATTAATGAATTTTGGCAGAAATATAGGTTGTGATGTCCTGTTTCATTTACTTGTAATGTAGAGCTAAAAAATTTTCGACGTGTCTGGTTTTGGCAGAAATTAAGGCTTTGGGGAAGTTGGGAAGGCTTTAAATGGAACGATGAGTCTATGGCCAGCAGGAGGCCGTGGTTTCGAGTGGTGACAAGAAATCATGCCTTTTGGAACAAAGACATTTCCTGCAGAGTTAGCCTAAAGTGCGACGAAAACACAGGAGGAGGAGGAGGTTGTTACAGAATATCTGGATTGGAAGGGAAATCATCACTTGAAATTTCAGATGCTTCAGGACAGCTTTTCGCTGAGGTTAGTATTTGTCTATTTACTTCCAGCCAACATTCTTGGTAATTTTTTAGATCGTAGGATTGAAGTATAATATGTTACTATGTTTGATGTGTGTGTAGGCTGTGCAGAAGCAGTCGACAGAAGGGGTGCCATTGGGGAAAGATGTTCTGACCCTAAAAGTTGAAGCAAAGGCAGATCACTCGTTGGTCATGGCTCTTGTGACCGTGTATGGGTTGATAACTAATAGCCTGTGAACATTTTTACAACTCGCGTCATGAGTTGTATTTGGAGTTTCTCGCATATATGTGTGTATAAAAGTGCATGGGCGTGCTTTTTTTCTCACATGTGTGTATTTTTCATACACTAGCATCATGAGTGTATAGGAATTTGCCACAGCTATGTGTTTATACAAGTGTGGGCGCATTTTTTTTTTTCCCCTCAGATGTGTGTACTTGTATCAAGTATATGCTTCATACGCGCGCATCATGAGGGCATAGGAATTTGCCATAGATATGTGTGTATACGAGTGCCTTGGCGCGCTTTTTTCTCACTTGTGTGTATTGTATAAAGTTGTATTTTCATACACCTGCATCAGGAGTGTATAAAAATTCGCCACTTCAGTATAGTATAAGACTGCTTGGGCAAGCTTTTCTTCTCATGTATGTAGCATCATAGTGAATAGGAATTTGTCATAGATGTGTGTATATATATGACTCTGTAAGAATGCTTTTGGTCTCACTTGTATGCATTGTATGAAGTATATTCTTGATAAGAGATGCAACTGAGCCTGCAGATGATAGGGTACAACATGAAAACCAGAAATAATTGAATTGAATATATTTATAGAGAAATACTTCAGATTCTACATATTATTACAAGTAGCTTTACTGACATACAATGCATAATCAATGCATGGAACAAGTGGCAGCTGAAATAGCTTTGATCCTAATTAAATACTCTCTTCAAAACACCAAAAAGAAAGGAAAAAGAAAGAAGCATTTCAGTAATTTACAACAAGCCTTCATTTTTTAAAATTTTACCAATCAAAAATTTCTGATTTCAGAGCCAATGGAAAGTGTAATTTTTTAACTTACTTATGTACACACTGAGACAAGTTTAGGGATTCGATGTCCTCTTCTTAACGCTCTTCATGTAGCGTACTTTCATGGCAAGTTGCTGTCGTTCACCCTCGACCTCAGCAAACTTGAGGCTTAACTGTGAATACCTCTTTTGCATGTCCTTCAGTTCTTCCTCTATTGATTCATTCCTTTCCTTCAGCAATGCCATTTCACATTTTGATTCATCTGTGTAACTGTTATCAGGCATAGCATTTTTGTTTGATGAGGAAACCTATATCATCATTGCAAGTAACAAGAAGAACAAAGCACTGCATCAAATTCATTGATGTGTACCTTTTTTCTAACAATTCTGAGCATCTATTTACAACACCATACACTTCACTTGGAAATCTTGAACTGCAATCATTATTCCCTGCTCTTTCACTTGCTATACCATTTGGACCCTGATCTTCCGTAAGGCCAGTGAGCTGCTTCTGTGCAGTGATAAAGTAGTTAGTTTCCTGTTTCAGTAACATAAACATGATGGCGGTACGCAAAAGCTACAGCATAGTGAGCCTTGAAGCTAAATCCGAGTAGAATGGAAAAACGTAAATCATAATCATGAATAAATGAAACTAGTGTACATTTACTTCTTTCAGTTCTTTGGATCGAAGTTTTGGAGGTGATTCGACAGTTGCAAGTGTTGCTCTTGTATCTCTTTCTAGTAACAATAATTGCTTTCTTAGTTTTTCTTTCTCTTGCTCATTCTCAACTATAGAGCGCTTTAAAGCCATAAATTGTGACTGAAGATAGTCGAGCTCTAACTGCAGATTCCCGGCCATCAATTCTTTTTCTTTGGCAAGACACCTTTGTTTATTTAGTTCCTTCTGCCACTCTTCACCTTCAGCTTTCCCCACCATAATCTTTTTTTCGAGTTCAGCTCTTTTGACGTTCCCCTGATCCACAAGCAACTCCATTTCCTTGATGGTAATTTTCATTTGTTCCACCTGATGCTTCAAAGTTTTTTTACTCCCTAAATCCTCTGATAGAATTTTAATCTTAGCCACATATGCATCAATCTCAATCTTGAGTTTCGAAATTTCGTCAGAGAGGTTTCTCTGAGTTTCTTCAGCATGCATTTTCTGAAGTCTGAGCTGCACTTCTTTTTCCTCTATTTCTGACTGCAACAGTGCAATTTGATCAGTCATTAACTTTACTTGGTTAGCGAGCTGGTGTAGCCTGGCCTCATATTGGCCTTTCACAGACTCCTGATCTTCAGAAGTTCTCGAAATCATTTCTTCTAAATGCCTTTTCTGTATACGGAGCTCATTTGCTTCCGACATGGCTTTCGTAGCTAGTTTCTCATTGGCTGCAAATGTAGATGCCATCTGTTGAGAGAGCCTTCTGAATTCTTCCTGAAGTTTCTCTGCTGTGTTAGCGTTTTGTTTCCGTGTCTTCCTCAAGGCTTCTTCAGCTGTTATAGCTCTTTGCTCCTGCTCAACTTTGGCTTGTGTAAGAGCTTCTAAATCTCCTTCAAATGCATGGGCCTGCTTTTCAAGCTCTTCCTCTAAGGTCTTGACATGGGTTTCAAGTTCACTTATTCTGAGAAATGCATCCGTGGATTCTTTGGATTGTCTTTTCAGTTCATTCTGCAGGTTTTCTATCTGGGCTGTGAGGTCTTGAGCAGTTGCATATGAGGGCGAACACTCGTACTGCATTTTCAGCTGTTCTTGAATTTGGCTCTGCTCCAACTTATATACCAACTCGTGATTTTCTTGCTTCAAGATTTCGTAGTCAAGGGCAAGCTGCTCCAACTGCATCTCTAGTTCATCTTTATCTCTTTTGAAAATTTCTATTTCACTTCGCATATCCATGAGCTGTTGATCTAGAATATACGCTTCTTTTGCATCCTTGTGCTCCTTTACAAGATCCTCTAGAGCCTTTTGCTCTTCGTCTGCATCCTCATGTAGCCGCAGTAAACCTGCTTCTTCAAGCTCGACAGTGTCTTTCACTAGTGAACCATTTGAGAGGTTCAATATTTCTTTTTTCTTCTGTTCTAGCGACTCTTCAAGTTCATGGACAGCAAGATTTAGCTTGGAGTTTGATTCTTCTGTCTTTTGAAGCTGAATTTGAAGAGTGGAATTAACCTCTTTTGCATGATCTAGCTCTTGTTTAAGTTCGTCAACAGTTGCCTCAGAATTCCCGGTCTCCGAGTGCAAGATGGTTTTAGTTTTTGAATCACCTATGCATCTCTGGAAGGACTTGTGCTTTTCACATTCCTCTTTCAGAACATCTCTTTCCTTCTTTAAGCAAGCAAGTTCTCTAAAGAGATCCTGACTTCTCTTGCTCTCTTTCACGATCTGCTTACGAAGGGTCTGTAATTCTAACTCGGACATCTCGGCTTGTCTTGATAAAGTAGAAACTTGAGACTTAAGTTTCTCAATATCTAATGTCTCTTCCAACTTCGGCCTCTGAACGGTTCCCCTTGGAGTGCCTGAAGAGTCATCTGTACTGGCTCCAAGGGCAGAATTTCCCAGCCACTCCCACTGTGACCTTGGACGCTCTTCAAATAATGTTGTTGGTGTACCAGATATTGGCTCCTGAGGCACCAAAGACGTTACAAGTCCACCAGAATCCTGACGAAAACTTCCATTTTTTTTCACTTGAGCCTGCCATGGTATATCAACTCCAGAGCTGCTCTCCGAGCTTGAAATTGTGAGATCAGACCCACTGGATGCTCGGCGATTCAGTTCAGGTGTGTGGGAGACATTCTTTAGTCCCAAATCCTGTAATATAAGAAAAACCACGATTGGGCCTTCATCAGTAACACTGTGGTGGAAAGAAAGACATCCAAAGATACTTGAGATGATCCAGGGGTTAGCTTAAGATTTTAATTGTCAACTGAGAAACGGAACTAACGAAGTAAAAAGATAACGCCTGATGGGCAAGAGATTACCTGGGAATCGCTTTTGGTGTTCTCATCATCACTGTTGCTGAACTGTGCTTTCAAGCTATGTACTTTATAACTCAATTTGGCATTCTCACTTTCTTCAACCTCAGTGTTTGAGCTAAAAAAGCAAAATAAAATTTAATCCATGGACATCTTAGGTGAAAGAAAATGTAACTATGGTGCGTCACTGTACCTCAGATCATTGGACTCCTGTATCCGCTGAATTGACACCTATTAAGAAAGTTTCACGAACTCATGAATGCACATACGAAGAACAGAAGGGGAAGAAACCCATCAATGACATATATATGATCAGTCTCTGCCTACGGCCGAAATCATAAATTTTTGAAACAGATGCACTACATCTTCCCATAAAGTTGGAGAGACTCACATTCAATACAGTCTCTGTCTTTGAATGCTTGAGAGGAAGAGACACCAAAGAGACCTTAGTTATCTCAGCATAACTTGAAAAATCAATGCAAGCTTCTCCAATGAAACCAGCTTTAGATGACCCCTTAAAAATGCATCGCGAAACAACTGTTAGCCTTAAATGATCACTTGGAAAATGGAAACAAAGCAAGCACCAAAGCTTTGAATCGCCAAAACATTCCATACCGTCCCTACAAGAAAGTAGTATATCCTTTCATGAATCTTCCCAGACTTTGGATCTCGATTGAACTTCACTGTTTCGTACACTGGATTCTCCCAGATACAACTCCCATCTCGTACTGCTGCCTTCTCTGATCTTACTGTAGGCTTAGCTGAATCAGCTGGAACAACAGAGATCACCAATGCATCTTCTCCGACGACCTGTGGTACCTTAATTTCCAAAGGAATAATCTTTAAGTCTAATTGCAATGTTGATTTAGCCTAATTCAGGAAACAAAATTATAGCTCTTCCAAAAGAAAAAGAGAAAGAAATGCACAACGGTAGGAAAATGACATTTAGTCCTCTGACATGACCAATCCTCTTAGTTTACTCCATTTTCAATTTTTTATCCCCTTTATATCAGGAACAATGACAAATTGGGCGACTGACAGCACACAGATTTCCAGAAAATTTGAACAAATTTCAGAGCATTACCAAGAGAAATAAGAACTTGAAAGTTTCTTCAGAACGCCTAATTACAATTTACAATTCATAATACCATTATTTCAAAACGAACAACGATTTTGAGCGCTCCAAAATCCAACACAAAAGAAAATTGTAATCAATTCTGCACACGAAGACGGTCGTATCTAAGCACAAAAAATCTGGATGATAAGAGAAGGAGAATACCTTCGCTGCATGAAACAGCAACTTGAACTCAACTTTGACCTTGTTCTTCTCGTTCCTCCACAGCGCCGACTTAAACATTATCTATATTTCACCCACAATTTCACATCATATAAATTCTATTCACCGCAAAAAAAACTGCCGGAGCTCATCCGGAACTCACAGGAGCTCCGGCGACCACCGCCAACACACCGCCAATGGAAAAAACTCCACGCTCCAATTCGAATTAGAAGCAACAAAACAGCACCAAAAACATCAAAAACCGAAAAAAGAACCAAAACGCGCAATTACTGGATCAATGCGCACTCAAGCAGAATCAATTGCACACTCAATGATCCTCAAATGGAAAACACAATTATTTAATCGAGTAGTAACCGAACCGTAACCTAGATCTAAAAGACTAAAAGCAATATATTCCCTTGGTTGTTGCTCTTCACTTGCTGAAGCATATGCCGAGGAGCTCCACCATTAATGGCTGCAACACCAACTTTCTCTGTCTATATATATACTGTACGTATACCACTCTCCCTCTATATTTTGTGGAGGAAACACCACTCTTTTGAAAGGAAGGTAGTGTCTGGGGAAAATATTTATTTTTTATTTTATTTTTATTTGGTTATAATTATTGTATTTTTTTAAGTTTTTCAACTCCATAAAAATACTACTAATGTTTATTTTTTTCCTGGGTAGGAAAATTTTAAAAATAAAAAAAAATTGAAGGGAAACTTCTGTCGGCTAAATTAAGATTCGTACTTTGATCTGACGACTGACATTAGGTGAAAACTTTATTATTAATTAATTTTAATAAGTAGTAATTGATTAATTTGCTGATTTTAGGAGTAGAAAAAATGAAGCTGTTTGTGGTTAAACGACATAAATGGCCTTGAGGGAATTTATTTTTATTTTGATTTATACATTTCGTTTTGGTTTATGATAATTAGTAAATTCTTCCAAAAATAAAAGTATGATCGTAACGTTAACATTGGATGCCGTTACATCCATAACGCCATAAAGAGTCAAAAGATAATTATTTGCTTTCTTTTTCTTATTAATTCTTTTGTGGAGAATAATGATAAAATTTGAGTAATTTAATCAACGTTTGGGACATTATTTCTTTGAGTATATAACTTCTAATTTATGAGTCCAAGGAAAAAATTTAATTCTATCAATTTATGTTTTAATTATGGAATTTTGAAATTTAGAACACCAACATTAAAGATGAAAGCTTCCTCCACCAATTTCTAGGCTTTATATCAATATTAATCCATTTTTAATGAATCAAAGAAATTCTTTAAGTCTCTTCAAAACTCAATAGTATCACTTATTTTTAAGTATTTTTTTTTTATTACATACTATAATGATAATTGGTGAATCTACATACTGCAATTATTTTTTTTGGTATATATCGGGTATCCATAGATCATATTGGACCCAAAATTAATCACTCGAGGATTTAGTGGGCATTGAAGTGTTGCATCTCCCGAAACAGAATTTTGCATACATAAAGGCTCGAACCCGAGACTTTACTTAAGCTGACAGAGCCACATACCACTCAAACGAACTGTGTTAGGTACGTATTGCAATTATTGAATTCGTTCGTAATATAAAAAATAGTTAATAGAGTATATTAACTTATTTTATTTGGTGAAAAGTATGAAATTATTAAACTAGTACTATTATTTTAATTTAATAAAAATAAAAAATGTAGATGGGGTCGGGTCATTAGTGCCGGCATAGGAGTGTGCCGAATATTAAAGCAAAGAGGGGTGTATTTTCTAACAATTCTAAATTACGACATTGCCCCTCATTATGCTTTTGTAACACCATTTGTCGCATAGTATGGAAAAATATGAACGTTGGTTAGCTAAAGACGGCTTTTTCCAATTAATGCATATTTAAAAAGATGTCAAACCGAAATTGTCCTATTCACCCAATGGGATAATGAAAATTGGTGTTTTGTGGGGGTGCACTAGCTATTTTCTAAATAAATAAATAATGGAAGAAACCAAAAAGTGCATGATGCACTAATTAAATGTCAAAATCAAAATATAGGAAATTGATGAAGTTTAAGCATATTTCAGCAAAAGCCGAAAAAGTCATTGATAAGAAGAAGAATTGAACCCCACCAAATTCTTCATAGGCAGTAAATGTGCATTTATGCATAACAAAGAAACATCAAGCTGCTCTTTGTTGGAATAATTTTATTTTCATTTTTATATTAGGAAAATAAAGGTAGGGGCATGCATAAGGATCATTTCCGGGGCACCGACGGAGGCTCGGGAGGCCACGTTGAAATTGTAAAGTACTGCTGAAATCCTAACCGCAGACACGGCGGCAACCCAATAATATTTAAGTTCTTTAAATCCCTAAAAAACTAGAGTTTTTAATTCTTAAAAAAAATGACTTCCCTGGATCCTCCTCCCGATATTTCTCCTCCCTTTGCGGCTCCGGTGACTTCCCCGACTCCACCGCCGCAGGCTTCTTTCTGTGATGTCATTAAGGGTGTCTCATATGCGGCAGAGGTCCAACCATTGCTTGAGACAGATTTGATTAAGGCCAACCTTGTTTCAATCGATAACACAGGCGGGCATAGCAGGTGCCCCAAAATATGGTTTGATGAATCAGTTTTGAATGCTTATTATGAACCGTGGAAAGAGACGCTTGTACTTAAGGTCCTGGGCACCACCGTCGGATATCTGGCTATGAAAGACCGCCTCACGAGGGCATGGAAGTTGGAAGATGAATTTGTTTTGCTTGACGTCGGACATGGATGTTTTCTGGCTAAATTTGCACGTCCACCGGATCGGGAAAAGTGTTGACTTGCGGCCCATGGATGGTTTTTGATCACTATGTAGCAGTCATGAGATGGACGCCTGAATTCGACCCTGAAACGTCAAAGGTGAACACAATTCAAACATGGGTACGTTTTCCTGGACTTAAGCAATCCTTCTACTATGAAAACGGTCTCCCGTGCTATCGCGTCGGTCGTTGGCAATGTTCTTAAGGTGGATCACAACACTCTGAATATTGATAGAGGACGGTATGCGAGAGTGTGTGTCGAAATCAACTTAGATGAACCCTTGCTTGGCCAAGTGGAAGTGCAAGGGAAAACCATTAATATAGCGTACGAAGGGCTGCATGTTGTTTGCATGAAATGTGCTAAGTATGGCCATTTGCAAGAGCGTTGCCCGGAAATTACTCAAGTGCCTGTTACGCCGGTACCTGTTACCTCACCGGTGGCTGACCACGGGTTGCCAAAGGGAAGGGATGATGTGGGAAAGGAAGGTGACGAGAATTATGGGAGTCAGGGAAACAATGATACAGTTATGGAAGGCAATCCGGATAAATCCCTTAATTTAGGGGATAGTACGCAAGAGGATGTGTGTGTGGGAGAGTGGATGGTAGTAAAGCGGCGCAAGGGTAAGAAGAAAGTTGGTGACGGAAAACCCTCTCCAACTCCTAAGTTGGACCGGGTATGTACGAAACCTGGTACAACATCTCAAGACCCAGTAGCAGCAAAAGCCCACGAAAGGAACCTATACCCTTTCGACAAAGGCACGGGAAGTGCCAGGCCCATGAAAGGTCTACATGGTCATAAACGCTTCAGAATGGAACCTCGAACCAAGGGGACAACGGATGTCAATAAAAATAAGCAGCCAGCGGCTAATGATGCGGGAACTAGCGGAGCTTTCTCCTTCTCAGATACCTTTTCTAAGAAATTCTTGAGGGGTGAATCCTCGTCTGATACTGGTGATCAAGGACCCAGGGTGGTTGGTCAGTCTGAAGAGACCAATGCTATGGCAGTGGATGATGTCGGGTCGGTTCCGGTGCCAACTGATTAGTACTCTGGTCTCTTGGTGTTTGTCTTCTCGCGCCATTTATTTTTATGTCAATGTTTAACGAATTTTCACTGTTACCTTGGAATGTTCGTGGGCTTATGAACCCCCAAGCGAAACGTGCTTTGGTGGACTGCTTGAGGCTTCATCAACCTACTTTGATTTTTCTGTTTGAACCACATGGACGCTTTGATCGTCTACGGAATTTTTTTCTTAGTAAGGGGTATGTACCCATTTGTATCCAGGAAGTCATAGGACGTGCAGGAGGCATTTGGGCTCTTCATAGGGCGGGGTCTGCCTTCACCTTCGACGTCTTTGAGGAGGAATCCAGGTGTATCACCCTCTCTATTTGGGGGGGGGGGGGGGGGGGGCAAACCTGGTTCTGTTATGGCATTTATGCTTTTCCCAATTTCTACCGACGCAGAGGTAATTGGGATTATTTACAGCTCCTTCGAATGCGTATTAATTGGCCATGGTTTATCATGGGAGATTGGAATGAGGTGCTTGCGCCTTTAGAGGTCATTGGTGGGGTTTTCACGCAGTCCCGGGCTGATGAATTCCGTTCCTGCATTATGGAATACGGGCTATTTCCTGTCCGTACAGAAGGATCACCTTTCTCCTGGTTTCGAGCAGCGAATTCTGTGAGCTTCATTAAGAAAAGGCTAGACCGAGGGCGAGCTAATCTGGATTGGTTGCACTTATTTCCGAACAGCCATGTCCATACCTTGTCGTGGCTCTCCTCGGATCATGCGCCGCTTCTTCTATCTTGTGGGGTTACTTCTGATGATAATGCTGCCAAGCTTTTTAGATGGGAGGCCATATGGAGTAAACGCCCATTTTACTTTAAATTAGTATTGGACGCTTGGGGAAACTAACCTGATTCTATTTCTAGCCGCCTGGGCCACCTGCAAAACCTCTCTACTCAACACTGTAGGGCTGAGATTAAGAAGTTGCGCAATAAGAAGAAAAAGATCATTCGCATATTGGAAGGGTTGGATCGTGCCTTGTCCACTGTTGATTATGTGCACCACCTCTTTCTTGAACGTAAGTTACAAAAAGATTACCAGGATATTCTTGACCAGGAGGAAATATTTTGTTATCAGCGTGCCCGGGAAGATTGGATTAAGCTAGGGGATCGGAACACTCGGTTTTTCCATGCACAAGCCAAGATGCATCACCACAAGCGTAAAATCCATGGACTTTACGTTAATGATGGGACATGGTGTACAGATACTACCGCACTTCAAGCTTCCGTGCGTTCCTACTTCATGAATCTCTTCTCGGACGACGGGGTCTCACCTAATGTGGAGCCTTTGCCGCCCCTGAATCTGGTTTCTCGGAAGGATAAGGAATTGCTTTCTGGTCATGTACTTGTAATACCCGAGAAATTACCCGAAAGAATTTCATTAGCTAAATCCATTTAGCTTATTATTATTATTATTATTATTATTATTAATTTTATTGTCAAATAGGATAGTAACTTATAATTGCCATTTCTAGTATTAGAATTATATGAAAAGTGTGATCCACAAGAGAGATCGATATTAGAAAATATGAAATGATTCAGCAAATAGCCTTCTTACTTCTTGAGTGACCCTCGATTATGCCATAGTAATCATTCCTAAATTATTTCCACCCATTACTGCTTAATAACGCACACTAAAAATGAGAATCATTCCTTCCTGGAGCGTTTAGTAATCATTCCTAAACCATTCCCATCATTCATATCCGATTTGGTGGCAATGTATCATCATTCCTGGAGTGTTTCTGATCATCGTGCCTATTGAAGCGTTTCTGTTCCTCCCAGCTACACCAAATAATGGGAATTAAATTGGAGACTCCAACCATTGCTGTAGTTAAGGCCTTAGGAGATCCTGCACCAGTAAATACTCCTCCTAAACTTCCCATTTGAAAGAATTCGGACAGTGTGTGAGCGGGGCAGATCTTGTTCCAAATTCTCCAGATTTCCGAATCCCGAATTCTAGTAAGTGTATTTCGATTCTACCTCTCTTCGTCAGCCCCGATTGGTATCACGATTGTAAGATTTTGAACTATCCTTCCTGTGTTCAAGGTGGCAGTCACTGGAGTGGAATTCCGGGATTGTGGTTTGGGTTTCCATCCGGAAAAAGGGCTATACAGTAGGTAGTTACAGTTCCTTCTATTCAATATCATGTGTAAGATTGTTATTTAGGATCCAATCTAACTTTCCGATGTCACTCGACGAAGTGCAATAGATGGCGCATTTCGTTTCTATTTCCTGTGTTACTCTCAAGGTTGTGGCTGTCGTCACTTTCAAAATCCTCCAACGCCAACTATTAAGGATGTAAGTTGATTCTTTTTACACCAAGTTTTGGTTGTGCAAACCTTCTTTTCACCGGCCATAATTGTGCAGATATATTCATACATATATTTTTCTTTTCCATGCTCTACATCATATGTTTTTCCATCCAGTCTTCATTTCCGCCATGTTGGTATTTTGCAAATCCATATCAATAATTATTAGGGTTAGCAAAGTTTTAAAAACATCATGTTGTCAAAATTCATACTCTGATGAAGGTGATCTAATGGTGTATGTAGTACAGCTTTGTGTATATATATGTGTAGTCCCTGGATTGTGTACAACTTCCCTTCTTTGTCGAAAATGTATGATTGGTAATCCCAAGTTGCATAGGTATTCTTTTGAGTCCAGGAGAAGTCTGTTAATCTATTCCTAATATACTGAAATTGAACTTATAAGGATTGGCTATATTAATAACTTGGCCTTTGATTATTCTTTTATTTAGGTATCAAACGCATTTTTCAGAAGTGGAATTGTTAAATTATATATATTACTATATGAAAATAGTTATGCTTATATATAAGGATTTTGAGAGTCAAATAGTTTGACTATATTACATGGATTTAAAGTATTTTTCGGAAATGCCAAGAGAATAATATTTTTATAACTAATGTGAAGAAATTTGATTTTGACAAGTGAGTATTTTAGAAATATGAATATCCGTGAAATTAAAATATTGTTCATGAGGATCCATGAGTTGAGAGATCTTTGAAATATGTGTTGTTTGGATATTCATGAGATTTGTGAAATGAAATAAGAATATTTGGAAAAGTAAAAATTTTAAATTAAATAAAAGTTTATTTTTAAACCATTAGACTAGATTGAGTTTGATGCCAACTGAGATATTGAAGGGTTATATGCATTTGGCGTGTGCTGTAAAAGCCACCCCCCTCTTGCCATGACGGCATTTAAAATATTATGCATGTATGAGTCTACACTCTTAGGTGGATCCGTATGGGTTGCCTAAGACTCCGGAGTGTGTCTGTGTATGAGTCCGCTGCATTGCATCGTTGTAGAGATTGTCTTGCAAACGAGAAATATTTTGGATCCGTGTAGAGATTGCTTTGCAATCGAGAAATATTTGGATCCGTGTAGAGATTGCTCGCAATCGAGAAATATTGTAGAGATTGCTTTGCAATCGAGAAATACTGAAGAGATTGCCTTGCAATCGAGAAATAAATTATGTGGTGTCCTCTTTCTAGGCCAATGGAAAAACAAATATTCTTGTGGTGAAGTATCGCTTATATTTTTAAATTCAAAGCGTGTCTTTTATCAAGTATTTTATTGTACTAAATTAAATTTAAATTGTATTTTAAATGAGTCAATCCCTTTTTAAAACCCATCACTTGGTGTGGTGGGGGTTGACTTACTCAGTACCATTGGTACTGATAAATGTTGTGCGATTTCTTTTACAGATATCAGAAGAAAGCATCAAGCATGTGCATCGGGAAGGGGAAAATATTTTATCAAAGACATGTCGCACATTTAATTACTTGTTATATTATGGATATGCATTTTCCTTACTTTATTTTATTTTATTTTCCGCAAGCGCAAAGAAGATTACTTAAACAAACCATCGACAAATGATTTTTATTCCGGGATATATTTTTAAGTGGATTTTATTTAAAAATTTTGGTACAACATAGCCTTGCATCTTTCAAGTGAGCTCGAAATGGTTCGCGTCTTGCTTGGAAGGTGTGGCGGTGACATCCTGGCCTGGGTTACCAAAACCGGGGTGTTACAAAGTGGTATCAGAGCCCGTAAATTTTTAAAGCATTTATTTTTAAAGCTAATATCTGATACCAGAGTGGTATCAGAGCCCGGAATTTTTTTAATTTTAAAGTTATTATTTTTCGGCCCATTATAGAGGTCCAAAATTTTTAAGATATTATTTCCATGGAAAATATTTAAAACCCCATAGAATGAAATAATGAAAATTATTATTATGTTTTTAGTATGACAAGCTTCAAACAATTACATGAATTTTCTTTTTTTTGGGGGGATTAATTTGCATACATGGTATGCATCTTATGTGTGTTATTCTTATATTATTGTTGAAGTATTGTAGAACATGAATCTTAGATTGCCTTATTCTTAGATCTTGTTCGCCTCTGATCTACTAAGCGTGTTCATCTCTCCTCTTTGCCCGATTTTGTCTCGTAGAATTATTCTGAACTTGTTATGCTGATAAGAAATTCAATAAATCCATGAAGAGGATTGAAATTTTATTTCCTCCCCTGTCTAGATTGTTATTTATATCCATCATTGGGCACTCATCTTTTTCTGCCTTTCTCGTTTCTATCATGTAGCTCTTCCCCTAGTCACTATGTTATGACTATCGAGCAACCTAATATGCTATATAAATTTTGACCGCCCATGGACCATGGATTGAGAACTAAGTTTTGAGGATAAGTTGGACGAGAATCATGACAACTTAGCTGCACATGGCAAGGGTACCATGTTTAACCATTGTCCGAAGGATGCTATACCTTATAACCATTTGAACTACACACAACTTCGAGGACCAAGTTGATTCTCAAGGTGGGTAGATTGTAATACCCGAGAATTTGTTCATAAGGTCACAAGCAACCTTAGAATGATACGCAACTTCGAGGACGAAGTTGATTCTTAAGGAGGGTAGATTGTAATACCCGAGAAATTACCCGAAAGAATTTCATTAGCTAAATCCATTTAGCTTATTATTATTATTATTATTATTATTATTATTATTATTATTATTATTATTATTATTATTAAATTTATTGTCAAATAGGATAGTAACTTATAATTGCCATTTCTAGTATTAGAATTATATGAAAAGTGTGATCCACAAGAGAGATCGATATTAGAAAATATGAAATGATTCAGCAAATAGCCTTCTTACTTCTTGAGTGACCCTCGATTATGCCATAGTAATCATTCCTAAATTATTTCCACCCATTACTGCTTAATAACGCACACTAATAATGAGAATCATTCCTTCCTGGAGCGTTTAGTAATCATTCCTAAACCATTCCCATCATTCATATCCGATTTGGTGGCAATGTATCATCATTCCTGGAGTGTTTCTGATCATCGTGCCTACTGAAGCATTTCTGTTCCTCCCAGCTACACCAAATAATGGGAATTAAATTGGAGACTCCAACCATTGCTGTAGTTAAGGCCTTAGGAGATCCTGCACCAGTAAATACTCCTCCTAAACTTCCCATTTGAAAGAATTCGGACAGTGTGTGAGCGGGGCAGATCTTGTTCCAAATTCTCCAGATTTCCGAATCCCGAATTCTAGTAAGTGTATTTCGATTCTACCTCTCTTCGTCAGCCCCGATTGGTATCACGATTGTAAGATTTTGAACTATCCTTCCTGTGTTCAAGGTGGCAGTCACTGGAGTGGAATTCCGGGATTGTGGTTTGGGTTTCCATCCGGAAAAAGGGCTATACAGTAGGTAGTTACAGTTCCTTCTATTCAATATCATGTGTAAGATTGTTATTTAGGATCCAATCTAACTTTCCGATGTCACTCGACGAAGTGCAATAGGTGGCGCATTTCGTTTCTATTTCCTGTGTTACTCTCAAGGTTGTGGCTGTCGTCACTTTCAAAATCCTCCAACGCCAACTATTAAGGATGTAAGTTGATTCTTTTTACACCAAGTTTTGGTTGTGCAAACCTTCTTTTCACCGGCCATAATTGTGCAGATATATTCATACATATATTTTTCTTTTCCATGCTCTACATCATATGTTTTTCCATCCAGTCTTCATTTCCGCCATGTTGGTATTTTGCAAATCCATATCAATAATTATTAGGGTTAGCAAAGTTCTAAAAGCATCCTGTTGTCAAAATTCATACTCTGATGAAGGTGATCTAATGGTGTATGTAGTACAGCTTTGTGTATATATATGTGTAGTCCCTGGATTGTGTACAACTTCCCTTCTTTGTCGAAAATGTATGATTGGTAATCCCAAGTTGCATAGGTATTCTTTTGAGTCCAGGAGAAGTCTGTTAATCTATTCCTAATATACAGAAATTGAACTTATAAGGATTGGCTATATTAATAACTTGGCCTTTGATTATTCTTTTATTTAGGTATCAAACGCATTTTTCAGAAGTGGAATTGTTAAATTATATATATTACTATATGAAAATAGTTATGCTTATATATAAGGATTTTGAGAGTCAAATAGTTTGACTATATTACATGGATTTAAAGTATTTTTCGGAAATGCCAAGAGAATAATATTTTTATAACTAATGTGAAGAAATTTGATTTTGACAAGTGAGTATTTTAGAAATATGAATATCCGTAAAATTAAAATATTGCTCATGAGGATCCATGAGTTGAGAGATCTCTGAAATATGTGTTGTTTGGATATTCATGAGATTTGTGAAATGAAATAAGAATATTTGGAAAAGTAAAAATTTTAAATTAAATAAAAGTTTATTTTTAAACCATTAGACTAGATTGAGTTTGATGCCATCTGAGATATTGGAGGGTTATATGCATTTGGCGTGTGCTGTAAAAGCCACCCCCCTTGCCATGACGGCATTTGAAATATTATGCATGTATGAGTCTACACTCTTAGGTGGATCCGTATGGGTTGCCTAAGACTCCGGAGTGTGTCTGTGTATGAGTCCGCTGCATTGCATCGTTGTAGAGATTGTCTTGCAATCGAGAAATATTTTGGATCCGTGTAGAGATTTCTTTGCAATCGAGAAATATTTGGATCCGTGTAGAGATTGCTCGCAATCGAGAAATATTGTAGAGATTGCTTTGCAATCGAGAAATACTGAAGAGATTGCCTTGCAATCGAGAAATACATTATGTGGTGTCCTCTTTCTAGGCCAATGGAAAAACAAATATTCTTGTGGTGAATTATCGCTTATATTTTTAAATTCAAAGCGTGTCTTTTATCAAGTATTTTATTGTACTAAATTAAATTTAAATTGTATTTTAAATGAGTCAATCCCTTTTTAAAACCCATCACTTGGTGTGGTGGGGGTTGACTTACTCAGTACCATTGGTACTGATAAATGTTGTGCGATTTCTTTTACAGATATCAGAAGAAAGCATCAAACATATGCATCGGGAAGGGGAAAATATTTTATCAAAGACATGTCGCACATTTAATTACTTGTTATATTATGGATATGCATTTTCCTTACTTTATTTTATTTTATTTTCCGCAAGCACAAAGAAGATTACTTAAATAAACCATCGACAAATGATTTTTATTCCGGGATATATTTTTAAGTGGATTTTATTTTAAAATTTTGGTACAACATAGCCTTGCATCTTTCAAGTGAGCTCGAAATGGTTCGCGTCTTGCTTGGAAGGTGTGGCGGTGACATCCTGGCCTGGGTTACCAAAACCGGCCGGGGTGTTACAGTACTTCCTGATGAAGTTGATAAGGCTCTTTCACAGTCCCGTTTATTTGCCGCGCCAGGCCCTGACGGTTTCCCCGCCGCTTTCTACAAACATCATTGGGCGGATATTGGTGATGATATCTGAAAGGTGGTGCAGCAGGCGTTTCTTGAAGGTTCCTTCAATCCAATTCTCGCCATGGCTCATATTTGTCTCATACCTAAAATCTCAGTCCCGAATTCGATCAAGCAATTCCGTCCGATTACTCTGTGTAACATGGCCTACAAATTTATCTCCAAGGTTGCTGTCAACAGACTTCGGCCAATTTTAAGCAACTATATCTCCCCTCTTTAGTCCGCTTTCTTGCCGGAAAGAGGTACAATGGATAATGCAATTCTTCTACAAGAGCTGGTCTATTCATTATCCCGTGCCAATTCGCGACATAAGGATATTATTGTTAAAATTGACCCTGAAAAGGCTTACGACAATGTGCGTTGGTCTTTCCTGGACGATTGTTTGTGTCAAATGAAGATCCCTGGGCCACTGCGACAAATCATTATGTATTGTGTCACATCCCCAGAATTATCTATTATTTGGAATGGCGTTGCTCTGGAGGGATTTGGCCTAAGAGAAGGCTTCGTCAGGGTGATCCTCTCTCACCGTATCTATTTAATGTGATAATGGAGAGACTCTCAGTTGCTACTAATCACGCGGTAGCACTCGGGAAGTGGCATCCGATTAAACTATCAAGAGCAGGGACGGGCATACCTCACTTACTTTTTGCGGATGATCTGATTTTGTGTACCCAAGCGAATGAGAATAGTATTCTGACGATGGCTGCTACACTAAATGAATTTGCTCAATGGTCAGGCTTTAAAATCAATTCAATCAAATCTTTAGCCTTTGCCTCTAGACGTGTGTCATCTACTGAACGTGCATGGCTTACTGTTGCTCTTCCTATTACATTCACAGAACAATTAGGGAAGTACCTGGGGTTTCACATGCACCATGGCAGGGTGTCCCGCCAATCCTATGAATATATTTTGGAAAATATGGACAAGAGATTATCTATGTGGGCGATGCGAATTCTCAATAAGCCAGGGTGAATCACACTTGCCAGACATGTGTTGGCTTCAATACCCGTCTATCCCATACAGATAGGCTGGCTCCCAGCCTCAATTTGTCGACGGATTGACCAACACATTCGTACTTTCATTTGGAAAGATCGGCAGGGGCATGGATTGAATCTTATTAACTGGGATAGGATTGCGCTTCCTAGGGCTAATGGAGGACTGGGATTCCGTCAGGCCCGTCGTGCTAACATAGCTCTTCTTGGTAAGCTTGTCCATGAGTTTTTCCTTGGGCGTTCCAAGCGCTGGAGTGCCGAGCTTAGGGCCATTTATATGACGTCTGATGCTTCCTTTGCTGAGTTACGGACTACAGGTTCATTTACTTGGCGAAGTATCCGGAAGGCGGCTTTGAGTTTACTTGGAGGGTTTTCTTACAAGCTCGGAAATGGCAGCAGCTCACTATGGTTTTCCCCATGGCTTAATGGAAAACTCTTGGGGCCGAGAGTGAATTTCATTGAGCATTCTGATACTGCACTTCAGGTTCGCGACATTATTCAAGGCCATGCATGGGATCTCTCGGCTATCACTACTATTCTCCCTCAAGATGTGCGTAATGAAATCATTGAGCGCCCCCCACCCTTTCTTCACCACAGCTCTATGGATGGTTGGTGTTGGGGGCAGACTAATCATGGTACCTACTCTGCTAAGTCGGGATACAATTATTTGGTGCAAAGCATGACTGTTGGGACAAATTGGTCTTGGATTTGGAAGTCTCATTGGCCCGAGCGAATTTGCTTTTTTCTTTGGTTGGTGGCATGGGAAGCTCTCCCATGTAATTCTCTTCGATATAATCGTCACCTGGCCAGCTCTCCCCTCTGTCAAATTTGTGGAGATGTGGTTGAAGATTGGCGGCATTGTATTTTCTCTTGTCCTTGGACTATCGTGGTGTGGAAATCTATTGGTGTTGGCATCCCCCGGATCTTGATACCATTGACAGACCTAATATCCGGATTTGGCTTCAAGGTATGGCTCGTGTATATGGTGCTATTTTCCTTGCAGGTATGTGGCACATATGGCGGGAGCGCAACACCAGGGTTTTCCAAGCTCAAGCCTCTAACACTCAAGCTGTTGTGAGGCGTATCACCTTGCGGATGCCATTGATCGGCAGCAACCTCAAACTCGCAGGTCCTCATCTGCTCAGCGGTTTATATACTAGAATATGGGGGATTGGGAAGGAATCTTTCTTCACACTGATGGATCTTTACTGGGGAGTGCAAAGCGAGCTGGGTTTGGGGCGGTTGTGAGACAACAAGATGGAAGCTGGATAGTTGGGGCATCAGGATATCTTGGTGAGGTTACTGTGTTGCAAGCGGAATTGGCCGGCCTTGCACATGGTCTCCAGTTGGCCTTGGACCATGGGATATACAATTTATGTTGCTGTTGCGACTCTTTGGAGGCGGTTAGGTTGGTTAATTCATCTTGGAATAATAATCGCTGGCTGTCGAATTACCTCAACCGTATTCGAGAGCTTCGAACTCTATTCCAAGCTTGCCGGATTCAACATGTGTTAAGGGAGGGTAATACAGTTGCTGATTTTCTCGCCAAGAGAGGAGCCGATGATGAACTCTTCTTCACGACTTGGGCCTTTCCGCCTGATCCTCTCAAGACTCTTCTTTCAGCGGACGCGATGGGAACTTGGTTCCTGAGGGCTCGTTGATTGTGTTTTTCAATCTATTTTGTTTTGTTTTTTTTTTCCTTCTTTTTCTCTAGCCTTGATTGGTTGTTCAGAGAAAAAAAAAAAAAACTAGAGTTTTTCAATATTTTCTTATATTAAATTTTATTTTTTATAGTAGAAGCAGTTTGTCTGAGTAATATAGAGCTTTTATAACTTAAGAAAATGTCCTGGGAATACCTGTATATGAAAAGAAAATACTCTCTTTAAATCCCTAAATAATATTTTCAATATTTTCATATATTAAAGTTTATATATATATTAGAAGTGTTTTTTATGAGGTATTTTTAATACTTTGGTTAATGCTGTAAGAAGATTGAAATTGATACGAAGGGAGAATTAATTTCTATATGAAAATGACATTTCAACTAGAAATTATAATTATAATAAAAAAATACCTTGGCCCATTGGTTTTGTCACATTATTTAAATAGGTAGCCATCGATTGATTGGCAATATTTGGAATTTGGTAATTGTCAATCCACAGTTCCACACAACTCTTTTTAGAGGTTCCAATATTTAAGTTGGTGTATTTACCAAATTAAAAAAAAATCAAGTATAGTATATGTTTATCTACCCACAAACAACCTAAAAACAACCCCTAATAAACTATATGTCCATTATAGTATTTTTAAGTTCCTCCTCTTTCAAAATGAAATTTTTGCTATTTTTTTTTTTAATTTCCATAAAATCTAGATATTAAGCTGTGTAGGTTTAATGTTCTCTATATATGGGAATGAGATTTGACCTCAGTGGTCATTTCTCATGCCTTTTAACCATATGTTGAGGGTTTGATTCCCACCCGGCCCCCTATCCCTCCCCTATATAATTTATGTGGTTTGGGCTCCCACACACATTTGCCGACATATAGGTGTCAATTTTTAATAATAAAAAATGTTATCTATATAATGTTTGACTTTCGTGTAAAAAGTAATAATTCAGTCAAGTCCTAAACATTAAGTACTAATTAGCATGTAATTAATGGGATTTCGTACTAAAGTAGTTGGTTTCCCACTCAAACATAAGTGATTAAATTTTTTTTTTGAGAAGAAGTTTTTATTAATACTGCAAAACAAAGCGCAGGGATAGAGTCAATCCATGACATGCAAGCCTCTACCAGCAAAAATGCATGTGCTGTCAAAACATTATACAAAAACCAACGACTCAAAAATCTAATAATATTCCGAACAATGCAACAGTTAATACCATTCTTCCACCAAGCCTTCGCCGGACGCCCCTAATTTAGCCCAATGGTTCCGTCGCATTCCTCTCCCTTAATATATATGTTGGAATCTCACTTCTCCAGCAAATGTCAAAATATCAACGATTGGATCCACTTTATGACGTTCATCGAATCACATTCAAAAACAAGCCTTAGAAGGGGAAAACTTTGGTCCCGAAGTAAGGCTCGACATACCCGGCTTATAGCCATGACTTCAGCTTCAGTCGAATCCACAACACCAATGTAGTCAGACAACACAAAAATTACCTTCCCTTCTTCATCACGTATGACACCGCCAATACCCGCAAGCATATATGTTTTTCTTTTATTTTTTTTTAGTTTTTACTTTTTTTTTTCCTATTAGTACCTTGATTTTATACTCACATCCATTTTATTTTTTTTAAAAAAAAAGCACTCCGTATTATATATGTTCCTAAGATATATGAAAGTAATAACCCATTTCGTTTATATATACAGTTAATTGTCAATTTAATCAAATAATTCTGTGAATTATTAAATCCATTTTCATAGTTTACTCATTCAGACGATTTTATACTATAGCCCTTAATGAACGTAATTAGTATACTCATTAAGGATTATTTACACTCATTAAGTGGCCAAATGATCAAATTAAGTATGTTATAACTTAATCAAATTTAGTTGTGTTTTGTGGCCCTACTTTTCACTTATATCATGTTTGGATTAGCGTCTACAAACTACTCACTACAAGAAAATTAATATATTGCGACGACATTTCCCGAGGACACCTCGTCGGTATTCTATTTTTGCCGAGGACTAGTCCTTCCTAAAATGTCCAAGGAAAAGGCTGGACGGTAAAAAAAACACCGTGAACATTATCGAGGACCATTTTTACCGATGGAAGTACCGATGCATAGTCCACGGTAAATACACGCTGCGGACCCGGTTCAATTTCGGTCCGAGGTAAAAATTTACCGAGGACTATTACACGCAGTAGTCCACGGTAAAATTGCCGTGGACTTGTCCCCCGCGAGTTTGGTCGTATGAAATGGTCAGAAACCGACCCGTACTTCGATTTTACCTTGTACTAGTTCACGGTAAGAGTCCACGGTAAATTCCAAAAGCATGCACCAAAGCTGCTTGTTTTGGCTCCTTCAAAGCACCTTGCGGTTGAAACAAAACCAAAATCGAACAACGCAAATTCAACAATCCAAGAAATTACAACGCGAGAAATCCAACCAATTTGATTCTATATTCAACACTCCTACATAACCAAAATGTGCTTCAAATCCATATAATATCTACAATGATTCATTCAAATAACATAAACATATATCCTTCAACTAACGTACGACGTGAAGGTCACAAAAGTGTAATGTTCTAGAAAAAACAATCAACTGATAAGGCGGAGCTGGACGGCGGGCAAACTTTAGAGTTCCTGGAAGCACAATGTCGTCAGCCAATGACCCTTCCCATATATGCGCTGTTGGTAGGTCTTCTCACCACTCGCCGCGTAATAGACGGAATTGGGTCCATCTCTTCGTGTTGTCGCCAACTGATGTGTTATGAAATTCTCTCTTTTGGAGCGAATCATTAAACAAATTTATATTAGCAACAAAGTAGTTGGACAATACATATACACGATGTAAGTTATAACATATATAACTCACCACAAGATTCTCTGCCCGCTCAGTGTCGAAAGACTTGTCTTTTTTCCGCTTGTGAGCGTGCTAAAATACTTCATACAAGGTCGGTGCTTTACCTAGTCATTTGCACCATGAAGGAAGGCGAAGTGTAAACACATCAGAAAAGTATTTATTAGAAAAATACACAACACATGCAATATTTTGTTGTGCAAAAAAGAATTAGTTACCAAACTAATTGAGAACCTCAGATCTCAAAAGTTTCAATGCATAAAAAGAATCCAAATTCTAAATTAAGAATGAAGCAAATAGAATCTTATGAAAGAATCATAGTTTGGGGAATGCAGAGTCAAAAGCAAACTATTTCGGCTTTCAACTAATTTACCTAATACACACTAAAATTGAGAGAAAGGAGAAGAGGTAATGAGTGTAGCACATGCAGTGTCAATATGATAAAATCAAGACACGTCGGAGCTTCTTGTACCTAGCTATTTGTAGCACATGCATTGTCCATAACTAAATGAGCTCCCAACTAAAATTGTAGTTATGAACATTCAAGATACAAATCTAAGACAAAACATATTTAGTGTTACACTAAGTAAAGTAGCAAATCCATATATACCCTATAGTGCAACATTTAAAAATGAGATAGTAAGTAGACCTGTTCTCATTCTTAGTATAAGACACGTTATAGAACAGTGTAGAATCAGATATCTGAATCACCTCACTCTTGGCAATGGAATATATTGCATGCCCACATTTGTGCCAATCTTCTTCCTTTTAGTGATAAGGAGCAAATAATATATAAGGACCCAAAAATTTTATGAAACCTACAATCATAGAAACAATTTAAAAGCAATCAGACAGTTAAGAAAGGGAAAAGAAGACATCATAGCAGGTGGTGACGAATTTCAGTCCACCATAAGAGTTTTAAAACTTAATCAAGCACTTAAGCAAAAAATATGAAGAACTCCTGAAAAGCATAACAAGGCAAGGATATTTCAACAATAAATTAAGAAGCCATTGCTGAAACAATAGTAAAATACCTACGAACGCCATTACTTTCAATAGTTCACTACATAGGAACAAGAGTTGGTAAAATATAAAATTGCAGTGCTTTTCCAAAGAGTACCATTGCTGAAAAAATAGACAAAAAAGCCATATTTTGAGCAACCCAACGGACATGGAAATCAAACAAGGAAAGGGCACAAACATTTACATCAATCGAATAAGAAATGGGCAAAATGTTATGAGAAGAAGATAGCAACATTCGAATGCTCACCAAACTAAATTCTATTCTATTCACCAATAATTTGAATCAAACCTACCTCTTATCTTAACCTACCGTGAATGCTATTTGAAAATAAAAACAACTAAAAGTAAGTTCAAAAGCAGGACACAGATGTAGAATTAAAGTATAAGAATTACAATACATAATAATACATAATAAATTTTGTATAAGAATTACAGTATACATCAATTTTAGAATACTAAAACATAGAAACAGAAATACAGACACAAGAGAGTTCCACGAATCTGTAATTTGGAGCACACTTGCAGGAATCTTAAATTATAGCAGCAAGGAATAATGGGAAAAAAAAAAGATACATAGCACACTCACATACAAATATAATCTGCAATCTAAAATCGAATATGACAATGAGACCTCAGGCGCAGGGGCAAAAGAAATTTGTAATTACACTCACATACCCAAATCGCACTACGGAAATGGAAGGCAGAATGATGGAGTACAAGGCGTACCTTGCGCAGGAGGGAACAACAGCCTGGGCCGGCGATGGAGGCGCGTCGAAGGAGGGCATCCGCATTGGTTGCATCTGGAATGGGAGAATGAGGTGTTGTCGGTCGGGGAGACGGCGAAAATGTCATTTTCGCACATTGAAACGAGAAAGAGGCGAATGGAGTGAATGAGGAAGAAAGGGCTGTAGAAGCCCTAAATGACTTTTTGCCGTGGACTAGTCCATGGTAAAGCTCCTCCCTATTTTTTATAAATAAACCGGATTTACACGAGAACCCGGTTTTCAATTACAGCTTATTCACCGAGGACTCGTACACCCCATACTCCTCGGTAAATTTTAATTCAAATTGGGAAAATTCCTACTCTACGCAGGTTCTTATTTCCGTGGATATTATCTCGTAATATTTCACGCTAAATTCACCGTGTACTTGTTCTCGTTATTCTCCTCGGTAAAAGCCGACGAAAATCTCGGTCCACGTTGATGGTCCTCGGTAAACACTAACTTTCTTGTAGTGACTTTTATATCATGCTTAAAATGAAAAAAAAAACAGCATTTTTTTCAACAAAATTGTTCAAAATTTATTGAGATAGTCAAAAGCAAATAGCATATTTACATGCTTTTTCAAATACTACAAACTTATTGTTCACCCAAAAAAAAAAAATACTACAAACTTATTTGAACGGATTTAAAATTATTTTTAAAAGGAGTAATTTTGTTTGAAATAAAAGCCCACAACATGCTTCAGAACAAGGTTGTTAAGATCGGGATCCTATATGGAATCGTTTTTCTCTTTGCAAGATCGGGATCGTAGGATCGAATCGGGATCCTAAGATCTTATGAAATTGCAATAATGGGCAAATTCAATTATGCATACTAACAAGTAAATGCATTATTTCGTTTGTTTATGAATCTTGCAAGCTAATTAATACAATACAGTACAAAAACATCATAATTTAACATAAAATATTTCCACATCCATACATATTATGTTTTTTTTACAAATCATACATAAGAATTACAAGTTCTTAAGTTTAAAATTAAAAAAAGGAAGTTACTTTGATCCCAAATTATAAAATCCTACAAAAATTTTATACGTTTAATAGGGTATGATCGTAAGATCGTAGAAGCGTTTAAGGGAGTATGATGATAAGATCGTAAGATTCTACGATCAGGATCGAGATCTTATACAGATCTTACTAATTTTAAGATCCTACAAGGATCGGGATCATTTTAAAGAGGTGTGATCGTAAAATCGTAAGATCCTAAGATCAGGATCGGGATCTTAACAACTATGCTTCAGAAGACCATAGCCTGTTAATCTGAATGAACTCTGGATTTAATTGATTATTATAAGAGGGTATTTTTTTGTGCGTTTTGAGATAAATTATCTGATTATTGCGTTTGCAAAATGCAAATAATTAGTTAATCCTGTTTGTGTACTAACTTCCAATAATCTATTATTTGCATTTTGAGAGAATGAAAATGCTATTTTCTTGCAGCTATATTTTGGTACTGCAAGAAAATTGTGTTTAGCCAAAAATAGATATTGTTGCCTTTGAGGTAATGGAAAACGCAAATCCAAACACTTTTTAATGATTATCTGATTATTGCGATTTGAAACAGCATAAGCTCATCCAAATACTAAAATTTTTACCGCATGTTTTGTTACAACAATTATCTAATTATCCATTTTTTAAACACTGCAGCAATTTTTAAAACACACATCAAAGCACCTCTAAGTTTGATAAGTAAAAATTGTAGTAGTAATTACTTAATTAATTAAATACTGAATTCCTATAGTACAAAATTCAATCAAGTAAATTGCACTTTCCGAAAAAATTAAGTAAATTGCAGATTAGTTTGGGGGTGAATTTTGTAGCTTTAAAGAGGGTCATGTGTTCGCTGTGATGTGGCTGCTGCTCACAAGATACTCAGTGGCTACTACTGATCTATAGTATATTGGCTCGATATTTTTTGATATTATTACAGATGTTTTTTTATATTATTCACTGTTTAACTTTGATTCAAATTTTTATTATAGTTATGTATAAAAAAAAAACATATTCAAGTAAGATCTAGTTAAATTCGTCTAATCTTATAGTTTTATAATATCAAATTTTTATAATTGTTACTGGCCTTCTTGTCCTGTTAATTATTTTTATTGTTTTTAGAATTTGGTTGATAAAAATTTAAAAATATTAGTATATTGTGTCTTCCTTTGAAGTTAGATGTGCATGCATGTGTCTGATCTGTTAATCTTTTAAGCTGCAAGAAATCATCCGCCCCATATGCAAAGACACCATAATCAAAACTTAATAATGATAATAATAATAATAATAATAATAATAATAATAATAATAATAATAATAATAGATGAATATCCTCCCAGTGAATTAAACAGTTATTCTCCCACATGCATTACCTCTCGATGTTCAACTTTTGATTTGACTTCATATGACATGTAATTTTCATGCTGGTCCTTATATTGCAACAAAATTTTATTTGATTAATTAATTACACACACAAAAAATTTAATGGAATGCTAATGTTTTATTATGACACCGACACATTTATTGAATTTTGTTTCTTGTTGTGAAGTAGAATATACACACACATTTATCTATTTATTAATATTGTGTAGTTAAATGTTTCAGTATTTTTTTTTATATATATATAAATATACATTGTACGCACAGATTCAAACTATGCATTGTGAATGTACGGAAAATTCAAACAAATTAAACTGTTTTTAAATCATGCATGATTGTTGAACAAACGCCATTGTACGAGCTATCGAAAAAAAAAAAACGCCATTGTACGTTGTTATTGAAAAAAAAACGCCATTTGTACGGTTTACTAAACACATAAGAGAATATTATAATTGGACATTAATAATTGTTGTATATAATAAAGATATAGTAATTCTAATTGTTTCCTGTTTGAAGATCGATTTGCTATGCATAGGGCATTTCTGGAGGATTTTTTCACCACTTGGGCTTTCCCTCCGAAGGAATTGTTCGGAAGGAATTGTTTGTGAATGCGCAATGCGATTACCTCCCTAGCTAGTCGTTAGGCTATTTATTTCGCTTTCCTATTTATATCTATATGGTTTGGACCTCCATGTTTTGATCCTAATTTTATTTTTCTTCTATGGCTTCGGCTTATCAAAAAAAAAAATAATAATAATAATAAAGATAGTAGTAGTATAATCACAATATATATACTCTATCCTTTCTGCAAGCAAAGTTTGTCTCAGTTTGACTTTTGATACTGTTCATGAACTCTACCAAATATTATCACAATTATATAAGAAAGAAAATATAGTTAATTGAAGTCCTTAAATTCTTCTAGTTTTGTATGTTTAAAATATATATTTTATATAATTTTTATTTATACATACTTTAAAATATTAAACGTTAAACAAATGCATTTTATTTCGTGCCCAAGTCAAATGAGACCTTTTTTTTGGACGGACGGAGTACATACTATCAATAGTTGATTTAAGTGGTATAAAATTCTAATTATTTAATCGAACTCTCTTATTCAATTTCTTTTTTTTTTTTAACAGCGTACACAGGCTAGGAAATGGGTGGTGGGAGCTCATGCCACACAAATTACAAAGGGGAATAAAAGGGAGGGATAGGGGGCCGATGGGGAATCGAACCTCCAACATTCCGTTGGAAGTCGAGGGACTTAACTATTTGGGGTAAGTCCTCATCCCCTCTTATTCAAATTTATATAAATGTAGAAAAATTACTTAGTGACTATACTTAATATATCTATTTAATTAAAAATAAAAAATAAAAATACAATGTCTATGGGTCTGTTTGGTAATTATCTATTAGTTACTAACTAATTATGTAAGTAATATAAGTTAGTTAAAATTAGCTGTTTGACAATTTTAAAACTAATTTTTTTTTTTACGAATAATAAGCTGAAATCTAAAATAGTATTATTTGAAGCGAATTCAAATGAACTAATTCAATTTACATATTTTACCAAACACCCATGTATACATATATACACATCCACAATGTGTCATTATAAAATAATTTTATCTAGTAGTATATTAAATTTAACAAGAGACAACATCTATCATCATCATCCAACCTTGAAATTTTTACAATAATAGTGTCACAACCAAAACCTAACTTACTAACCCACATAGTGACAATTTTGTTTCCATAAATAGTCAAACCCAAAATATGCACGAGAATAATCATGCCCTTGTTATCTAATGATTCCCTCTGAAAAATTCACATAAAATAAATAAATAAAAATAATCTTTAAAGGATCCACCAAAACTATTTATCCCACAGATATGAACAGAGCAAGCCACTTTTTATTTCACGAGGACATGATTGCACTAATACAGCTTTGGCCTTTGGGCTTTTTCAGTCACATGCTAATAAAAATATAGCAGGTCCAAAACCTTGTCCTAAATTTATCAAATCATCAGTAACTTGTACAAAGGGCCAAGTATTTTTACAGCTTTATTATTTTAACTCTTTTCCCCCTTTTAGATGAAAAGGGACTTGGTAAAAATAAAAATAACAAAATTAGAAAAATAAATAAAAGGGAGCCCAAAGAAATACTCCCTCCGTCCCGCGAAGTTACACTTTTCTTTTGGGCACGGTAATTTAGGTAGTGAGCTTTAGTAGTTAAAGTGGAGTGAGTGTTTGTATTTAAGATTCTACTAATATATTTTGATACTGTTTATTATTTAACTTTGACTTAATGTTATAGTAATGATGTAATTAGAGAAATAATCAATTATGGTCTTGTTAGAATCGTCTAATCGTGTAGTTTTAGAATATATATTTTATACAATTTTTATCTGTAACAATTTTGAAATATTAAGAATTAAAGAAATACAAGGGACTTTGTGTAGAAAAATAAAATTGTATTGGAATTTGTGCAGAATAGTAAAAGTGATTACTTTCAATGGGATTTGACAATAATTAAAATTCTAATCAAACTTATATTAGTTTAATTTATCTAAAAATGGAAATGTGTCAAACTTCGTGGGACACCCAAAAAAGAAACAGGTGTCAAACTTCGTGGGACGGAGTGAGTACTACTAAGATAGGGTTGTGACTTGTGAAGTTGTAATGATGGAGCAGAAATGTGGAGGAGACAGCATCGAAGTTTTCCACGTGACTAAAATATTGCATACGTAAGAGATCACTGCTCCGGCTCAGCCCTACCCACATTATTATCTTTTCTATCGAACCATCAAGGACTTGGAAGATAAATGCAGTTGAGAGTCCATGACACACAAATTGTAAAGTGAATAAGAGAGAAGGATAGGGAGTTGGATGGGGATTCGAACCCTCAACCTATAGGTTAGGAGTCGGAGGGTAAGTCCCCAACCCCAATCCACATTATTATATACTATCTGGCCTAATTAAACTTGGGTTAGAATTTTAAATTTTGTTATTGTACTGGCTCGAATTGCACTGTTTGGGCTTGAAATACACTCATAATTCACCACTAATACTCCCTCTGTTTTGAGACATTAAATTTAAACCAAAAATCTGTAGTTTTGAACTTTAGCTTTATTTTAGCGACGCTCGGCGTAATCGTTAAAAAATACTTCCTCCGTCTCAGTATATTTGTTACGGATGGTTTTTTGGCACTATTCATTGTTTAACTTTGATTCGAATTTTTATCATAGCTATGTAAGAAAAAACATAGTCAAGTGAGATCTTGTTAGATTCGTCTAATCTTGTAGTTTTAGACAATTAACTTTCTATAACTTTTCGTTGTACACAATTTAAGTTATTACCCGTTAAAAATATGTATCGGCATACGTGCTGGGTGGGTCCGTAACAAAAATAGTGAGACGGAGGAAGTACGAAGTACTAATAAATAATTAAACCAAAATTGCAGAATGAGTTAACCCATTTGGATAAGTATCAATGGGCCTAGGTAATTGGGCTTGGTTATGTCATTTCTATTCCAGATAGGCCCAATTTTAGATACGTATCATTGGGCCTATGGACTTGGGCTTTATTATGTCAATTCATTTCTTTTCCTGATAGGCCCAGTTTCTGTATCGCTATAATTATTACAAGTACTATAATTATTACAAGCAAGCAGGAGATCAGAGTTTAGAAAATCAATACACAAAATATATAATGCTATAAACTTTATTTATTTATTAAATAAAGTTCATAATTCAACATTTTAATTTGGCATGACCTTTCGTAAAATTACTTAAGGAACATGTTATTTTCAATGATGGAAATAATCAAATTAAAGTGGTATAAGAGATCGATAAATCCATTATACTGGAACTGGATTAATTAGGATATTTTAGTTATAACTTTAGTTACAAAATTTTATAACCTAATTGTAATGAGCTTAATAATTTTAGTTAAAAAAGTCATTAGTTTTCAATCAAGACTAATAAAAATAATAAAAAAAAAATAATAATAACTTGAAGTTAATAAGATGTTAAATGTATGCTTTATTTGTTTTGATTTTTTAATTAATATAATTACATAAAATAAAACATAGTCAAGTGAGATCTTGTTGGATTCGTCTAATCACATATATTTAGAATATTACAAATATGTATTTGATTACATAAAATGTGGGTCCGTAACACTTAAAAAAGAACGGATGTAAGTATTATTTAATATAATTATATAAAATTAACTTCACATACCCCCTCTAGCTCATCATACCAAAAAAAAAAAAAAAAAAAAAAAAAAAACTAACCCTGATCAGTCCTGATCAAAAACAGTTTGGTTGCATCATTCCAAACGTTTATTTGGCAAAATGATCATCTATCTGACTTATTAACCTAACCTTTTTATTATTGATTCTGATATTGATAATTATAGTATGAGTTGTCTGGTAGAACTTTAATTTGGTCTACCCAAAAATTATTTATTTGTATTTGCAGAATTTCAGAACTATATATATTAAAACAACAAATGACTTGATAGAAAAATAATATTACTGCAATTAATTCTTAGGGTCATCATGACTACTAATTAAACTAAATTTCTGATCTCAAAATTAATTACTTAAGCTGTACAACTCAAAATTGGTGTTAATTCAACCATTTTTTTCGGATTTAAAAAGTAAATAAAACACACATACACACATTCATATGAATATCAATGTTTTTTTTTTTGGTCAGTTTACCTGTAACCTTTAATTTTTTTTATTCTACTTAATTCAATTTAACATTTAATTGATTTTAAATTAAAAGGATATTTTACTCGTCATATTCTTTTGAATATTTAATATAATTAGAAAGTTGACAATATTTTATGAATGCATTACGAAAAGTGAATGTTCTCCATGTAATATACTCCTCCGTTTTTAAAAATTTTTAACCTTTGCATAGTAAACAATATTAATTGAGTAATTTTGATTCGATTTTTTAACACAGTTACATAAGATAAAATATAGTCAAGTGAGATCTTGTTAGATTCATCTAATCACGTAGTTTTATAATATTAAAGTTTTATAATTTTTTATTTTATAAAATTTGAGATATTACTCTTTAAAAATGTGCATTGGATTGCGTGAAAACAATGAATGTTAAAATTTTTTGAATAAGGAGGTGGTACTACAGAAATTGAATATTTTGCAGAAATTGAATATTTTGCATGTCCAATTAAGATCAGAAGCATTCATTATTTAGTTGGTTGTAAAAAAAAGGGTTGTCCGTAAATCATTATTAAAGCTAATAAGTCTATGAAGAATATGTTCAACGATTCAAAAGCATCTTCTCTTTAGTTGTATTTATTTTATCAGGCCAAATTTGACTAAAATCTCACCCAATTATTATTTTTATTACTTTGAATGTGGCATTTTAATTAATTTCTAGAGTTTATATACCTTTGACTGGACTTTATGATCATACCCACATGTTTCTACAAAATAACAAGATTTCAGGTAACTAGGGATATTTGTTTTAGTAAATTATTAAGATGACATAAATAATACGTTATACGTACTACTATTGAAATTATAAAAAAAAAAAAAAAAAAATTGGTGAAGGAACGTGTAAGATATAACCATCTTTTCATCAAATTTTGCATTTTGAAACCATTATTCTAAAGAACACTTAACTTTCAAAATTCAATATTAATCATTTTGATTGATCCAAAATTCCCTAGTTAATTAAATGAACAATCACTACAAGAAAATGCGCGATTACCGACCCCAAAATGGGGTCGGTAATGAGGTTTTACGGGTCGTCTTCGCCGTTACTGACCCCAAACCCGGGTCGGTAATATTCTGGTAGGTAAACTGGCGCCGACCAAGGGAGCTTGGGGTCGGCGGTTTTACCGACCCCTTTACCAACCCCAAGTGGGTCGGTAACTTTACCGACCCCAAATGGGGTCGGTAATCAGGGGTCGTGGACCTTGTGGTCCAGAAATTACCGACCCCAATTGGGGTCGGTAAATCTCTTACATGAAATAAAATGTGCTCAGGAGAGCTCGAACCCACCAACTCAACATACGTAAGCCCACAATTTTAACCAGCTGGGCTACCTCTTCGGACGACCAATTAAAGCCTTCCCAAATATTAAAGCCTTCCCAAATAT
Organism: Hygrophila difformis; assembly: GCA_030278955.1. Lineage (NCBI taxonomy): Eukaryota > Viridiplantae > Streptophyta > Magnoliopsida > Lamiales > Acanthaceae > Hygrophila > Hygrophila difformis. The sequence continues at coordinate 61,603,649 of JAOANR010000003.1, forward strand.
GTTTTGGGATATGTTGAAGGGAGAGCTCGAACCCTGGTGCGAAACTCCCTTGCGCGCGCGTGTGCCATCCGGATAGCCTACATTTCATGTCATTATATGTAAAACTTTATATATAACATATATAAATAAAAATATGTAAATTAGTAACTAAATAAAATAAAAACTCAAATTATATTAATCAAATAATAAATAATTTTTAATTAAATAAAACATACAATAAAATTAATTAAATTAAAAAATTGAAATCCATGAATTAAATAAAATAATAAAATGATTCAAATAAATAAATAATTAAATTATAATATTAATAAAAAATATTTAATAAAAATATTAAATAAATAATAAAAATGGAAAAAATAATAAAAATTTTAAAAAATTGAGAAAAACTACAGACCCCAATTGGGGGTCGGTAATGGGTAACTAATACCATAAAAAAATTTTTAAAAAAATAAAAAAAATTACCGACCCCAATTGGGGTCGGTAATACCATAAAAAATAAAAAAAAATGGAAAAAAACTACAGACCCCATTTGGGGTCGGTAATGGGGTCGGTAACAATTACCGACGCCATTTGGAGTCGGTAATTGGGTCGGTAACGCCGGCCATATTTATTGTGGTCGGTATTTTGGTTGTCGAATGCCCTGGGTCCCAATAACGGTTAAATATTACCGACCCCATTTTGGGGTCGGTAATGGGGTCGGTAAATCCGATCCAGACTATGGTGGTCGGTAATTGGAGTCGGTAATTGAGTTTTTTCTTGTAGTGAATAGTCAGAAGCCGATATAGTTTTCTGGGGGTAAAAACACCTACAATGGCCTCTGGCTATTGTGACATGATTATTTTTATAATTAACAAAATTAAAACACGAAATTAATAATTATCAATACACATAGATATCTATGTTTCTGGTTCTTATTCGTGTGTATATTACACTACAAAAATTTTGCGGGAAGGTGAAGAAAGGATTTCGTTGCCTTGTTCATGACCTGGTGCACTAGCCAGGCGGCAAACAAGTTGACGAAATTTGGCAGGCAACAAAATTTTAGGTGACGACTTCAATAAAGTTTCATTGCCAATTTCATCGCCTTCCCGTGAATTTTTTGTACTGTTATATTATTCACTTCATAGTATATATAATATGGAAGGGGCGAGTTTATATTTGTTTATGAAGAGTAGGGTCTAAAAATTTTGGGTGTGCTAATGTGTTATAATAGGAAAAAGTTCAACTTTGTCCTCATTGGTGATCCACACATATTTAACTTTAAAGCTGCGGTCGTTCCTTAATTAATTAATTGAAGTATATATTAGGTTACGGTTATGGTGCAATCACCGAAAACCACAGTACATCAAGGCACTAATATCAACTGTTCATTTAAAATCCAACGGTTCAAAATGTAAAGGGTAAAATTGTCCAAAAAATTTATAATGTCAAGTCGCTGAAAATACACACAATGATATCAATGAAAAAATACTATATATGTCGCTGAAATACACACAACTTTTTGCTAAAATACATATAGCTCGTCGCTAAAATACACTTAGCTCGTCGCTGAAAATATAATAAACCAAAGAATTGGGGTTCCAACTTTTATGAAGTCGCTGAAATGCACAATATCAAGTCGCTTACTATAGCTTATCGCTGAAATATACTATAAAGTGTCAGTGAAATATACTACACTACGTCGCTGAAAATATACGGAAGACGCGCTGAAAACAATGTGCGTGCATGTCGCTGAAAAATAATATATTAATTAACAAATCGCTGAAAAGTATATACGTTGTCGCTGAAATGTACTAAAGTATATTTTGTAGTAATATAGCAAAATTACGTTTTGACCCTTCCAGATCATCTCAACCGTTGATTTTAAAACTTAATCAATGGTGGAGAATTTCCGCAGTACATCATGTCATTCCTCTTAGTCGCACCCTAACAATTGCCTTAGTATTATATGATGATTTGTTTCTATGAAATCTGGTTATATATAGAAGGGTAGGGTTGGTTTTAATTTGCCCGTTGAAGCTAATAATGCATAATGTCGTTTTATTAATGTATATTGTCCTTTGTGATTGTTCTAATCCCTGTGTCTTACTATTCCAACATCTCATTTTGGCAGTGAATTTGAATTTGCTTAAATAATGGGGTGACTTTTCTAACCCCAAGCATGATTTCAAATGTACATGGAGGCTACCTATACTCGTAAACGATAAATATATATATATATATATATATATATATATATATATATATCGTTTAATTAATTCAAATTTTATTTCTAGAAAGATTTTTATTTTTTAATTAGTGAAATCAGTCACTAACTTTTGTTAGCTACTAAGTTTCGATTGATCACGAACTCTCACCAAAACACAATTAGTTAAGGTTGTGTTTGGTAAAAACACTAATATTTAGCGTTTGGAATTTACAAATCACCATAAATAATAGTAGATATTTTACATTCTAATAGTTAAATTTTAAACTCAGCCCCTAAACTTTAAACTATTCCACTCCCTAATTATAGAGTATGTTTGGGAAATAATTAGAGTTTAACGTCTTGAGTTTGGAGTTTAGAGTCTGGAGTTTGAAATTAATGGTGAAAAATAGTTTTAAGTTTGAATAATGGTGTTTGGTAATGCAATTTTTAATTATAGTTTAGGGTTTGGAGTTTGGAACGCTAAAAGTTGGAGAGATGAGCGTTCAGAGTTTAGAGATTAGAGATTAAAATTTGACAGTTACTGTAATTAATGTTTAGTATATATATGATTTTAGACTATTTTTAGTATGTATTTAAAAACTAAAGGCTAATCGTTTGTTCCTAAATGCAACCATAATTTTAAACTCAAAAACCAAATAACTTTTTTCAAAATTATCCCAATTTAAAATTACTTTTCACCATTAATTTCAAGTTCCAAACTCTAAATTATACTCCCTCTGTCCCAACTAAGATATCATGTTTGACTTCTGCACACAATCCAATGCACTTTTTTAATAATTAATATTTCAAAAATATATAAAAGTAAAAATTATGTAAAATAAAATATTCGAAAATTATACAATTAAACGAATCTAACAAGATCAAATTCGACTATTTTTTTCAACTACATCTTACAATAATATTTAGTCAAAGTTGAACAGTGAACAATGTAAAAAAGTCAAACAGGACATCTAAGGTGGACGGCGGAGTAATTATTTCTCAAACATTACCTTAGACAACCACACTATTTTTTTTCATTAATAAAATCAAGCCACAAAAAAATACTTCCTCCGTTTTTATTTGTTTGCTACGGACCCACATCGCATGCAGTCCAATGTACATTTTAAACTGTTAATAACTCAAGTTCGGTAAAAGTGAAAATTCTATAAGTTTCATATTTAAAAACTACATGACGAGACGAATCTAATAAGATCACACTTGACTATATTTTAACTTGTATAGCTATGAGAAAAATTGAAATCAAAGTAGTTCAATGAATAGTGACAAAACTTACAATGTAGCTAACAATAAAAAACGGAGGAAGTAATAAGTAAGACACCAAGATAGAAGTATATAATAAGGAAATCGTTTTCATTCCCTTTATACCTTATTAATTGCAAATAGTTAAGCATGGGTTTAAAATTCTAATAGCTAGTGATTTCTTTGACCTAAATACAATAATATTTACATCACCAAATTAGAAGTTGTCTAGAAGCATAACTGCATAAGCGCATCTTACCAATTTGACAAATACTATATATTAGTATATGCTTCAATTCAATTGACTCACGAAAACCCTAAAAAAAATATACATTGATTCATACATATATATATATATATATATATATCGTCTTCGTCAGCCGGCCCCAAAGCAGGCTGGCCGGCCGAAGCCCCCACCCCCCCGCCTCCTTACATATATATACATACACATGTATATACCGTACACCCACCACAGACATCCAAACTTTGTATCTCGTTGAAGAAACCGATGTGCAGAGGTTATAAAGGTAATAAAGTCAATCACAAACCCTAACCCTAAAATCTGACAAAATTATTAATTATTGTAATAAATGAGGCAACCTGGGGCGTACTCGAAGCTGCTGTCGGAGAAAAGCGGGCCGCACTCGCTGCCCCTGGCGAGGATCAAGAAAATAATGAAGAAATCGAGTGAGGAGGTGAAGATGATATCGGGCGAGGCACCTATCGTGTTTTCGATGGCGTGCGAGCTTCTGGTGGAGGAGCTGACGAAGAGGGCGTGGGCCGCGACGCTGAAAGGGAAGAGGAGGACAATGCACAAGGAGGATGTCTCGGCGGCTGTTGTTGAAACCGATATTTTCGACTTCCTTGTTCATCTTGTTGTGTCTGATCATCATCCTCAGTCTTCTACTGCTGCTGCTGCTGGGGATCAGACCAAAGATGAAATGAAGCTCTGAAGTATGTCTCTTGTAATAAAGATGGTCTGGTGGTCTTGGCTAAGTATATGTATTGATTGATTTAATTTATTTCATGTCTTGACATAATCAATGGTCTAGTTAGCTATAATTGATACGGAGCATATATATATTGACAATTCTATGATCAATCTAGGTTTTTTTAAAAAAAATAAATAAATAAAATAAAATAAATTAAAATCATAGTCATTTTGTAGCTTTACATTTAAATTGATGGCAACCAGAAGCGAAATGATTTCGTATTGAAATTTTCAAGAAGAGATTATTGTACCAGATTGATAAATACTGTATAAAGACAGCATCAAAAAGGGGGTTCGCCCTTGATGGGTGAGGCTAGAATTGCGAAAAATAGCATATTAGAAAACTAATTGTGTCATAGGTAACGGCAAGTGAATGAAATTTGAAATACTAGTTCACAAGAAAGTTCAATATGTTCTTTTCACCCAATCCATACATTCCATTCCATTCCATTTGATTTGATTGATTATTGTAGTTTTTGGATACATACATATATATTATGTTGTTTTTACAATATGTGTAATTTTGGGACAACCTAGTCCCACACTTAAGATTTGCTGCGAGACCCTTTGTAGAAGCAATAGTGGCCTTTCAAGGCAACGAAATTATAGAAGTTGTTGTAACAAAACATTTTAGCTACAACATCAGCTTGATAGGGAATTAAAAATTTCAATCATGAAATACTAATACTATTTATTTAGTCCCCTGACGGCATTGCTTACAACACATTACACATTTAATAGTTTGATGACGAAAACAATAGTTATTGCCAATAAGTTGATTTCTTTGTTGAGAGCTTATTTTAGTAACACTTGCTTTTATTGGCAACTTTAAGATCTCGTCGTCAAGTCATGAATAAAACAAATTACACATTTGCAACAATTATTTTTTCTTTTTTGGAGACAATGCAATGTCAGAACAATATATACATAATCAATGAATTAATCATATTGCTCAAAATTATGGTAAAATGAAGTTTGAAAAATATTAGATGATCTTGTCTTGTGGTTGGCTTAGAGGGTGTTTGGATTAGGGTTTGGATTAGCGATATAAAATAGATTATTTAATTATTGCGTTTTCAAAACGTAAATAATGAGGTTTGCAGCACCTTTTTATAGCGGTTAAATTGATTATCTGCGTTTTGAAAACGCAATAGCAGATAATTCATTTTCTTGTAATCAATCAAATGGTCATGTGACATTATTTAACAAAACGAATTACTACAACACAATCAGATTTAAGGAGATTTGAGACAGATTCACAGTACATTGATTGTATCATTATAACATGTCAATAGTCATCATTCAGAATCCACCAACAAGGTAAGAAAAAGAAACCAGGAAGTCTTGAACCCTGCAGACGGGAGGGGAATCAAGCATCTAAACTTTGCTCAACTCATGATGCTCTGCAGAGCCTCCATAATCATCAGCAGAAAAAACACATAAGGAAACTCGATACGACAAACAGTTTATGTATAAGCGAACAAGCGCCTGCCTAACAAGTTACAAGATGAACTAAGCAGGATGACAGACAGAAAACCCAACAAATGCTTCATCAATAGCGCTCCTCCGAGCCATTGACATACATCCTAGTCTTCCGGTACAAATCATAGCTAAATCTAAATTCCATCCTATTTCTGCTGCAGAGACAGGTAAAGACATCATCATATCGTGTACTTATTGTATTAGATTAATGTTGAATTTAGAATAACATAAACATACATGTATAACTCTACCTGCACAGCATTTTGTTAGCTTTCAGTGACAATAAATAGCTTCATCAATTACAGGGGGGATCTGTTTTATTTCTGTACCAAGCTCCTGCTCAATCCTGTACCTGTTATGGAGATAGGCAATTAAAGACGAAAATCATGTGAAGAGACTAGAGAGAGAAGAAAAAAAAAAGTAGATATTCAAATCAACACATACAAGTTGAAACGATCCTCATAAGTAATCAGATTCACAGCTAAACCAAGATGTCCAAATCTCCCGGAGCGACCCACCTAAACAAGCACAACACAGGCATTATTACTTCAGTTCATTCAAACATGTGTCCATCATTTGGATGAAAACATCTTGCTTTGAGGGAAAATAACTTGTTTCTTTACTCATTGAATTCAACATACCCTGTGCAGATAAGTTTCTGAATTTTTTGGGAAGTCAAAATTTATGACTACATTGACAGCCTGAATATCAATTCCTCTTGTAAATAAATCTGTAAGCATTGTTGAAAATGATATTAGTCATGCATATAGCAGAGAAGCATATGAATATCACCAACCGAGTGAAAATTTTACATTTAATGGGAATGACAAACTTTGAATATATGTGTGATTCTTGATCTACAGATTGCTACAAATAGTACGTAACAAAAAGGATAATGGAGCTACATGCTGCACTTCACGCATTATTCATGGATGGCCAATGCAACATTGTTTTTATTTTATTTTTTTGTCTCTAAACTACATGGTCGTGGCCTTGTCAATCTACATTTATTCCATTAATGGAGAGCTTATAGCATAGTCAAGCATATAGCAGGGAAGAATATGAAAAATCATAGTACATAACTCAGAACTAAAAAGATTCAAAAAATTAAAAACTTGCTTAGTTCAACTTCAATTTATTATCAGCAAGGTGTGAAACATGTGATAAACCATTTTGAAGGAAGGCCAAATTACCTATCAAAGTGACATCTTAAGACAAAAGAGCATACCAGTACAAACAAGATTCCGACATGCACCATTTCGAAAGTCATGAAATACTCTGTTACGATGATCTTGCAGCATTCTAGCATGAATATAAAAGCAAGAATAGCCCAGCTCTGTGATTTTCTTGGCCAGCAGCTCCACACGATTCACAGAATTGCAAAAGATTATTGACTGGTAAATTTGGAGCTGTAAGAAAAGTTCAATTGTAACATGGTTTCCAAAGAAGAAAAGAAAGGTCACAGGAAACAAATCTACAGAAGGGAAGTCAAACCTTAGAAAAGAGTGTGTTCAGGCAGTGCACTTTCTGTCTTTCTTCCACAAAAGCATAATACTGGGTGATACCTTTCAGCGTTAACTCATCCATGAGATTGATGACATAGGTCTCCCTCAAATACCTCTCTTTAAAATCTTTGACAGTTACTGGAAATGTAGCTGAATACATCAAAATTTGTCGATTGGGTGGAAGGAATGCGATCAGCTGCTCCACTGATGGTTGAAACTCAGGAGATAATAGTTTGTCAGCCTGCAATTTGAGATCCAAGAAAGTTTTGAAGCTCCATTGAGCAGCACACTAGCACAGATTAGGAGTACATGAAAACAGTAACAGGTTACAGCTTAGAAACCTCATCCATGATAAGTATTGAAATATTCTTCAAATTGCATATCCCCTTTCTGGTGAGATCAAGTATTCTTCCTGGGGTTCCAACCAGTAAATGGACAGGTTGGTACAATCTCATTATATCATCTCTGAGACTGGTTCCTCCTGTCGAAACCATGACTTGAACCTTCAAGTGCTTTCCTAATTCCTTACACACTTGAGAAGTTTGGAGTGCTAATTCTCTTGTTGGGACTAGTATGACAACTGTAGATATCATTGAAAAAATACTTAGAACTCATCCAAGGAAAATAGCAGAATAACAAGACCAACCTAAGGAACAATAAAATCATCAGAGGCGAAGAAATAGTCTTAATTTTAACTCCAAACGCTTTTGTAACATTTTGAATGATATAAAATCTTCTAAAGATACTTTGTAAAGTAAGATTAAACATGTTTACACTAACTTTTCCTTGGCCCTCTGCATCCAACATTGAAGAATATGTAACCAAATAACTGGACTAACACATCAGTTCTTCCAGGCAGTTTTCGGCATTAAGGTTCTGGTCATTGCTCCCATTACATGAGTGTGGTAATTGAAAAAAATTCATTAATTTGAGAAATTAAATTATAATAATGCACCAAAAATGTTCATAAATTCATACAATGATGAACTATTCTGTTTGAAATTCTTCATGAATTTGTTTTCATAGTAAAATATATAAATTGGGACAACAAAGACAAACACTAATACCAATATAGTATAGGTACCTTGAATGGCATTGACATCTGAATCAATTTTTTCAAGTGCGGGGATACAAAATGCAGCAGTTTTCCCTGTACCATTTTTGGCTCGGGCAAGAATATCACTTCCAGTGAGCGCAATGGGAATACTCTCTTCCTGAATGGGAGAAGGTCTTTCAAACCCCTTCTCATATATACCCATCAACAGCTCACGTTTCAAAAAGTAATCTTCAAATTCATTTCCTTTTGTTGCAGTAACATCCTGATTAAAAGAATAAATTAATGAGGCAGCCAAAAAACTTTACTGTGATGGCATTGAATTTAATACCCAGAAAGACTAATGCAACAAAAAATTCCCCTTTTCTCACAATTTAATTAAAAGGAAATAAAGAGGAAGTCATGCATGCTTTTATTAACAATACTACACAAAAGAATGAGATTATGCTTGCTTTTTCACCTGTCAATCTTGGCATTAGTCTCCGCGTATATATCTGTGGGAAATGCATCTATTCAAGAATGTCCACATGGCATACTAATGTGCGTATCTCATTTATTTAAGATCCCAATAAAGATTCCAAGTATTGCACAAAGATAACAGGCAGGATCTATCAATGAATTTAAGGATACAAAGAAAACGGCGAATAAAGACAAAACAAAGCACAATCCTAAGTTCATCCTTGAGATTTAGGTACTGGAACACTGTCCTTTTTGGGAAAGGATATCCGTTGGCAGCAGCTAACGGCTGTTCCTTGTAAACAGAGCGAAGCAAAATGACAAAACTGTGATTACTAAATACAAATTTGAAGTGTTAAAAAAAAAATTATTATTGATTGCATTCCTAGCCATTTATTTTGGCAGTTGCACCAACTCTCGCAATAAAGATTGGCGAGCATGCTAGTTTTCCATGCAAGCCCGTGGCATCATATAAATACTCGAAGGTATATTTCTTCTGTAGATTTTGAAGATCAAAACATTTGATAAACGCTTTCATCATCAAAGAGTTTCAATAAACTCTAGTGAGTAAAGAATTTCACTTCAGCTGCTTGATCATATATTTTTGAAGAATTTCAAGACCTGAAGAGATCAATGCCAAAATAACACGTAAAAAGAAGAACAAAAGGCCTTGGGCATGTAATGTAGTAGATGTAATATACTGAGGTAGTTTATCACAAATCAAACAAGTATGAGAGAACGATGAGGAACACAAAAGCATTAAGAAGCTAAGAAAGGTAAGGGATTCATATACTGTTACACACATATCATGCTCTTAAATCTCCTCTTCAACAATTTAATATTCATATTCTTACATCTTAAGGCCAAATACCATAATACTGTGCTATATTCACAGCATTTCTTTTAGGTGCAGCTAATAAATCATATCTCTTAGTTCATCTTCCTACTGACTGACAAAATAATATGATTCAAGCTTCTATAATACATAGAGAAACGTCCCATGGCTGCCCAAATCCCTAAAGAGGAATATAATCACAAAATATTGTAGTAAAAATCTAGAACTATCATCTTACCTCTGTCTTGTGCCGGGTGTCTGTTAACGGAATATTCAATTGGGCCTTCCAATCTCGAGAGCTACTTCCCCGAAACAAGTTGAGGAAAAAAAAAGTGCAATCAGAGAGCAGCACACCAGAAATACTGAAAAATTGAACAACGACAAGCCACATTTGCCCGATTGCATGAAGTAACTATTTTCCGGTTACCATCCCTTTCCAAACTAGAAAAATAAAAATCTGTATACAACCGTTCCATGAGTTCCAGTTTTCACTGTAATTACGCATGGGTACGTGGGAAGCATGACAAACAAAAATGCAACAGGAGTAAAACTTTCCAATTTCCAATTGAATTCAGAATAGAAGAATTCGTTCAAAAGGGTTAAATTGAGGAAAAAAAAAAAATTACGTGGAACCGGACGCTTTATGAGACCGCACAGCTTTATCAACTTGGTACGAAGATTCGGGTACGTTGGTGCGACTAGGGTTTCGCCTCGTCCACTGCTGCAGCTGGTTCTGAGCGGCTCGTTGTGCATAGGGAGGCTGCTCCATTTGCTGGTAATACGTGTTCCGGTTATGATAATTAGGGTTCGGACCTCCCCTTTCCCCTCCCCCTCCACCTCCGCCTCCGCCGCCGCGGCTGATGCCGATACCCGGCGGATATCGTCCTCTTCCATTATAATTGTTCATCGAAGAGAATATATATCAATGTGTGCGGGAATTAATGAGGCCTCGATGGTAAAGATTGAGAGGAAATGGAATTGAATTGGAAATCTTGCTGTAAATTGGAGGAATTCTTGTACCCTTGGGAGCGGTGAAGTTGATCGTATATATGGCCACGTTAGGGAGCAAAATGATGAAATTGAAAGGATACTAAAGATATAGGGACTAAAATTGAGATATAAAGAAACCTTTAAAATTTCTAAAAGTTCGAGACGAATCTAACAAGATCTCACTTGCCTATATTTTAACTTATATAACTATAATAAATCATTAAGTTAAAGGGTGTGTGTGAATAGTGTTCAAAATTTATATGGAGTTATTATAAAGAAATGGAGAGAGTATATAGTCCCTCCGTTCTTTTTTAACTCTACCATTTGCATAGTTGATATTATTATCAAGTAACTTTGATTCAACTTTTTAGCACAATTATATAAGATAAAATATATTTAAGTGAAATATTGTTGGATTCGTCTAATCGCGTAGTTTTATAATATTAAATTTTTATAATTTTTATTGTATATAATTTGAGTTATTAATGATTAAAAATATGTATTGGATTGCGTGCAGTGTAGAAATAGAGAAGTTATAAAAAAATGGAAGTAGTATAAATATATATATATATATATATATATTTCCTTTTTAAAAAATAGATATACCGATCATTTATTGAGATGAGCTCGGATGCTCTGCCCAACTCACACTAATGAATTTCGAGTCCGACCACTATATACTTTTTTTTCCTTTTAAAAATAATTGCCAGTTGAAATTTTTTAGGCATATTAAAAATATTAATAAAATTATCACAATGTTTATACTTAATCAGTTGGCTTGAGTAAATTGAGATTCTAGTCGCTCAAAGGTCTCGGGTTCGAGCCTTGTGTATGCAAAAAAACTGCTTTAGGAGAAGCGCCCTTAATTGGCCATACAAATCCTCGAACAATTAGTCCTGAGTCCAATGTGGCCTGAGGATACCCGATTTATTCACAATGTTTATACTAAATCTATATTTTATAAGGTATGTAGTTGAAAACTTGAAATAATAATATATAATAGAGTAGGATAGAAATGAAAAACTAGTATTTTGTTTAATTTTGGCTTACATTAAACAAGGAAATGAATAAGTTATGAGAGATGTTTGGGAGTTAGTACGTAGATTTGGAGAGAGAATTGTGTGACAATTTGCTCTTCAAATCCGCTAGCGGATTTGTACGCTCTCAAACATCTCAATTCTACTTTACCAATATATATATATATATATATATATATATATATATATATATATATATATATATTTGGAGCCATTGAAGACCTGGAAAAGAGTAGTGGGAGCTCATATCACACAATTATAAAGGGAACAAATGGGGGTATCGTTAAATGTACAACAATATTTAGTTGTATATACAACTAATAGCTGGTGCACACGTATGCTGTCCTGAATTCAATAGTTTGTTTGTCATGGAAACAGAAACAAGAGTGGTGTGGGTGTGAAAGGGTTCCTGTGCTGGAAGGCCTTTTGCAAGCACATACTGGACTAAATTGGGAACGCTAGATTAAAAATTATATTGATTGTATGGTATGGATCAACTTATGGTAAAAATGTAACTAAGATATGCATTATTTTATTTTGTATATTTTATTCTGAAAAAGCTTTCAGCTTTCAGCTTTTTTAATACAATAATGATGAACCACCGCCGGCTACTCATTACCGGAGATGAAAACGATTGGAGAGGAGAATGTGACTCTACAAATCCAAATATACTGAAGAGCGATGAAGAAGACGAAATCCAATTAGATTTAAAAAAAAATACAATTTATTTCCATATCTAATTTAAATTTCAAAAGATACAAGATTTACTTTTATTTTCCGGAAGATAAAATCCTCTGCCAGAACTCTCACCTGCGATATATATCCAGAACTCTCACCTGCGATATATCTAACATTTACCATAACTCTTACCTTCGCCGCTCTATCTAACCTTTGCCAGAACATTCCGTCTCACCTTTGCTCTATGCGATCTCTTCTACTTCCTCCGTTCCCAAATCTTTTTTACATACCCCACTGCGCACGCAGTCCAATACACATTTTGAATCAATAATAACTCAAGTTTGGTATATGTAAAAATTCTAAAAGTTCAATATTTAAAAACTACACGACGAGACGAATCTAACAAGATCCCTCTTGACTATATTTTAACTTGTATAACTATGATAAAACTTTAAATCAAAGTGCATTGCTGAATAGTACCCTAAAACCAAATGTCTTAAACATTTGGGAACGGAGGAAGTATTCAGTATATCAATACAACACATCCCTAATGAATGCAGATGAAGCCAAAACATTCAGTTTCTCTAGATGACAACCATAACCTTCTGTGTTGACAGCCATAACATTTTGTTTTCCCATATGAAGCATTCTGTGACACCAATTATATAACATTTAGTCCGGTAAAAGATTCTGTTATAATACATTGAGGGGACCAAATATCTGTTATGTGAACTAAAGCAGGCATTGTGTATGTGTAGCTGTTATATAGCAACCATTCTCTTTTAACTAACATGGCATTCTGTTTTAGTACATGAAACATTCTGTGTCACGAATCATAACATTCATTTTTGTTTATAGCAAACATTCTGTTTTGACAATCATAGCATTCTGTTTTACCTCCAAAAGCATTATGTGTCAAGATCATACCATTCTGTATTGTCTATAGTTAACATTCTTTTATAAAACTTACTAAACATTCTTCGTATGCCTCATCAGGTGTTGTGAATGTCTTATTCATCCAGTCATAACTGAGAGACATAGTTCCACTCACTGTATACAAAATAAATTTCCTCAAATGTTAGAATGTTACATAAATATTCCACTTATTTCACATTGGGACATGCCTAGCCAGTGAGAGAGAATGTGAGAAGCTTTCAAACAGAATCTGATCACATTACAAACAGAATGTTATATCACATAGTGCGAATTCAATTTAACAGAATGGTTGGGACTTAGTAACAGCATGTTAGCATGTTATGTAATTCTAGACAGAATGTTTGCATCCTAAATCTACAAGTAATGAATTTTGGAATTCAAATCATCAATCTTACCCTAAATCGGAAAGCTAACCGGTGGCAGAGCTTGATTTAAATGTGTTTATAATGTATTGTCTATTAAACCAAATCGAAAGAGCTTACCCGGTATGTTATCATCTTCGGCTTCATTCACCATTGGATTATCTTCACCATTTCGCGTAGTATCTTCTTCTTCCTCCAGAATATTGCCTTCATTCACCATTGGAATATCTTTAGCATTTCCCATTGTATCCTCTTCTTCTTTCTCCAAAATATCTTCTGATTCACCAGGAATCTTGTTCAAATCAAGATAAACCGTTGCCTCCTATTTCTTGCATGAAGTGATACCTCCACCACCGTTTTCCCCGACGGTCTTTTCTCTTCTTCAACTAATTTGCTCTACTCATGGTGGTTGCTTATGAAATAAGCCCGGAAACGTTTCAATTCAAAACTCCAGCTCTGCATATTCAGGGTTACAAAGAAAGTGAAAAGTAAAGAAAGAATGATAGTGTTCAAAAAAAGATGTGGTGATGATGATGAGAGTACAATTTTTTTATTTAAATTAATAAAAATAAGGAAAAGACAGAATTATCCTTGCCATGAATATAGACCCTTGGATCAAGATTTTATCTAAGGGTGGAGATAGTTTCCAGCACATCTTACCCAGGATAGGAACCAAACCGGTGTGGGTGTGGGCAGCCTTGATCTGATCCACTTTATCACTGAATTGGGCCGAAAATGACAAATCAAGAGGCTAGATTGCTTTTGGCCCAATCAATTTAATTAAGCAATGGGGATTGAACTCACAATCCCAACTAAGCCAACTTGATTTTTTCACTGTTAAGTCGCTGTTTCACATTGAAATAATAGTGAATTTAAAAATTCATTAATTATATTTTTTTTTGGTGACACAGCCTAAGAAGGCGAGCAAAGAAAAAAGAAAACAAAATTAGGAAAAGCTAACACAAAGTCATGCTAAGCCACTAACTACGAAAATAAATCGTGTCTGCTGCATCCATCTCCACAAACGTCTTGACATCGTCTGGCGGGAATGCCCATGTCGTATAAAGTTCCTCCAACCGGGCCGCCCTCCTCGCAAAGGCATCGGCCACCTGATTACCCTCGCGGTACACATGCCGTAATTGGCAACCCTCCATGGCTTGCAAACAACGTCGAATCCCTGCAATGAGAGGCCAAAAGGTATGGCACACCTCCACCGAAGTATGGACCAATCTGACCACCTCCATGGAGTCGACATAGCAACGACTCAAGATCAAACCAGCAGTAGAAGCCAACTCCAGCCCCAGTTTCAATGCCAGCAGCTCGACCTCAAGGACGGATCTGTGATGAAGTTGACCGCAGCAGCCGAGTGTCCACTCTCCAGCCGAACTGCGCACCACTGCCCCAAATCCGGACAGCCCCTCATTAGCAATGACACACCCATCCGAGTGTAAAATCCAACCTTCATCAGCTTGTTGCTTCCAACAGACCTCGCGGACCTGGCGTGAGACTGGATGCCGCTGCAATTGCTCCCCTAAGACGCGTTGAAGCATACTCGCCCGATGAAGAATACATTCCGTATTAGCAGACACACCCCTAAAGATTTTAGCATTACGCTCTTTCCAGAGTTCCCACAACAGCGCTAGAAAATAAGCTCCTCGCATGCGAAACCTCCACTCAAGCCAATGGTGAACACCTCCATCAACCACAGCATGGACAGCATTATCATGCTCCAAGCCCCCTCGACGCCAGACCGCCGCCGCCCAATAACAAGTAAACAAGGCGTGCTTCCAATCATCAACCTCCGTGCCACATATAGTACATAAAGGCGAAGCCGCCATACCACGGCGATAGCGCAACGCATTGCATGGGAGAGCACCATGTCCAAGAAGCGACATGAACAAACCCACTTTCTCGGGAATGCCCGACTTCCACATCCAAGTCCATCCCGCTCCCTCGCCCTCATGCTTAGCAAGCCAAGAATATCCAGATCGAACCGTATATCGACCACTCAAATCCCCACGCCAATGTAAAGCGTCGGGGACCAAAGGCGACAATACAGGTGCCGGGGATTGCATTATGGCCTCGCGGAGGTCAGCCGGGAGCCATGTGTAGACACTCTCCAGGTGCCATTGTCCGTTGCTAATTATATCTTTAATCTGCAGATGCACATCATTATAATGGACAAAAGGAACCTTAGCTGTGAGCGACTCTCCATTCCACCAAGGGACATACCACAGGGAGCTGGTGCCATTGCCAATCCGGACCCCATACCCTGTCTGAAAGCGGTCTCCCACCTTATGCAACATTTTCCAAACTTTAGTGCTTCGGTAATGAGGCTGCGGGAGCAATCCAGGGGCAAGTCCATATTTTTCGCGGAAGACTTTCACCCACAACTTATCGGACTGAAAGAGTAAATCCCAAACCAGACGCCCCAATAAAGCGAGGTTCATCAATCTAGCCGAACGGATGCCGAGCCCCCCAAACTGCCTAGGCCGAGCCACACTTTCCCACTTAACCAAATGAATGCCACGCCCATCCGGACCCTTCCAAATCCAGCGCCTAAGGATGCGGTCAATCCGAACACAAACACTTTGGGGCAAGAGATGGATTTGCATGGGGTAGACGGGAATCGCCGCCAACACTGCTCTTGCTTTCGTGACGCGGCCAGCTTTGTTAAGCAAAAAACTAGACCACAAACTCAACTTATCCTCCAATCTCTTAAGCAAAAAATCAAAATGTGCTATCCGCATCCGACCTTGTATGATAGGGAAACCGAGATATTTACCAATGTCTGTGCCAATCTGAATACCCAGGTGTTGTACCAGCCACTCCTTCTCCATAGGGGTTGAATGGGGAGATGTAATAGCAATAGACTTTGCAGCATTCATATGGAGACCGGACCTTGTGCCAAACCGTTTCAAAACATGCGCCATGCAAAGGACACTTTCTTCCGTTAAGGCAGAACAGAAAATAAGATCATCCGCGAACATCAAATGTGACACCCCTATACCATTTTGTTGCAATTGAATCGGCTGCCATCGCCCAGCCTCAACCTCCTCCAGAATAGTCCTTGATAATTTTTCCATAACAATGACGAACAAGTACGGAGACAGCGGATCTCCCTGCCTGAGGCCACGACCAACTGAAATATTTCCCACAGGGGAACCATTCCAAAGTATAGAGAAACTAGAAGAGGTCACACACTTCATGATCAATTGGTGACAAAATTCACTAATTATATTGAAAATTACATAGTTACATAATTGATAACACAAAATCGATGCTTAAGATTTCTGTTCAGACCATTTTAATATAATTCATTATTGTTTTCCTAAGTAGTACTCCTTCCGTCTAATAATTGTGGTTAAATTTAACTTTTGACATTGTTCATTGGTTATTTTTGACTCAATTTTATTTTATTGATGCAAGAAAAAAAAATAGTCAAGTGTGATCATGTTAGATATATTTAATCGTATAGTTTTAAAATATATGTTTTATATAATTTTTACTTACACCGATCTTGAAATGTAAAGCATTAAATTGTTAAGAAGAAAAAGTGAACAAAATTATTGGAACCGAGTGAGTAAATTTTAGTGTTATAAGTTAACTGTCGTACCTATAGGATGTAAGAATTCAGTTTCAAGGCATTATGTTGTTTAATTTATTTTGGTGAAACCGAGTATCTCAAGGCACATTGGACCCACGACTAGTTCTTCGAGGATCTGCAATGGTGATTAAGGACACATCTCCCAAAGCAGTTTTTCACATACACAAGGTTCGAACCCGAGACCTCATCCACTCAAGTCAACTGCTGTTTGTACTTTGTTTAATTTATTTTTGGTTACACTTTGTTTAATTTATTGATAAATTATTTGAATTTAAGATTTTAAAATTCTAATCAGTAATCATTAATCAATACAAAGAGACGACGGGAGATTTTTTTTAAAAAAAAAAAACACAGAGAGAGAAATTTATAAATTACAAAAAGAGTACAGCAGGGCAATTTTGTGCACAAAATCAAATAAAAATGAGCAGCCTACGTACAAGATTTGCTGTCTAAACTCTAAAGCAAGACATTGAATTCATCTCCTCATTTCCTACCAAAAATCCCAAATTAATGGAATATTTGGTCCACTATTAGGCAAAATTACAAATTAAATCCCAGATTATCAAATTACCTACATTTTTTCCACACATTAAAAATGACAATGGATTCATACTAAACCCCAAAAAAAAATAAAAATAAAAATAAAAATAAAAATAATACTACAAGTATATAGATAAATTTAAAAAAGAAAAGAAAAGAAAAATCTATTCCTCTTGTTCAGGTGCAGCTGGCTCGTCGTCATCAGGCTTGTGGTCAGCCGCCGGCTCAGTGGCTTCAGCGGCTTCAGCAGCTTCTTGGCCGGAGCTGTTCTTCTTCTGGTGAGCCGTCTCAGTGAGATGCCGGTAGCTGCCCTTCTCCTTGAAGAGCTGCGCAAAGTGCGGCTTGCAGTAGAGAATGCCGTCCAGCGCGGCGTAGGACGACGGCGTCAGGTGACAGCCGCCGTGCGCGCACCTGAAGCACGTGTTGTGGTAGAATTCCCCTTCCACTGTCACCTGCACTTTCCATCACAAATACAACACAACAAACATCTGTGATGTGTCCATTTCTTACATTTTAGTACTCACACACCATTATTTACTCCAACAGAAATTTTCTATTTTAGCAATATTTTTTTTTTTAAAAAAAAGGAATAAAATACCTTTTCAAGAGGATAGACAGTCTTTTTGCAGACTTGGCATTTATCTTGGGTGCCACTGAACATGGAGGAGGCTTTGCTT
The DNA here is from genome assembly GCA_030278955.1 of Hygrophila difformis. Taxonomy (NCBI): domain Eukaryota; kingdom Viridiplantae; phylum Streptophyta; class Magnoliopsida; order Lamiales; family Acanthaceae; genus Hygrophila; species Hygrophila difformis. The sequence goes on from JAOANR010000003.1 coordinate 61,622,247, forward strand.
GGAGTCTTATTCTGTATATGTCAAATAAATATATATAATTACATATTTAACTTTTGGTTTTTTTTGAACTGCAAAATATATATTACTTCCTCTATCCCCAATTTAAGTGGTCAATTTGATTTTTAACTAGTATATTGGAAAGATGACGTGGGAAAAATGATATGTTTCTTGATTACCTGTTCTCTCCCAGCTGAGGATGACAAAACAATCAACCAAAAAATAACGAAAAGTATTAGAACAGTTGAGTAATTAATTAATTATATTCAATTTTAAAATAGAAATCTTATAGTACTAATTAATAAAATGAAATCGATCGCTTACATTGGAATTTTCTAGAAGTGAAGCTGCCTGTTTCCTTCAAGAGTTGCTCAAAGTGAGGTTTGCAGTAGAGTTTTCCATCCAGAGCAGAGTAATTGCTCAGCTGTTTAATTTCATTCTTTGTTAGAATCTTTTCTTTTCTTTTCTTTGAAAAAAGACCCCTTATAAGTCATAAGGTCCCAAGAAATTGCAAAAAAGAAAAAAAAACAACATTTTTATTTTGGTATTTTAAAACTAGTAATTAAACGGATGCAACAATATTTCACAATTTCGCTTAGGCACAATGAATAGTATCAAAAATAAAATGAAAGCGATTAAATAAAAACAGAAGAATTTAGTATATGGAAATTATACCGCGAGACGGCCATTGCATTGGCAGCATTTGAAGCAGGTCTTGTGATAAGGAACACCATCGGCAGACATCATTTCTACAAAGTGCACTGTTTTATCGCAGGCGTTGCACTTCTGCGTCGTGCCAAATGAAGCCATTTTTTTTTTGTGCTTTTTTTTTTTTCTTTCGTCGACGATGATTAAAGTTATTGCGTTATTTTTGGCGGATAAATATTATTTAGGAAAGAAGGAAAATAGTGAAGTATCCGCCAATGTATTGAAACTATTCTTTTGTGATGTTGAGGACAAGTTCCTGAATATATATGTAAATCGAACAACTTGTGGAGTAGAAGAATTTAGGCTTAAATTAAGGACATGGAGTGGAAGAGCTATTTTTTTGTCGAGAAATATGAGGAGATGATGAATGTTGGGGAAAGGGTAAAAGGAAGATAACTCGATGTGGGATGGAGAAATTCACAAAAATTATTACTCCTATATATATTACTTTACCTAAATATATTTTGATTTTAGGGGAAACTTGGCGATATATATGAAGCATTTACAAAGATAACAGACTGTACTCATGCTACATGTGGTATGTGAGAATTTAAAAACATATTGAACAACAATTTTATATATATATTTTTACCGAACAACCAATACAGACTAAGAAAATGATAGTCCTCGCCCCCATGCCACACAAAATTGAACCACAAATTGGTATACATCATAGAATATTTTTGTAATCCGAATATTATTACAAAAAGAAACTACTATTCCTAATGCATTGGAAAGCATTAGGAATATTATTGACTGCTTATCTTTTTCATCTACTTCTGTTTCAGGGACATAAAATGTGTTGACTACTGATCTTTCTCGTTGTGTATGTTGACAAGTTTTTTTTTTTGGAGGAGCCATTGAAGGCCTGGAAAGGGGTGGTGGGAGCCCATGCCACACAATTACAAAGGGGAAATAAAGGGAGGGATAGGGGGCCGGTGGGAATCGAACCTCCAACCTTCCGTTGGAAGTCAAGGGACTTAACCGCTTGGGCTAGGTCCTCATCCCTGTATGTTGACAAGTTTGTTTTCAATTTATTATATACAATTGACTATAATAATAATAATAATAATAATAATAATAATAATAATAATAATAAAAGAATTAGTATTTCTACCCATACTTTAGAAAAATGTTACTTTTAAGTCTCTAAAAAATGTGTTTGGTTGATCCAAATAAAAGGCAATCTTCATAACCATCATCATCATTCTTATAATGTGAAACATTTAAAATCCATCAATATATATACTGTATATTACTATTACATAAGTAGACGGCATATATGTATATAGTAGTATATGCTTTTTGTTCCCCACAATATAATTACATTACATTGACTTAAGATGAACAATAGTAATAATAGAAAAGGGAAGTCAAAGGGTTGATCCACCAAGGCATATGCAGAACTTGTTCCCACCATAGCAAGAAGCACTCTTGAATAATAAAGTTGCCATGTAGAATATTCTTACAAGCTTGGATGCATCATCAGGCCTGGAGTGTGCATGGATGCATATCTATGCTAAATGCTCCTTCAGCCACTTGTGGACACCTCATCACCATTATTATTATTATCATTACAATCACTGCTGAAACCACTACACCACCCAAATGCATTCTTGAATTTTCCATTGCCCCAAATTGTATATAACTGTGGTCTTGCTTGTTTTGGATTTCTCAAGTCTTCTCTCAATTCTTTTTCTGTGGCATATATTCATCATCATTACTCATATATATATATATGGTTCTTTTAATAGGATTGGGTGGAATTGCAATGAGAATGAATTACTGTCTGGAATATGGGTGTAAGATTATGTTGGATAATTATCGTTCATGGAATTACATATTAAATTTTAATTGTTTCTTTGGACCTGTTTGTTTTGGCTTTTGAAAAAAGTAGAAATCAGTAATAAAAGGAGAATGAGAGAAAAGGAGAATTTAGAAGCAAAAGCAGCTCAAATAATTGTTTGGATTGATACTATTAAAGTTGCTTTTCAACGGAAACATGCTTGGACGATGAAGTGTACGTAGAAGGACTTTTGATATATTAAAAGGGAATGGTTATGGTACTACCAAACAATTGGTAGTACATCAAGACAATTGATTTGAGCCATTGATGTGTTTTTAATTTTAGTGGTTGAGATTAATTATAAGGGTAAGTTGGTAATTACACGTATTTAATCTATAAGATATAATTTTTAAAATGGAGGACTACCAAAGAAATAGGCAAGTAGAGATAAATGAAGGAAGAACAATAACCGACAAAATTACATTAATTTAACGACATTGTTTAATTCATTTTAGCGACGTCAATATATTGAAAATCTGATATTTATCTATTTAGAATTTCAAAATTTTGATAGGATATTTAGATTCCTAGTAGGTAAATTTTCATATAAAGAACATCAAAATCTGAGTCCGTCTGAGAAAGCTAGAGCCATTTGAAGTTCATGCGATTCTAAAAAATATAGTCTTTATATTTAAGCGATGGTGGCTTTGCAATTCAGCGACGGGAGCTTTACAATTCAGCGATATAGTGTGTGAATTTCAGCGGCAGAGCCCATACAACAAAGTTTACGTGACAAACTTCAAATGACTCTAACTTTACTAAAACGAACTCGGATTTGGACGTTCTTTATAGAAAAATTTATCTACACGATGCAATGAATTTAAATATCCTATCAGATTTTAGAAATTACAAATAGAAAAATAGCATATTTTCAAAACAACGAGCATAAGATATATTTTTTTTTTGAAAATCTGGTATTTATCTATTTGGAATTTCAAAATTTTGATAGAATATTTAGATTCCTTGCATCGAGTCGGTAAATTTTTATATAAAGAAAGTTTGATCCATTTGAAGTTCATTGTGATTCTAAAAAAATATAGCATTTGCATTTCAGCGACGGTGGCTTTGCAATTCAGCGTCGGACGCTTTACAATTCAGCGATATAGTGTGTATATTTCAGCGACAGCCTATACAACAAACCCTATGTGACAAACTTCAAATGGCTCCAATATTTTCAAACGAACTCAGATTTAGATGTTCTTTATATGAAAATCTATGCACTCGATGCAATGAATTTAAATATCCTATCAGATTTTAAAAATTACAAATAGAAAAATAACATATTTCCAAAACAACGAGCATAATATATATGTTCTTTTGAAAATATGTTATTAATACATTTGAATTTTATAAATTTGATATGCTATTTAAATTCCTTGAATTGAATAGGTAGATTTTCATATAAAGAATGTCAAAATCCGAGTTCATTTGAGAAAGTTAGAGTCATTTGAAGTTCATTGCGATTCTCAGAAACGTAGCATTTACATTCCGCGACGGTGACTAAAAAATTCAGCGAATGAAGCTTTACAATTCAGCGACATGATCTATAAATTTCAGCGACATAGCCTTTACAACAAACCCGATGTGACAAACTTCAAATGGCTCTAACTTTCTCCAACGAACTCGGATTTGGACGTCCTTTTATGAAAATCTCTCTACTCAATGCAAGGAATCTAAATATCCTATCAAATTATATAAGTTCTAAATAAAGAAATAGCATACTATGAGGCACGAGAGACTCTAGAGATGAATAAAAATCAAGAATAATTCAGCGACTGGCCAAGAGGTTTTCAGCGAATGAAAAATTAAGCAAGGTTTTATGATTTTGCAAAGTAATTGTTAAATATATTCGTTAAAGCTAAATTTTGAAATTACATTATCAAAGCTTTTTTTTTTTCTGTTAGAAATTGAAATATATAAGTTGCAAATTTGTTAATATCTATTTATGGATACAAATCATTAAAATTTTAATAATGTATGGTTAACAATCACCTTACTAAATATATAGTTATGGTATTTTGACAATTATATCATTTTTAAATTACAACCATTAGATCACTTTTAATGGTGTAGATTTATTGTCTTGATGTACTACCAAATCTTTGGTAGTCATATCAAAATTAGGGTTTTTATATTATTAACAAATTTAAACCATTAGTAACAACTTTTATGAACAATTTCGTCTATAAATATTGTTTGTTTGATACTAAGAATACTAAAGCCATAGGTTGGGGGTTCGATCCCCACCCGGTCCTCTATCCCTCCCCTTTATCCCCTTTGTAATTTGTGTAGTTTGGGCTCTCACACACCTTTGACGATACATTAGTATCACCGATATTAAGGCATGATTATAGGGCATGTTTATAGGGATTATATTACTGTGATATTAATACAAAATTATAGATAGTAAATATTGTATACTTTCCATACTTATATCTTTCTGTATCTTTATAATGGGAATTCTATTCCTTGTAATGGCAAGACAAATTATTACCATATCATAAATCTTATATGGTATCAGAGCATATTACGATCCACTATTTTTCAATTGTTTGATTAACCATGACTGATTCATCATCTTCACAAACCACTGAACTTACATCTCCAGTCATTGTCATCACCACACCATTTCCAACATCCCACAAATTAACACGTTCAAATTTTCCTCAATGGCTTTCCCTTGTGACAGACATCCTCAACGGTCATGATCTTCTTGGATATGTGAATGGTTCTACACTGGAACCTGTTTCCACTGATGCCGCACATCGCTTATGGTTTCGACAAGATCAGCTGGTATACGCTTTTCTCCAAGGCTCTCTCACAGATGAGGTATCTCCATATATTACCTCTTACACATCCTCTGCATCTGCCTGGCGTGGTCTTCATTCAATTTTTGCAAGCAAATCAAGGGCTCGTGTAAGGCAATTGAAGAGTGATCTTCAATCCGCCAAGATGGGCACCCGTGGAGTTGCTGACTATATGCACTCTCTCAAGGCAAAAGCTGATGAATTGTCTCTCATTGACTCTCCCATTTCTGATGATGATTTCACATTATATGTTTTAGGCGGTCTCAGTCCAAAGTTTCGGGACATTGCTGCCTCAATTCGTGCTCAAACAAACTCGATCCCTTTTCCCCAACTCATGGATCTTTTGATAGCACAAGAAAAATTTGTTGACACTCTAGATGATTCGAAATCTGAGTTATCTGTCTCGGCTAATATAGCTCAATCCAGATCTAATCGCAACCACTGGAATTCACACACTGGTTCATCTCGTGGATCCGGCCGTGGAAGGGGCCGCGGTTACTTCTCTAACTCACGTCATTCTGGGTAGGGGATATCTAATTTTCCAAAACTCATGGAACCACAACTCCACGTATCGTATGTCAACACTTGCAAATCACCTTTGTCTTGAAGGATCTTGGCCCACTGACATATTTTTTAGGAGTTGAAGTAACTCGGTGTCGGGAAGGTTTATTTCTTTCCTAACACAAGTATATGCTGGGACTTCTTCAAAAGTTTCATATGGAGGGGTCAAAACCTGTTTCCACACCAATGGCTATGTTGAATAACCTTTCAGTTTCGGGTGATGTTGATTCGACTGAGTATCGAAGTGCAATAGGGGGATTACAATATCTTACTATTACCAGGCCGGATATCTCTTTCGCTGTAAACAAGTTGGCCCAGTCCATGGCTCATCCCACAACCCTTGATTGGTTAGGGGTCAAACGCATTTTACGCTACCTCAGGGGCACGATTCACCATGGTTTATTACTTCGCACACCTCAGGCATTTACACTTATGGCTTATTCAGATTCTGATTTTGGTGGAAATGTCTTAGATGGGAAGTCAACCTCGGCATACATTATTTTCTTGGGTTCATCCCCGATATCCTGGAGATCGCGAAAACAAACTGGTGTTGCACGTTCTTCTACTGAGGCTGAGTTTCGCGCTCTTGCCTCGACTGCCTCTGAAGTATGTTGGATATATCAGCTATTCTATGAACTTGGCTTGTCACTACAATCCAATCCTAAACTTCTATGTGATAATCTAGGAGCCACACGCCTGGCACTGAATCCTGTTATGCACTCCAGGATGAAGCACATTGCTCTAGATCTTCACTTTGTGCGGGATTTGTCAAGCAAAGGCATCTTCAAGGTTGTCTATGTCACCACCACAGATCAATTGGCGGACCTACTCACTAAACCTCTTCCTCGATCACGTTTTTGTCTTTTACGTTCCAAAATTTCCGTGGCTGATGGCACGTCCATTTTGCGGGGGCGTATTAAGGCATGATTATAGGGCATGTTTATAGGGATTATATTACTGTGATATTAATACAAAATTATAGATAGTAAATACTGTATACTTTCCATACTTATATCTTTCTGTATCTTTATAATGGGAATTTTATTCCTTGTAATGCAAGACAAATTATTACCATATCATAAATCTTACAACCGATAACCACAAAAAAAGAATATGTTATTTTGAACTTTATTTTCTTAACTTATTATTTATTTTTATTAAAATAAAATAACTGGATCAGAACGAATGAGATCAAATTAAAAACAACCAGGACCAGACCATAAGAATAAAATTAAACTGAATTAAATCGTACCAAACTAGACCCAACAAGACCAAACCAAATTGAATCAGATAATATCAAATAGTAGTAAATAATAGGACCAAAAGAGACCAGATTCTCTAATTCGAGACAAGAGAACATGCCGTAAGATGTGAAGTATATATAATCTAGTAAATCCATACCCATATAGAGGGAATGGGTTAGTGTGCAGGTGGCTGCACATGCAGCTACCATGTGTGTGATGTGGGGAGTTGTGTTGTGTGATGTATAAAATTGTGTATTTTTTTATGTTGGGGGAGGTGTGTTGTGTGATACCAAAAATGTGATGCTCAAAGATGTATTTTGTGATGCGAGATGCCTTTTTGTGATGTCTGCATCTAAAGGCTCTTGAAGGGGTTGTACCGTAACCGGATTGCATATAGAGGGTTAAAATTTTAAAGACACAATAAAATTTATAGCGTAAGTTTTTTTTGTCTTTTTTTTAAGACGAAGCCAGATAAATGGGTGGTGGGAGAGTCCACGTCACACAAATTACAAATGAATAAATGTTAGTGATAGGGGATCGTAGAGAATTAAAACCTGACCATAATGTTGTAAGGCAGTAAATTAGTTACTTGACAAGTTCTTATCTCTAATTTATACGGTAAGTTATATGAAGACAATGGTCGAAGCCGTGTTGTTTTATTAATATCCATATTTTTGGATAATTTAATCAGTAAATAATAAAAAATAATTACTCGTTTTATTTACTACTCCTTCCGTCCCAACTAATATGTTATGTTTGGCTTTTTGACAAATGAATAAATAATTGCTCTTCGAAAAAAAACTAATATGTTATGTTTGGCTTTTTGACACTGTTCATTGTTCTACTTTGACTTGATTTTATTGCATGTATATATTTGGGAAAAATAGTCGAGTTGGGTCTTAGTATTAGAATCGTATAATCATGTAGTTTTAGAATATATATTTTATACTACATAATTTTTTGTTGTACACATTTGGAGATATTAGTGGTTGAAAAAATACATTGGATTGTGTGCAAAAGTGAAACAAGACAAGTTAAGTGGGACGGATGAAATAATATACACTCCAATTAATTTATAGATTTGGGCAATAGAGCAGTAACAATAATCTAATTAAATCTTTCTGAATACAATTACCTATAATTTATTCGAGGATATATCATCATATATATAAGTGGGAATAGTTGTCCTTTTGCCACCTAAAAATTAAAATGTCGTTTTTGCCCTTCATTGCTTTCCCTGTTAAGTACTTCATTAACAACCCCACCCAATCAGCAATACTATTTATGCTAACATGTTTTACCGAATTTCTCCTTCTAAAGTCTTCATAATTCATTTTTCTAATTCATTTTTTTGCTATTGGACTATTTTGCTCACATATTCTTTTCCATTAGCATTGGACTATTTGACCCAACTTGCTAACACTTTATTCCTCCCCAACCCTAATTTTGTGTCGAAAGGCCCTCTGTTCTCCATCGAGCCATAAAAATGATTTTTTTTTTATTTACTTCAGGTTAGATCCTTACTTTAAAATAATATTTAAAAATACAAATTCCTTGTTTTCCTTAGATGTAGTTAATTTTATTGAGACAATTGAAACAATCATACGATTATGATATCATCGTCACCATCTATATATCAAATCTTACAATTTATATATCAAATCTTACGAACGAGGGGCGTAGCCCGCTCCTAACTATGACTAGTATATATATATATATATATATATATTATGGAATTTTGCATTTATAATTACTACAGTATTCTATATTACATGAAATCTTATCACCTAAGAATATTGTGGAAAATGCAATCTTTATTTTCTCGTATAAAATGAATTAAATTTTTTATATGGTTTTTACATCATACTCCCATTTCCAAATAAATACTCCAATTTATTGAAACGATAACAGCGACTTTACTTGTCGTAAATACAAAAATGCGCTTTCTATACAAAACAACACCATATCATCGTCATCCAATTTTTCAAATTTTGAATTATTAGTATATAATAGGGGTGTCAATTTCAGTTTTCGGGTCGTGTTCCTGTCGTTTTGATCAGGTTGTATAATATTTCAGGTCGGGTTTCGAGTCGACCTGATTTCGGAAAAAACTCAAATTGACCAAACTCAAACCTGAAATTTTTTGTGTCGTTCGGGTTCGTTTTATCTGGTTATAGGCCAAAATTGACATAATTTCATGTTTTGGGTCGTGTTCGTGTCAGGTTGAACAGGTTGTATAATATTTCAGGTCGGATATCGAGTCGACCTGATTTGAAAAAAACCTAAAATGACTAAACCCAAATCTAAAATTTTTCGTGTCGGTCAGATTCGTGTCTAAATTGACACCCCTAACTATATTAGGGAGTATGTATTTTGTGTGGACGCATTTATATTTATGTGACAATTGAGTCGGCCAATTAAATGCAGGAAACACTACTGTATATTTATAAAATATTTTATTATTTTGATCAACAAGGAAAAAGGAATTCAAGAAAAAAAAAAAAAAAGAAAGAAAGAAAGAAAGGAAAGAAAAGAAATATATTACCCATGTTGTGATTTACTCGAACAGCTAACCATATGTAGTATACCTGAATTCATGTGAAATAACGACAACACTGTCAAATCAAAATGAGGACCAAGCCTGAAATGACATGGTAATTAATTTCAAATTAATTCTAAATGTTAGATATATGCATGAAATTCCACACCACTTTCCCAACACCAATGAATTTACAATTTATTTGTTTATTTATTTATTGCGGCCTTCAAAGTATACTCCATAATTGTACCAACGTACATCAATATTGATAATGACTTACCAAACGTGGTTGGCCTAAATGTTTGGGATAGACAGTTTTTTAATGTCCACCAGATTCTCAAGGGATTAGTCTTGGATCCCCGTATATGTCAAAAAAACATATCGATAATATGATTGTTGAGGATAAAGAAGAAGGAACCATCTGGATGACACAGAAGCTGAAGCATGTTGGAGTTGGATAGCAGTAGTTCTGCTCTCTTCACTTTGTGTTTTATCTCTTAGGGGCAGTTTAGTATTTTACTATATTAGTGCCACTTAGTTCAGTACATATCGCATTAGCACTTTATATAAATAGGTTGTCCATTGTACCGTAAATATACTTCAGATTCATTCTCAAAACAATGGAGACGGTTATTTACGCTTTCTGCTTCGTCTAGATCTCAACATGGTATCAGAGCCAATGGAGATCCTTTCTTGAGCTCGATTTCTTCGCATTTGTTTTGAGTTGAATTACCTTTCTTCCTCTACCTTTTCTGATTTCTTATGGTATGGAGGATGGAGATAAAACTCCTGATAATTCCGGTCTCAAGTCTGGTGAGACGGTGGAACAGAGTAGCGACGATTTCTCGCTTACTCCTGCAGATCATGCTCATTTCCAGTTGACTCCAATTCAGCTTGATGGAACGAACTGGACTGCTTGGAGAATCGCCGTGCTTACTGCCCTGCGTGTTAAGAAAAAGGAAAAATTCATCGATGGTACACTTTCTCCTCCTGATGTTCTAGATCCTCAATATAGCTCTTGGTTGTGCGTAGATAGCTTAATTCTTACCTGGTTGAGGAATTCCATATCTCCTGAAATCTATAGAAAATTTATTCATAGTGAAACTGTAGAGAACTATGGATTGATTTAGAGGATTGTTATGGTCAGACGAGTGCTCCAACGATCTTACATCTTAAAAGGAAATTGATGAATTTAACTCAAGGGAATCGAACTGTGTCAAGTTATTATGGAGATTTTAAGATGCATTGGACTGATTTGAAGGCTTTAGATCCATATCCTGTGTGTAGCTCAGAAGTTTTAAGAGCATTGGTGGAGCGTGACCAACGTGATATGTTGTTGCAATTTCTGATGGGGTTAAATGAGGATTACTCGCATGTCTGTAATCAAATTCTACTCATGTGTCCTTTACCCACTGCAAGTAAGGCATATGGTATAATTTGTAGTGCAGAAGCACAAAAGGGAGTTTTAGGTGTAACTAGCTCGAATGATGGTAGCACAGGCTTTATACTTTCTGTTTCTGAGACAGGTTTAACTGACAAAGGATCGGGTGATAAAAGAGTCTTCTGTAGCTACTGTAAGAAATCGGGGCACTCAAGGGAAAAATGCTTTCAGCTGGCAAATAAATCAGCATTTTGTGAGCATTGTAAGAAGAAAGGCCATGTGAAAGCAAACTATTTTCAGCTGACCGGAGTAATACCAGACTGGTGCAAGACTCTAGGAGATAGGGGAAAGGAAAATCTATTGCTGCTGGAGCTGTTCTTTCTCAGTCTGTGAATGACTCAACTGGAATCAACAAGGCTTTGAATGGAGAGGCTGTGTCTAACTCTGGAAGGATTAACAAATTGTTGGAAGAATTGATCAAGGAGCTAGCTAGAACTAATGGAGGAGTCAGCTTAGGTACACCGATGGACTATGTTGGAGGGGCTTTCGACATGGCAGGTAGTTCCTCTTCCTTCAATACTTATGTCACTAATGGTTGGATTCTTGATTCAGGAGCTAGCTGTAACCTGTGTTCTAACATTTCCTTTCTTATTGACCCTCAACCCCTTACCTCTTTTCACTCTATTGTCCTGCCAGATGGCACTACTAAATCACCCTCACATATTGGATCTATTAAGCTGAATAATGAGTTAATTGTTCCAAATGTTTATTATGTGCCAGGAGTGATTCTAAATCTTCTGTCCATAAGTCAATTAACTATTGATTTACAATGTGTGGCAATTTTTTATCCCTCTTGTTGCTTTCTGCAGGCCTTGAAAACTAGGAGAACTTTACTCAGAGCTACTTTACTCAATAAACTCTACATCTCTAATTCTAGTGTAAGTGATAGTTCCATTCCTTGTTTTGTCAATTCAGCTACAATTTCTGATTCTCACTCTTTGATTACATGGCATAATAAATTAGGCCATCCCTCTTCTAAGGTCATGGCTCATACTGGTTTGTTGATTGATACTAAATTTGATGTACCCTGTGACATTTGTCTTACATCAAAAATACATAGATTGCCTTTTAATTCTAGTTCTTCTCATGCTTCATCTGTTTTCGATTTAATACATTGTGATCTTTGGGGGCTCTTCACTCCAATTGATAGAAGTCAATTCAGATTCATGCTCACAATAGTTGATGACTCATCTCGAGCCACCTGGGTTTACTTACTGACTTCTAAGTCTGACACATGTGTTCTTTTAACAAAATTCATAACTCATGTCAAAACACAGTATAATGGAGTTATTAAGGTCATTAGATCTGACAATGGGTCAGAGTTTTACAACAAGAGGTGTCTCAACATGCTTCATGATCTTGGCATCACACATCAGACATCTTGTATTTACACACCGCAACAAAATGGTCGTGTGGAAAGGAAGCACAAACATCTCACTCAAGTTGCAAGGAATTTGTTACTGACATCTGGACTACCTAAATCCTACTAGGGTGATGCCATGCTCACTGCTTCTTACATTATCAATCGACTGCCAACAACTGTACTCAACTGGAAGTCACCTTATGAAGTGATCTTCAACAACAAACCAGATTTGTCGCTTCTTCAAACCTTTGGATGTCTCTGCTATATGAAGATTCCTCTTCCTAATATTGGGAAGCTAGATCCCAGAGGCATTAAAGGAGTTTATCTTGGAGTAGCTGTCAATCAAAAGGGGCACAGAGTGCTGGACTTGAAAACCAAGCAAGTACATATAAGTAGAGATGTCATGTTTTTTGATGATATATTTTCCTTTAAAGATCACAGTGATATTAACTCATCTAGCTACCCTACCACTATCCATACACTACCTTCATCATATTTTCTACCTGATTTGCCCACTGCCACTCAGGATCATAATACTTTCACTGAAGTGCCTACTGCACTTCAGGACAATGTGCACTCTCCTTTAGCTCCTACTGAGCTACTAAGCCATACTCCTTATGCTAACTCTCATGTCCTTCCTACTGAAGTACAGAGCTCACTTCATTCCAATGAAGCATCCTGTGGTGCTTCTACATCTGTTGTTCCATCACCTATAGAGCAACCTCTTTCATCTATTCAGGACACAGGTGTTGCACCAGCTGCTGAACAAATTCTTCCACAGAGACCAAGAAGGGTAGTGAGGAGGCCTGCCAAGTTCAACGATTATGTATGCACATCCCTGGAAGATCCAGAGTTTGTCCCTCAAGATTTCAATCAAGCCCATGGTATTCCACATTGGGACAAAGTTGTTGATGCTGAACTTGAGGCACTTTTAAAGAATGAAACCTGGGAATTGGTACCTCTGCCCACTGGAAAGAAGCCCATTCGTTGTAAATGGGTCTTCAAGGTGAAGTATAACACGGATGGCAGTATCAATAAACACAAAGCTCGATTGGTGGCAAAGGGATTTCATCAGAAATATGGGGAAGACTACAATGATTCATTTGCCCATGTTGCTAAGACGTAAGTGTTAGAATTCTCTTTGCATTGGTAGCTTCATTTCATTGGAATATTTGTCAATTGGATGTGAATAACGCTTTCATTCATGGCAATTTGGAGGAAGATATCTTTATGCACTGTCCACCAGGTTTGAAAGCGCCACAAGGGCTTGTCAGCAAGCTAAAGAAATCCTTGTACGGTCTCAAACAAGCTCCAAGACAATGGTATGGTGCTTTATCTAGTTTTTTGAAGGAATGTGGCTATGCACCTACTTATAGTGATCAATGCATCTTTCTTAAATTTACTCAAGTTGGATTGGTTGCTTTAGTAGTGTATGTAGATGACATACTGATTACTGGGGCTGATCATTGTGAGATCACAACCATAAAGCAACAACTACATCACAGGTTCACTATAAAGGATTTCGGTAAGGCCGCCTACTTCCTTGGCTTGCAGATTGTTACCTCTGCTGCTGGTTACTCTGTTAATCAGTCTAAGTATGCTTCTGATTTATTAGATGAAATTGATTTTCCTTCTAATCCTAAGGCCCATGTCCCCTGCATTCCTCATAAGACTCTTGGTATTGATGCTCCTTTATTTGAAGACCCCCACTTATACTGGAGGGTAGTTGGTAAATTACTATATCTTGGCTTTTCCAGGCCAGATTTGTGTTATAGCGTTCAATAATTGTCTCAATATATGCAAGAGCCCACTACAGAACATTGGCAGGTTGTGGTTCTCATCCTACAGTATCTACAAAACAATCCTCATATTGGTCTCTTCTATCCTTTTTGGTCTATCTCTTGACTTGAAAGGTTATTGTGACTCCGACTGGAGGAATTGTCCAGTCACTCGCAAGTCTCTAACTGGTTATTGCATATTCTTGGGAGGTCATTTAATTGCTTGGAAAACGAAGAAGCAAAACTTTGTCTCGAAGAGCTCCACAGCTGAATTTAGAAGCCTTGGAGCTACTACCTCAGAGCTCTTGTGGATTGGTTCTATATTTCAGGAACTCAAGCTTCCTTTATCTACTCCTTATCCCATCTTTTGTGACAATGCGTCTGCCATACAACTTGTGAAGAATCCCCTACATCATGAACGGACAAAACACATTGACTTTGGTTGTCTATTTGTTCGGGACTACTTCCAACAACATTACATTGATCCGATCTTTGTCCCATCTACTCATCAGCTGGCCGACATCTTCACCAAGGGTCTTCCATCCAAGATTTTTCTTTCTATTTGCTCCAAGTTGAACCTCTGGCGAGCTTCAACTTGCGGGAGGGATGTTGAGGATAAAGAAGAAGGAACCATCTGGATGACACAGAAGCTGAAGCATGTTGGAGTTGGATAGCAGTAGTTCTGCTCTCTTCACTTTGTGTTTTATCTCTTAGGGGCAGTTTAGTATTTTACTATATTAGTGCTACTTAGTTCAGTACATATCGCATTAGCACTTTATATAAATAGGTTGTCCATTGTAATGTAAATATACTTCAGATTCATTCTCAATACAATGGAGACGGTTATTTACGCTTTCTGCTTCGTCTAGATCTCAACAATTTCCACAAATATAAATCAATAATCTATATACATCTTTGATAAAATAATATTTTCCCCTATTTTATTTTTATATATTCGTGACAATTAGTTTGAGTTATCACTAGACTCTGTGTTGGGGCCATACGGAATAATGGGCCGCGAAAGGGCTATTGGGCCATAAGACATGGGCCGGAAGAAAGAGGAAGTCCAAAAAGAAGATGGGCTCAAGATTGGTGAGGCCGAAAGTGCATAGTAAACCAAAGGGAGGAAATCGAAGCTGAGGAAGGTTTCGGCCGAAATGGGAAGAAATAGCCGAAACCTAAGCAATCGAATTAAAGGGAGAAAGAATTCGGCTCAGAGGAGTTAGCCGGAGAGCGGTTATTCCAGCTCCGGCTATAAATAGGGGTCGACGCACTCAAAATCAGAGAGATCAATCCAACCCCCAAATTACTTTTATCAATTTTAATTCCTTGTTATCTTTACTGCTTTCTTTACAGCTTTCCTTTACAGCTTTCCTTAGAATCTAGCCTAGTTTGTAGCGGTTACCATTTCCAAATCCACCGTTGCTCCTTAGCAGCTGGTAGTTTGGTTTTCTGTTTTTGGTGAATTCCGCCGTTGTTTCTTAACAACAGGCAGATTCTCCGTTGTATCGTGTTATTGTTGATCAATTCAAGGAAGATTCATTCAATTGTGGGCGCATTATTGTTAATCCGAACCCGTAATCGGTTTGATCCTTTTCCGATAGCCTCCCTTGAGGAGAAAAAGGTCCTTGGCTACACCAGAGCCAAACAGTGGCACGCCCAGTAGGACGCAGAATGGCGTTTGAACAAGCAACTCCAGCAGCAAACACGGCGGCGAGGACTGATTTGCCGCCGATTCAGGAAGAACGCGCACCAGAAGCCGGAGAATTCCCCCCAGGGTTCCCCGGACCATCACATTTCCATAATCAGGAGTTTTCGAACGATGATTTAACCCCGCGATTCCGAGATCAGGTTCAATTTATGGTGGAGGCGGCGGTTACTAACTCGGTTCGCCAAATCGAAGGAAATATTCTGGCAGCGATGCCAGCCATGTTTAGAGCCGAAATCGCGAGGAGTATGTATCCGATGGGAGCACAACAAGCTCCAGTGGCGCAAAATCCACCGCAAAATCCTCACAATTTTCAGCAGCAGGCCTTTAGGCCGCCAGGAGGGCATGGAGCTCGGCCTTTTGTTCCTCCGCAGCAGAGGTACGATCAGCAACAGAATCAACCGCCTCAACCAGCTGCTCAACCGCCTGCTCCAGTGGTTCAACAACAATACGCACCACTTCATCAGAATCCTCCACAACTGGTTGACAGAGAGTTGATTGCTGAGATTATTCGCACACAGTTTGGGAATCTCATCGGCCAGGAGAATAGGCCGATGTATCGGAAACCTTATCCAGATTACATCGAGGAGCAGTATCCACTGCCTAGAGGGGTGAAGGTTCCAGATTTTAACACTTTTTCTGGAGAAGTCGGCCGCTCTACCATCGAGCATATCGGCCGATTTACAGCTCAATGTACCAGAATCGCGCAAAATGATTTTCACATGCTGATATTGTTCAGTTTGTCATTAACTGGCCCAGCATTCGAATGGTACATTAACTTGCCAGCGGGATCGGTCAATACTTGGGCCGAAATGGAGCGGTTATTCCATGACCGATTCTATAATACTAGTCCGGAAGTCTCGGTAGTTGATCTGACGTCAACTAAGCAGAAGGCGTCTGAGTCGGTTACTGAATTCATTGAGAGATTTTATGCAGTGAAGGCTCAGGTGAAGACAATGCTGCCTGAGCATGAATATATTCAAATCTTAAAGCAGAATTTGAAGTTTGCCATCAAGGACAGATTGATGGTAACAAGACCGAGGACGGTAGCCGAATTAACGGCTGAAGCAATAAGGATGGAGACATATTTGGCGGAACAAGCGGCTTTCAAATCAAGCAGAAGTCAAAGTGGAAGATCACAACCTATCCAGTCAGCTGCCTCATTTGCTGAATCTCTGGATAGATGTGAAATTCAGGAAGAGTACAATGCGGAAGACGTTCCTGCATTAGCCGAAGTCGCAAGGGCAGAGTTAATCATAAAAAAGCCTATGACGTGTCCAGCACTTCGGCCAGCCAGAGGCAAGGAGAAAGAAGGAGGAGATGAATCTCAAAGGTTTTACTCTTTCGACTTGTCACAAATGGACGAAATATTTGATTATTGCCAGAAGAACGGATTGCTAGAGTTTAAAGGAAACCATCCGCAGCCTACCAAGGATCAGTTGGAGGCCGGATGGTGCAGATTCCACGGATCAGCCACTCATTCCACGGCCATTTGTGGGCATTTTAGGAAGCTGATCCAGAAACATGTCGATGATGGGAAGCTGAAGTTCCCAGAAAGGCTTATGGCGGTCGATAAGAATCCGTTCCCAGTTGCCAACATGGTGATGGTGCAGCCCAACCAGAATAAATCGGTGCATGACCGATTGGGGGATCAAACATCATCTAGTAAGAGTTCTGTGTACGATCGGCTTGGGGATCAGCCATCGGCTCAGAAGTCAGGAGTATGGAAAAGGCTAGGATCTCCGAAGGGAAAAGAGAAAGTTACAGATGTTTTTGACCGATTGGGGAATTATGAGGTGAAAGAGTGGATCAAGCAATCGGAGAGACATCAGGAGATCGAGGTCGGAGATAAGAGTGAGAGACCAACGTTGAAAATCATAACCAACGGATGGGACTCAGAGATGAAGTTAACAGCCGATAAGCAGAATGGAAAGACTGTGATACAGATCACAGTCCCTGAAGAAGCTGTTAGCCCCGAAATGAAAAAGCTTAGAAGGCCACCAGCAAATACTCAGGTAGGCCGATGGGTCCGAAACTCTCCAGAAAGAAGGCATTTCGATCAACGCCGACATGACCATTCAGCTTGGAGGGCAGAGGAGAGAAAAGTCCCAAAAGGAAAGGGATCGTATCGTACTTTCAAACGAAGAATGCAACGGCTTAAAGTAGCTGCTGCTTCTGAGCAAGAGGAGTATGATATGATGCATATGGAAGAGGACTTCCCTGATGATTGTTCGTTCTCGGGGGGACGAATACTCAATAGGGTATTCTCAGCTCGTTTGAAATCCGAATCAAAAGAAGAGAGGAAGCCGAAAGAAGGACAAGATCGGCTGAAAAACAAAACCGAATTTCGGCCAAAAGTAATACAGCCGAAAGTTGAAAGTGAGCAGCCGAAATCAAAAGAAGAATGGAAGCCTAGACCAGTCCGAACCAGGGAGTGGAAGCCGAAGACAACTATCATTCCGAATAGTGATATACCCCCTGTTGGGCAGTTTAAGTTCGACTTCGGATCTAGCGCGAATATGGTGACGGTAACCACCGAAGAGAAAGAGGAGTACTGGTCGGATTCCGAACCAGCGGTGGTTTTTTGTCAAAAGGATGGAGAATACTATGGTGATGAAGAACCCATAGTGGATTTTTGTTTCGATAAACTTGAGATATTTCGGCCGGAAGCCGAAATAGAGAAATCGTTTGAGGAAGGATATGAAGCATTTGTTCCTGAAGCTCAACCAGGTACGATTTTGCCTCCAACTGCGAAGATGTCCCAGCATGTGAGGCCTTTATACGTTAAAGGGTGGGTCAATGGGAGACCACTCAGAAGAATGTTTATCGACGGTGGAGCCACAGTTAATATCATGCCACTGTCCACGCTAACGAAGATAGGCCGTTCGAAGGAAGATTTACTCCCTACGAGAATGAAGGTAATGAGTTTTGTGGGGGCTCAAACTGCGGCCGAAGGATGTATACTGGTAGATGTAACGGTCGGAACAATATCAATTCCGACCATGTTCTTTGTGGTGGATGCAGAAGTCCCGTATGCGGCCCTATTAGGCCGATGCTGGATTCATACATCCCGATGTTTGCCATCAACGCTTCACCAGAAAGTATGGTTTTGGAAGAAGGATGGCACAGTAGAAGAAGTAGATGGGGATCAACCTCCATTTCCAGTCAGCTCAGCCGGACGAATTGATGCGGTGTTATATGAAGAACCGATTCAACCATTCCTAGCAGTGGTAGGGGATCGGTACCCGCAGGTGATCGAGTGTGATTGGACAGATTTGGGGTTTGAAATCAGATACCAGGCCGATGAACGGCCAGTCGAAGAAGAAAGTAAATGATGGAGTCACAACCGAATCAAGCGACCGAGTTCGAATCGGCCGAACTCGGAGTTTCAGACGACAAAGCTGGATGGAGCGATTTAATAGACGCAATTCCAAAGCGAACGCCGGATTTCAAAGCTCAAGACCCCTTGAAAATGGTCAATGTTGGTACAGACGAACACCCGAGGGAGATCCCGTTGAGTGCAAATCTTGATCAGCAGATGACAGGCCGATTTAAGGAGGTTCTAGTCGAATTCAAGGATTGTTTCGCATGGGACTATACAGAGATGCCAGGATTGGAGCGGTCGATTGTAGAGCACAGACTGCCTATTAAAGAAGGGTTCAGGCCGCATAAACAGCCGGCCAGGAGGGCAGCGCCCGAAATAGTCCCAAAAATAAAAGAAGAAATAGAGAAATTGTTAGCGGCCGGGTTTGTTAGGCCAGCTAAATATGTAGAATGGCTATCAAATATTGTTCCTGTAATAAAGAAGAATGGAAAATTGAGAGTTTGTATCGATTTCAGGAATCTTAATATAGCCACTCCGAAAGATGAGTATATGATGCCTATTGTTGACTTGTTGATTGATTCGGCCGCAAAACAGGGGATGCTATCTTTCATGGATGGATACTCAGGATACAACCAAATTTTTATGGCCGAAGAAGACATTCACAAGACTGCATTCCGGTGCCCTGGCGCCATAGGGATATATGAATGGGTGGTGATGCCGTTCGGACTGAAGAATGCAGGAGCTACATACCAGAGAGCCATGAACTATGTTTTCCATGACCTCATAGGGGATTGTGTTGAAGTCTATATTGATGACGTCATGGTCCGATCCAAAGATATCGAAAGCCACTTGAACGATTTGCGGAAGGTGTTCGCGAGGATGAGGCTGCATGGAGTCAAGATGAATCCAGCCAAGTGTGCTTTCGGAGTACAGGCAGGAAATTTTCTCGGGTTCCTGGTACATAACAAAGGAATAGAAGTTGATGCGAACAAAACCAGGGCTATCCAAGAAGCCAAACCTCCACATGATAAGAAGAGTCTACAGAAGTTTCTTGGAAAAATCGGTTTTCTGAGACGATTCTTAGCAAATGCGGCTGGAAAGTCGAAACCACTAACCGATTTATTGAGGCTAAAGAAGGAAGAGGAGTTCAAATGGGGAATCGACCAACAAAAAGCCTTCGAACAATTGAAGCAGGATTTGATGAATCCACCTGTGTTGGTTCCTCCAATTTTAGGACGGCCATTGAAATTGTATATAGCAGCGGCCGAAGAATCTATTGGAGCATTACTGGCGCAAGAAGACGATGAAGGAAGGGATCGGGCGATTTATTATCTTAGTCGAATCCTAAGGGACGCCGAAGTAAGGTACTCGCCGATTCATAAACTATGTTTAAGCCTTTATCATGCATGCCAGAAATTAGAATATTATATTCAACCAAGGCAAGTGATAGTGGTAGCTTCGGTTGACATAGTCAAGATTATGATGAATGACCCGGTCAGTAGTCGAAGAATGGCCAAATGGGCAATGAAGTTAAATGCATACGATTTGAGATATCAACCTTTGAGGGCTATGAAAGGACAGATTGTAGCCGATTTTCTGACTGATCATGTGATGCACCCGATAACCGATGACATCGATCATCAGGATCGGCCGAAAGAAGTTGGTGAAATAGGAATTGTATACTTGCAACCATGGGTAATGACATTTGATGGTTCTAAAGCCGCTTCAGGAGTTGGAGCAGGGTTTACCCTACAAACACCGGAGGGCAAGATATACAAATATTTCGTGCAACTGCCAGAATCATATACGAACAACCAAGCCGAATATAAAGCGTTAATTTCGGGATTACAACGGTTGATAGAAGAAGGAGTGAGAGCAATCATAGTCAAAGGGGACTCGCAAGTAGTTGTTCAGCAATTGTTAGGCGATTTTTCGGTTAAGAGTTCCCAGTTGATTAGATTATATGAAGAAGCGGTTACTTTGTTAGAAGAATTTGATGAGGTGTACATTGAGTATATCCCGAGAGAAAAGAACGAAGTAGCCAATGAATTGGCTCAACATGCAGCTAAATATCGGTTGATGCCGATAGCAGGAAATGTAGAAGTGCGTTTGGCCGAAACAGAGAAGGCCGAATGGATAAAAAAGATAGCACAGACGTTAGAAGATCCTTCGGAGGCTAATCCGGCCGAAAAACGGAAGGCGCTGGACTACGTCATAATAGGAGGATTATTATTCAAGCGTGCTATTGATGGAATATTGCTCAGATGCGTCGGAGAAGAAGATGCTAGAAGGGTAATGGGAGAGGTTCATGAAGGAATATGTGGTGCGCATCGGGCAGGAAAGTCGATGAAGTGGAGTATTATTCGGCTGGGATATTATTGGCCGAATATGGGTCCTGATTGTGAAAAATATGCAAGAGGATGCACCGAATGTCAAAAGCATGGGCCGATTCAGAAGTTACCGGCCGAAGAATTACATATAATGATCAAACCATGGCCATTCAGAGGATGGGCCATGGACATCATAGGAAAAGTTCATCCCTCTTCGTCGAAAAGACATGAGTTCGTGCTAGTAGCAACAGATTACTTCACAAAATGGGCCGAAGCTCAGGCCTATGTCAGCATTTCACAAGAGGAGGTGATTGAGTTTATTAAGAGACAGTTGATTTATAGATTCGGGATCCCACAGACGATTCTAACAGATAGAGGAACTGTATTTGTGGGAGAAAAGGTCAAGGCCTTTGCAGACGAATACGGGATAAAAATTGTGCATTCGTCACCATATTACCCGCAAGGAAATGGACAAGCAGAGGCCACAAACAAACAGCTAATAGGAATCATAAAGAAAATGATTGAAGATCAACCAAGAAAATGGCACGAAAAGTTATCTGAAGCATTGTGGGCCTATCGAAATGCTAAAACTTCAGCTACTGGGTTCACACCATTTCGGCTGACTTATGGAATGGATGCAGTATTGCCAGCCGAAATAACAGTGCCGACTTTGAGAACAAGCCAGGCGGATTCGATGTCAGCCGAACAATATGATTGTGCGATGAAAGATGAGTTATTGGAGATAAATTCCAATCGGGTGCAAGCCTTTGAGAATTTGCAGAGGAATAAAGATATTGTGGCCGATTGGTACAATAAGCGAATTCGTCTTAAGCGGTTTGAAGTTGGAGACTTAGTTTGGAAAGTTATATGGCCGCCTAGGCAGAAGGACGGCCGATTAGGTAAGTGGAGTCCCAATTGGGAGGGACCATTTATTGTTCATACAAGATTACCGAATGGAGCGTACGTTTTGGTGGACGAAAATGGTGAGCAGATGTCAAATCCAGTTAATGCAAGATACATGAAGAAATATTATCCATCAGTATGGGATCAAACATTAAGCGATGCGAAAAAGTAAAGATTTTATTGCATGAACGAATAAGTACAAAGAAGGTGCTACTTCGGCCGAAAGCGGCGTCGATAGCCCGAAATTACAATATACAAGGGAAACGTCCTATACTAAGCAGGCATATACAAGGGAAAGGTCCTTGAAAGACATTCAGCCTTGTAGAAATGCCGCTAAAACTATCGGCAACACAGAAGCGGGGCACAGTTGCTTGCCCCAGAACGGTATTGCCGATTTAAGTCCTACCACCGAACTTCTACTCTAGGATACGATAGAACGAAAAGTACAACGTCCCAGAGGTAGAAGTCAAACTCGGGTACAGCCGCCGCACGACCTCAGACAGAAGAAGGAGGAGTGCAGCGAGGCAGTCACCCAAAAGCGGTGGAAGGGGGAAAGGAGGGAGGAATAACTAGGGGTAGTTATTCCCCCCATTAGAAAAGGTCCGACAGGATATGCATCCGCAAAGTCGAAAAGGGGCACATCAGCATAGCCGTCGAGACCTTCATTTGGAATAACATATAAAGATCCTCGCCCATGCGAACAGGGCGAAAAGAGCATTAGTTGAACTCGTGTTGCATAAGCAAGAAATTTTCGTATCACGTCTGGAAATCCTCGCACGAGAATGCTTGCCAAAGGCCACGGAGGAACTGGAGACAGAAAGTTGAACAAGGGAGAAGGGAGATCCATATTATTATAAGAAAAAGGGAAAAAAGGAAGTGATAGATAAGCGTCAACAATGCCGGGTATTTATAGGAAAAGATAAGTGCTTGGCGGAAGAAACGGTCAATAGTAAATGTTATTTATGGGAAAACGTTACAGCTGATTCCCGGAAAAAGCTGCTAATATTCAGAAATCAGCAATAAAGGAGACCGAAAACAATGGAATTAACGGGATACGAATCGCATTACAAAAGATGCAAAAGATACGAATCCAAGTACAATGTATCGGCCAACATAGTCTAAAAAAGGCCGATTACAGCTGTCAAGAAAGGGAAAAGTGGCCGAAATTTACACTTGACAAAGGACAAGTCAAAACACAGAACTGATATATAAAGACAAATTAGTGGTCTTCCTGGTCGTCAACAGGAACAGCATCATCCAAGCCTCGCGAAGTGGCGGTAGTAGGATTAGCCGAAGACGTCATCAGATTCGGACTTGCCGAGGAAGAAGGACCAGCAGTTTCGCCAGGAGGGAGATGAACGGTCGATGAACCAGCACCACAGGAAGCACCAGTTTTCCCTAGAAGAGAAGAAGAAAAGGAGGAATAATGAGTAAAAGAGCAGAAAAGAAGAAAAACCACAATAGGAAATGGAAGAGAACAGAGTACCTGAAGGAATAATTGGCAAAGGTGGGTTATCGCCCGAAGGGGAGGACTCTATTTCGGAAGGGTCCAAAGGAAATAAGACATGTGGAGAAAGGACTTGAACCACACTTTGCCCACCAAGGCTCTTGATGGCCGAATCCAGTTGACCAACTAGAGACTGGGTTTCGGCCCATTTTTCTTGGAAAGTACCAATAATGTAATCGTTGAAACTGATCCGCATGGCCAAATAAGAAGCATCCTCCTGAGAGTCTAAGATTTTGGCCCTAGGAGCTTCGGCCGATTGACGAAGGATTTTGATCGATTGTTTCAGATCGGCCGATTTTCGCTTAGTGTGAGCCAAAGTTAATTCCAAATCCTTCTCTTGTCGCTGGAGCTTGGCTATCTCAGCCCGAATCAGAGCAAGATCCTCGGACTGTTTAAGTTCCTGAGATTCCACTTCAGACAGTTTACTCATTTGAGCCCGATACTCTGCAGAATAATTGTCAAAGATGGCTCGTGAAGAGGCTGCAGCCTCACGTTCGGCGGCAAGCTTATGTCGCATTTTTAAGTGAGCCAGGAGTTCCTGATCCATTGAGAGGACGGACTTCGTAATCATCTGAAGAGTACCATTCAGATTCAGAGATACCATCTCGTCATGAAATTGCTGCTCAAGATGGGACAAGAGAATAAGGATCGATTTAGGGTTGACGAATTCCACGTCAGATTGTCGGCCGATTAGATTACATAGCCTGGCCAGACAATCACCAAGGTGAGTAGAAAGATCCGACGGACGAGAAACCAGAGACGCGGGAGAAAAGAAATCGTCCAAGACATGCCGATCAGGAAATGGCGATAAAGGGACATGATCGGCAGGGGTTTCATCAGCAGCCATACCACTAGGTAGGGGGCCAGACGGTTTCGGAACAACTAAGGGTGAAGGTGTGGCAGAATCCGTAATAAGCTGAGGACGATCGACCGAAAGAGGGACGGAAGGGTCGGCCGAAGTAGAGCTTGCAATCAAAACCCGAGGGGTAACAGCAGAAGAACTAGCGGAAACAGCCAAATTACTGGTACTGGCCGATGTGCGAAATTCGGCTACCGGAGGAGCCGATACCACAGTTGGAAGTGGTTGAACATCGGGTTGTGGCAAAATAGGTGGGACCTGACAAGAATAAGAAAAAGGAATTAGTCGAAGGAAAGGAGCCTGGAAAAGGAGAAAAACAGTGTAACGAACCGCAAAAAGGGAGGCAGGGATTCTGCCAAGCGGTGAATGAGATGAACGCCTCCTGGTCTGAGTAGGAGGGAGAAAGTCGACGAGAGAGGCCGAAGGCGAAGCAGGCCTTTTTCGACCAGGTTCTGAAGTAGAGGAGCAAGGAACATCTGAAGAAATCGGATAAGTGAGACATAAAGGAAAAGGAACGAGCAACGACCGAAGAAGAAAGGAAAAGAAAAGAAACATACCTGGGCGAGAAGCGGAAGACGAACCGAGAATGCGCTGAGGAGTGGAACCCGGAGATGATAAAGGGACAGAAGAGAATGCCAGAATAGGAGAGAAACCACCCCTCCGCAGAACTGAATCGAGGTTGGCACTAAAAAAGACGCCAGCAACACCGTTCCACCAAGACTGGAAACGGGAGGTAACGGACCCTGGACGAACAGCAAACTTCCAAACCTTGAAGGAGATCAAACGTTTGTGATAGAGGGAGCATTGCTGACGACTGGTAGAAGCAGAGAGGCGTCTAACGGCTCTGAGGGCCTCCACTAAGTCTTGACCAAAGCCGAATTGGCGGCTAACCAGATGGGGATTGTAAACTTCAAAAGGAATAGCAGACTTGGCAGAAACAAATGTGGAACCATTGAAGATCGGGCGGGGTAATATACACCTGTTCCATATTTGAGCAAAAGCCAAAGGAAGAGGAGTCCCGAAGGGGGAAGTAACAATATTCCTGACCCAAGCAAAGTCAGCTTTCCGGTAGTGATAATGAGAAAAGGCTTGTTCGACAGTACGACCCAGGAAATAGTTGATCCAGTGAGGGATCG
This sequence comes from Hygrophila difformis, assembly GCA_030278955.1. NCBI lineage: Eukaryota > Viridiplantae > Streptophyta > Magnoliopsida > Lamiales > Acanthaceae > Hygrophila > Hygrophila difformis. Next base: position 61,648,299 of record JAOANR010000003.1, read on the forward strand.
ACAAAGGAGGAAGGGGTGCTCTAAGAAGATCAGGAGCGATAAAATGGTTAGGACGAATATCATGGGGAGGAAATTGGGAAATGTCGCGAAAATGTCAAACCAACCACAAGTAAAGGAACCATAACGGGCCACGGGCTTTATCAGACGAACCTTTTTCCCAACCCGACACAGTAGCCGAAATACCCGCATACAGATGAGCGAGGAAGAAATCGGCTGAAGGCAGGGTCACATGATTAAGAAGTGCCGAAGCAAAAGAGTGTGTTTCGAGGAGGACACCCTTGGAAGGAATACACCAGAAGAATTTCGTAAGGAAATACATCATAAAAGCAAGAGGCTCTGAAGGGTGTGGAGCAGGCGAAATAGGATCACTCTGATGGGAAACGATCCAATTAGCAAAGGAATCGCCAGAGGAAAAGCCAGTATTTTTCTCCTTGGGCAACGACATAATGGCGAGGTTATCCCCACGAACAGAGAGGCCAAGGAGAAGTTTCACGTCCTGAATGGTGGGAGTCATCATCCCCCAAGGGAAACAAAAACAGTTCACAGAAGGATTCCAGAAGCAAAGAAGGGCCTGAATAGGGCGAAGATCTGTGGGAAGTGGCAAGGTACTAAGGGAAATCATACGGTAGACATATGACTTATGCCAAGAGTCACGACAGTGGGGTTCGAGGTGATGATACCACGCCACATAATCAGGAGAGGGCGAAGACCAATTGGCGAAAGATGAAGGGAAAAGCTTGGAAGAGAAACAAGGCTCATATAGAAGAACGGAACGATTATCAAAGATCCGAGCAGTACATTCATCGATATCTTCAGGAATGCCCAACGGACCTAAGGAATAGAAGCCCTCAGGCAAGAGACGAACTGCGGAATGAGAAGCGAAAGAGTTCTCAATTCTGAGAAGATCAGCAGAAAGAGCAGTAACAGGGGCAGAGGGATTTTCCATCGGAGAAAGTGGAAAGAGAGAGAGATAGAGGAGAAGTTGGAAAGGCAGTTCACTCCGAGTACGTGGTGGGCTATGTAAATAGGGGAATGATGGAGAGCATCCTCGAGAAGAAGAAAATAACCGCCAAAAGGAAGAAGAAAGGGAGGTTACTTGGGCTCTTTCGCATGGAAGCAATTCGCCCAAGTATGGAGGGCATCTGTTGGGGCCATACGGAATAATGGGCCGCGAAAGGGCTATTGGGCCATAAGACATGGGCCGGAAGAAAGAGGAAGTCCAAAAAGAAGATGGGCTCAAGATTGGTGAGGCCGAAAGTGCATAGTAAACCAAAGGGAGGAAATCGAAGCTGAGGAAGGTTTCGGCCGAAATGGGAAGAAATAGCCGAAACCTAAGCAATCGAATTAAAGGGAGAAATAATTCGGCTCAGAGGAGTTAGCCGGAGAGCGGTTATTCCAGCTCCGGCTATAAATAGGGGTCGACGCACTCAAAATCAGAGAGATCAATCCAACCCCCAAATTACTTTTATCAATTTTAATTCCTTGTTATCTTTACTGCTTTCTTTACAGCTTTCCTTAGAATCTAGCCTAGTTTGTAGCGGTTACCATTTCCAAATCCACCGTTGCTCCTTAGCAGCTGGTAGTTTGGTTTTCTGTTTTTGGTGAATTCCGCCGTTGTTTCTTAACAACAGGCAGATTCTCCGTTGTATCGTGTTATTGTTGATCAATTCAAGGAAGATTCATTCAATTGTGGGCGCATTATTGTTAATCCGAACCCGTAATCGGTTTGATCCTTTTCCGATAGCCTCCCTTGAGGAGAAAAAGGTCATTGGCTACACCAGAGCCAAACACTTTGCAACATTAACAGGAGGAGCGTCAAGCTCCCTTTTTTATATGGAGATGGTACATAAATAATATATAAATTTTTTTATAATTCTTTAAAAAAAATTGTAATTTATTTATCACTAATGTTCATATTTCAAGTCATTAGAAAAAAACACAAAATAATTTATTTTGGTTTTATCGTTAAAAAAGGTTTAATCCCGATTGCCACCAAAGCCATTAAATTTAAAAGACAAAATATTTCAAGTCAAATTAATTATCTTTGTCCAGATATTCAAGTAGGCGCCGGGGATGAGGACCTAGCCCAAGCGGTTAAGTCCCTTGACTTCCAACGGAAGGTTGGAGGTTCGATTCCCACCGGCCCCCTATCCCTCCCTTTATTTTCCCTTTGTAATTGTGTGGCATGGGCTCCCACCACCCCTTTCCAGGCCTTCAATGGCTCCTCAAAAAAAAAAAAAAAACTAGGCGCCGTGGGAATTCATCAACAATGTACTATCTGTAGCTAAAACTCTGTTGATTAATTTAGTATATAATTTAAATTATTTCTTCTCTCGTAGTACTACTACAATGCAAGCTACTAATAATTATTATCTGGAAACAATTACATTTATTATGAAAACACCTTTGGTTGCATAAATTAAATTAAATACTCCACATTCAATGCCCATAACGATATTAATTATTAGCCATACACTAAGGTCATCATGTGCTTCACTTCTGTCGGCACATGACACGGCCACCCCCACTTTCATTTCTACTGGAGTATTTCCCCTATTTGCATTTTATTTATTTTCGAAAATTATTTAATCTGTTTAAAAATCATTTGCTTCAGTACAATTATTATTATTATTATTATTATTATACACTATTACCCTTAATTAAATAGTACTTATTATTTGAAATTTAATAAATTTTCGTTGATGTGACACATTACACATAATACAATTATGAATTAGACAGCGGAAAAATAGAATAACATAAGCAATGTTTACAAGTCAAAGCGATCCAAGAAATTCAGCAAAATGTCTGTTCTCAGATTTCGCATTTGATTTGAAATAATGACACTTGACTTGTAATAATAATAATGGTCATTCACATTAACCAAATTAAAAATTACATTTGTACTGCTATTAATCAATTAACCTAAAGAAAAAAGATTAAAGTGTGGCATTTTTTTATTCTGCGGTTTTTAATAATAATTGCAGTGTAATATTTTCCTAACACCTTTTTTCCCGTCAACGATACACGAATGCATTTTTCAAATATCATTTCATCATTATTAGAAAGAAAATAATAATGCACATGTAATAACGTGTGAGGATTACTTTCTAGCTACCTACAAGTATTTTGTTTTTGTTTTTATATATGTAATTTTTGCTATCATTTGATGTCTGAATGAGGGATGGACAGACGGCCATCGCTTCATATTTGATGTATTTTAATCCCACGATTAAAATTTAACATAGGGATTTGTCTAAATCTTATATGCAATAATTAGTTTCGGGCCATTATTTCGTATTTGATTATTTCAATATAATGCTGATTTATACCAACAGTAGTTGTCTTGATCAGTGGATTTGGACTCAAATTGCTTAAGCAATGTTTCGTCTTCGAGCTTTGTATATGCAAAAAATTGCTTTGGGAGAGACATCCTTCATTTCTCATGCAGATCCTCGATAGATTAGTATTAGGTCCAATTGTCATGGGATACCCGATTATTCAAAAAAATATATACATATAATTCTGATTTTTTTTTCTTTTTTTTTTTTTCTTCCAACACGTTTCACTACAAGAATTTTCTGTTTTAGCGACCGAATAAATTTGATAAAATTCGGTAGCTAAAGGGGTTAGCGACCGAATTTGCGACCGAAATTCGTTAGCAACCATAATTTTAGCGACCGAAACTCGTTAGCTACCACAAATTTAGCGACCGAATCCGGATTTTTTCTAGTAGTGTTTGCCATGATAATCTTTTCCAGAAAATATTACGTCGTTTTATAATTAGAAATCTACACGTGTATAAGTAGAAAATATATAGTTTATTATACTAGTTGTATTGTTTTTATTTTGTTCTTTGTACATGTAAGATAATCTTGATGAAAACAATACTCTTTAAAATGACGTACATAAGGACCGATGAAATTCGAACTCATGGGCTCATGGCACGAGTCTAGAGAAACTAATAAAATTATTGGTAAGTCTAAAGATTTAGATTTTGAACCTCTCAAAAAAATTATTTCGCCCGTAATTTACATTTCAGGCATATCATTAATTATTTTATTAGTAATTATATTGTAAATATTAAAATAATGAGGACCAACTGTGTTAAACACAAATATTAGATAATAAATGGTTTCAAAAAGGGATTAAGAGTTTAGTTGAAAAAAAGAAAAGAAGAAGTTTAGGCCTAAAAATATACCCTAAACAAAAAGTCAATTGACAAAACTGGTCAACACTAATGGCTACAGGCTACAGCCTACAATTACCAAATCAACCCTCTTCACACATACGGAGCAACCCATCCTCATTAAGGGCATTCTCGTCATTTCGCACGCCACGCCCCGCGTATATTATTACCTAAAATCCCAGGTTGGATTCATCTTCCTGTCCAAAAAACCTGCCCAGATTATATTATTATGACACTCCATAGCTCCCCCTCTCTTCTCCTCATCGCCATGATCGTCGTCATCTCCACCGTCCATTCCTCCCACGGCCGCGATTATCCGGCCACCGAAACCCTAATCCACCCTCCATCCATTTCCCACTCCCAATTCTCCTGGTTCCAATTCCCCGGGAGCACCGCCGCCGCCGCAACACCGCCTATGAAGCAGCCCGTCAACGGCGGTGATTCGATTTTCCGAGAATCACACCGGAAAACCCCCGGCGGGCCCAATCCATTGCACAATTGAGATCGGAGATGAAATCCTGATTTCTTCAACTAGGGTTTTCTCTGCAGGCCAGTTTGTTCTTCTTTTTTTTTTTTTTTTTTTCCCTAAAGAATTTTTTTTTTTTAATTCTTATTTCTTGTTTTAAAATTTTGATTTAGAGATGTATACACTTTGATGTTGATAATTTTAGGTGTAGGGTACAAGAAACTGTGTGAAATATATATATATGTATACAGGGTATAATGAACAGATTTCTCTGAATGTTTTTGTTGCTAGTTAATATTATGATCAGTGATCATAAAGATGAAGATTTCAATTTTTTATTACACTATCTTTTTTTACCAGAATTGGCACATTATATTTCATTTTCATTTTTTTATTTTTAATTTAGATGACATGAGAGTATTGACAGACTTTCAATGTCATTGAGACGTCTATAAAACTTTTTGTTTCTTACCTATCAGTGGGTGCCAAATTTCGCATAATGCCAAAAGGGGGTTCAGAAATTTCCTATTATTATAGTACGTAGTTTTTATATTTAGGTATTTAATATATAAATATTATTATATGCCTCTCAGCACCAATCAATTTTTTACTAATGGGATACGCCAAAAAAAAATGTTACTATTGGGGATATATATGCCAAGTTCTCAAACTAACAAAATTTGGCAATTTAAGAATTGTTGTAATTACATAATTAATTCAGTATGAAGTAGTGAGACAAATAATGTTTCATCTGGCCCTTAATGCATATGGTTTCATTATTATTATTATTATTATTATTATTATTATTATTATACATGCATGATGCATATGTCCGGACACATACACATTTATGTATCTACATTTGTTTCAATTAAGCTATCATGCCACGTCATGATTAGATATGGAAACAGCTTCAAAGTTATGCATTTTACAAGTATTAATTAAATATTTGAAATCCCTTCAATTAAATGTACTAGCTCTAATAATGATTTTATTTTTTGGAATCAATGTAAAGGAGAATTATTGGGGGAGGAAAAATAATCAACTGGTGGAGAGAAAAAATTGTTGAGTGGTGAAAATTCATCAGGCATTGAAATGGAATGAATTATAAGAGGGGTTAAATTATTTAGGGATATATATTTAATATAATTAATTAGGAAAGTGATTGTACCATCTAACGAGTTAACAATTTACATAATTAAATACAATCATATAATACATATATATATATATATTCATGGTTACATTATTAAATATAATAAAATACACCCTTAAATAACTAAGCTCAATGGGGAAAAAAGTCATATGTAGTGGATTGATAATGCATAAGGTTCCTATATCATTTTTCAATTAATTATTTTATTATAGATGTATGTATGTATGATTAAAAATAGGTTGACAACCACGAAACGCAGTTGGCCTGAGTAATATGGTGCTCTGACAGCTTAAGCAAAAGCCTCGAGTTCGAGTGTATGCAAAATTTTTCTTTGGGGAATGTAACCCTTCAATGCCCACCAGATTCCTTAGAGATAAATATTGAGTTCAATGTGGTCTGGAGATACCCGGTAAACGCAAAAAAAAAAAAAAAAAGTTGGTTGACAACCTCAATCAATCCCAAAATTAATCATAATAAATGGGAAAATACAGTACATTTTTTAGGGTCTTAATTAGCCACAGACCTGATGTGAAATTACACGAGAGAGAGAGAGAGAGAGAGAGAGAGAGAGAGAGAGGCTGATCTAAACAAAGTCAAGCAAGTAGATTAATTAAATAACCATTAACTAATGTATCCAACTTCCTGTTATGTGTGTTAAAAATATATCTACGGTATTCTTTAAATAGATTTGTGGTCAGTTTATTAGCAATGGCCAATGGGCCATATTCACATCACTAGTTAATTTGCCTTTCATTAAGTAATTGATTAATTGTACAATGTATATGTATTATAATGTCCCTTCACTGAAAAGTCAAATGCCAGCATTATTATGAGATCCCAAGAGGTTGATTCTTGCAAGAAAATGCACTTTCACAACTGTCCTTTTTCACTCATTTAAGTAGAAGTGAAATCGGAAAGGCACCCTTTTTTTAATCTTCTTATATAAATTTCCCCATAAAGATCGCCTGCTTGACTTGACATTTGTTAAATTTTGAAGATTTTTATTAAAATCCAGATTTTTTTAAAAATATTTTTTTAAGGTCTAAAAGACTTTTTTCCTTGAAAGGAACTCAGGCCAATAAATTATAAAGAAATAAGAAGTTTCGTTGGTGATTCAAATGCCAATCATAAAGTTAAAAGTCGAAAATCTAATATGCTAAGCTTTCATTCCGTATTAAAATCAACATTTATTTTTTTTTTTAAAAAAAAAAAAAAGAAAAAAGAAGGTTATATAAAAGAAATATCAATGCACTATCCCTATTGTTGAATTTTCAGATTGTTGTTAAAATTTTAATTGTAACAATGTTGAAGTATAATTTAAACAAGAATACAACTCTACTAGCTAGAATCTTCTTCCAAGTGTCGTCCCATCAAGTTAGACACACACACACACCCTTAATTTCAATGTAATATTATGTTTTGAACAAACTTTATGTACAGAATTAGGTGAGGATGTCCGCATAATTCAATGCAAGACAGGTCTCCCTGTTATCCTCCCAACATAAGTACCTAAACCCAATAAAAGCTAAGACAATACTGTCTGCAGGACCAAATCATATGTGATGTCTCAAAGGCCACACTATAAAACCATGTTTTATGGGGGCATTACCCACAAAAATGCAGCCCAAGAAGCACAGCCAGAAAGAATCAATACTCAAATAATATTGTGGGGTCGAATTTGAATCAATTTAGCTTAATTTGTCTGCTTTGGGAGAGGCAACCCTTAAATGCTCACCCGATCCTCGAGGGATTAGTCTTGGGTCCAATGTGGTCTGAGGATACCCTGGTATTCACCTAAAAAAATTTAGCTTAATTTGTTTACCAACTCCTTCCTATCTACGCCTTGAATCCCTTCTTGTTAAAAAGCTCTACCAGCAATAAAAATGAACAGTGCACGAAATTTAACTATCATGTCTTATGCATTTAACAACTTAATTTTATACATTAAACAAGTTTAAAATTATCGGTGTCGATATCATATACTACTACTACATTAGAACAAAGCCCAAATTGCAAATAAGCTCATTTTTCATGGAATGTATTTAATCCTGAAAGTTTGAAAGTAAAATAAAATTGAGAATTATTGTTTATGCATTGTGAAGAAATATGAAACATGATAAATATAATAGAATGTATATTGTTGTTTCATTAAATTTTCATTTTCAATTATCTACAACACACGAATCACTTGCTGCAGTAACCCCTTAATGAAGAACACAAGAGTGAACCGAAAAAATTCACCTCCAATTGATAGGGCCTGTGACCAGAAATTTGCCGCAGATGAAGGTTTATAAGCAAAGAGACAAAAACATTGTATGGTATTAGATTAAATTGAATGAACTTATACCACTCCAATTGTTTTGAGCACGCGGGGGGATAGAAACTTGCAGCAATATTGGAACCACTCCAGCTGACAGTAAAATTGTGAGTCGAACAAGCTGATCTGCCTTCAGGATCCTGAATTGAGGTTCTTGAAGAGTTCAGGAAGGTGAGCGTTGGTGAGTTTGGTCCTCTTGCTGATTTCGTTCTTCTTCTTCTTGGTCTTTGGTTTGGAAGGGACGCCCTGAAGCTGTGCCATGGCCCGCCTCTTGGCAGTGTTTGTCGCAGGTTTCATTCCATTCTTCTGAAGTTCCTTTTCGATGTCCAGCATATCGCGCGGGAGTTCAATTTCCCGAAACAATGGTTTCAGGTCATCATCAACTTTAATTACTGCTCTAGGATCATTGGGGTAAGCAATGTCCTCTTGTGAGTCAAAGTTTGATAGCAGCCAAATATCACCCGAAGCTTTCAAAGCCTACAAAATCCTTATAATCAGTATACAAGTATCTTCGCAGGAGAACAGAATCTGTCCATTTTAGCAGTAACAAAAGGAAAAGGTTTTAGTGCATAAAGGTGTACAAGGGCAGAATGTAGAACAATGCTACCCAAAACAACAATTTTTTCTCCAGCAATTTCTCAGTTTCAAAAACTAAAAGTTACCTGTAAGTCATCCATGACAGTTGGATACGAATCCTTGAGGTCAATAACTGCAATTCCCTCTGGGAATTTCCGAATCAAGTAAAGAAGTTGCTTCTTGTCTTTCAAATCGTGTTTGGACTGCAGAGATATCAATATACTAAATCATAAAAAGAAGAATGAACAATAGTGCAATTTAACCAGAGAGATTGCTAATAAGCCCATAAACCAGCTCATTGGTTGCTGCTGAGCAAAATTACCTTGTAAGAGAAACGTTTCCCATCATAACGCACTTTAGGATTGTTTCTTAAACTATCAAAGACTGACTTGTTCGCATTAACATCCACATAGCATGCCTCATTTATTTGCTCCGGAGTGAATGTTTGCCTTGTCTGGAGATGAGAAATTTATTAATAATTCAGATAAACAACAAAGCTATAATCTACTGCCAATGCATAATAATTACGATGCTTAGAATACATAAAATGTAGCATATGGGATGTAATTTTTCCGCTATAAGGGAGAAATAATATCCATCAACTGGATTAAAGAAACCTGATTATACAAAATATCATAATAAGCAAGATTTAAATGAGACCTACCAATTATTTAGCAAACTATAACCCCATTCCCATTCTGCTGATCAAGGCTGTTAATATACGAAATGCAAATACCCTTGTGTATGCATTAACAGAAGGGCAAAAAGAGTAAAAAGTATATGCCGATACACAGAAAAGGTAGCTACAAAATAGTATACATGCATTCTAATTTTTCTAGTGTTGCTCATTCCCACACATTCCATACTCTTGATGCCAAGAAAGAATATTTCATGATATTTACACAATGTCCTAAATGATATAAGTATTTATATCAAAATGTCTTGGTTAAGACATGCCGCATAACTGGTATCAGATACAGGGGGATTGCATGCCGCTTCAACATAAAGAAGCTAAAAAATATGATTCATTCACTATAGGATATGACATTCAATCAAAATCAAAACATGGTTACTCAAAATGTCTGATCCGAACATAATCGCAAGACACATTATCAAAATACTTCAAGTTGTATAATTTGGTTTGCAATAAATTTAAATCACATTAATTGGTGATTGCCATTAAATTCAAATGAATTGACGCATACAAAACAGACAAAAAACATTTAATACCTCGAACAGCAAATCAATGACTCGTTTTATTTGAGCTCCAACAGGAGCTTTCCTTATGCTATTTATATGTTGAAGACGCTCTGTATCATTTGAGAATTTAACTGCTGGTGCACCAGACTTTCCATTAGCCAAGAATGAGGTACTTGAGGGAATTGGTCTGGAGGAATTGGCTCTAGACGATCCTGCTTTAGCTGCAATATTGGTTAGTGTCGACTGGCATTTCTCTTGCTGCTTCTTAAATTTTGATAAACTCTCCTGAAGCGATGCCATCTAAAGACAACAAAACATTCACCTCAGGAATGTAAATAGAAGTAGTTGTAATCACACTACTTGATGTTACACATTGGCAACAATGCTCAAGAACAAATCATCCACCCCCACTTGGCACCAAACGTAATAACCACACATTCAAGGTAGTCCTTTATTATGATCATTCCTTTGGTATTCACATAATTCAAAGAGCAATTCCAAATAAACGAACTGAATCCCAGGAAGAATCAACAGGTAAATTTGTGTATATGAGTGCAATAAAACTCATCAATGTTTAAAAGGCAGAGATTGGGTATCCATCCGAGAGATGCAAATAACATCCTCAACTCAAAATTGCACACAATCCCCACATCAGTAATCCAAACCGCTAGATCCATATCAGCGTGAAAAAGGAGTAATAAAAGCGAACATCAAAGCCAACTACTAGAAATTACACAAACGGTTGTCACCGCGGAGATCGGAAGATTAGAACTTTATAATGGTTCAATCGTTTAACATGGTGCAAGCAATGTAAGCTCACGGAACCACAACTATTATGATTCGATACCTAATTTCCAATCTTATTGACCACAAAAAAGAAGAGAAAAATACCCCAGTCAAAATTTCCAATCCCAAATTAATTTCAATCTCAATCCAAGACAAGATTTTCAAAGTTAATCGGTTCGATTTCCAATTATTCCATCTTATTTGATCCCTTACCTCAAGCAGCGATTCAAGCGGCGATGAGATGAAAAAAATCAAGCTAAAGGGACCAGATTATACCCACCAAGAACCCAGATTTTGTCAAAAATAAAAGAAAAAATATCTCCCAAGAATTTTGGGAGAGAACCCTGAAAGAGAGAAATCAAAGAATGCGAGGAATTGTGCATATGAAGGGGGTTCTCCGCGTTGGCGTCGTTTAATAAGGAAGATCTCAGGGCTTCTTGCGTTTAAAACCCGTTAACTTTGCATCAATTACACATCGATCCCTTTTATTTCCTGAAATTTGGTTTCACCCCTCAAGTTTCATCATTTTGTACCGCACACCCCTGAAAAAGTTTAAATTTCAAAATAATGAAATGGAATGCAACGTCCAAAATGACATTCCCATCCATATAACGATTTTTTCTTTTACTTTATTATACATTGTAAATATTTTTCGTTTTAAAATTATCTTGTACTCTATGTATGTATACTAGGACAATAATTCAAATTGAGGGGATAAAATTATAAATCTAAGGTATACTACACAAATTAAAAATTAACTTCTCAACTACTCTCTCCTTTTTTTTTAAGTCTTACAGTTTTGACTTTTTCTATTATTCATTGTAGTAGTTTGGTTTTGATTTTTATTATATTTATACAAGAAAAGATATAACAAAATAGAATCTTATTTGATTCGTCTCTTATTGTAATTTTCAAATATCAAACTTTTAAAATTTTTACTTATACCGAGCTTGAGTTATCATGGTTTAAAATCTATATTAGATTACTCTTTTTTTGGGTATATATTGGATTATTTGAAAATAAGATATGTAACACTTAAAAAATAAGGAAGTATTAATTAATCCCTCCATCCCAGTGATACCTCCTATATTTTTTTGGTACCGTATTTTAGGTAGAACATGTTGTTGTGTTAAAATGGCATAATTAATTAATGTGATGTTTTTAGTTGATATTGTTTGTGAAATAAAAATTTTCTGAAAAGATGAATATAACAATTCTAGTGATACGGACAATAAAAAAGAAAGAAATAGTAGGAAATTAGTGGGAGGGATGTAAACTCATTACAGTACTATATAGTACTCCCTCCGTTTCTAAATAAATGTAACGTTTTGACTTTTTTTACTGTTCATTGTAACACTTTGACTTCTATTTTTGTTATAGTTATACAAGAAAAAATATAGCCAAGTGAGATCTTGTTAGATTCGTCTCATCTTATAGTTTTTAAATATCAAACTTTTACAATTTTTACTTGTACCGAATTTGAGTTATTAATAGTTTAAAATGTGCATTGGCATGCGTGCAGAAGAGAAACGTTACATTTAAAAAGAAACGGAGGTAGTATATCCATACGTCTACATTAATACGGTAACCATCAGCCAAAGCATTGGAAATGAGACGGAATGGGTTGATTATAATTGGATCTACTTCAATGCAGCCGTCAATTTTGAATAATATTTTAAGTGGAAAATATCAACATATACTTCCTGTGTCACAAACAGCAGTTGGCTTGGTTGGATGAGAGCACCTAAAACATATACTTCCTCTGTCAACATTTATTCTGCGCACATAATTCAATGCACATTTTTAACAATGAATAATTTATATTATGTACAAGCAAAAATTATAAAAATTTGATATTCTAAAACTACAAGATGAGATGATTCTAACAAAATCTCACTTAACTATATTTTTTTTTTTATAACTATTATATTAATATGAATTAAAGTTAAATAATAAATAGTGTCAAAAAAATAAAATATTTCATTTTCACGGAAACTGAGATAGTACGTAGCATTAATTCACTGACTAGCTAGCTAGGGCATAGTAAACAGTATTGCTACAATAATTATTATTAGAAGTAATATACGACAGTACCCAGTCAGACTCTGCACATTAACTTTTTTGACCGCCGCAATAAACCCTTCACTTTTATGCCCGAAAAGACCAAAACAACCCCGGGTCGAGAATGGGGTCGACGTCGACCCTATTGCAAGACGTCGAACCCGGGCTTAATTAAGTAATGTGGATTAGGGGGGCGGGGTCGTGTGTGGGGGTCGACCCCGGTGAGGGTCGAACCCGGTGTCCGAAGTCGAACCCGGGTCCCCCTCCGCCCCCCTGTTTTTTACTTCATTTTTTGTTATTTATTATGATTTATTTTTATAAGTAAATTGGAATAATTATTATCAATAATTAATATTAATAAATAGCATTAAAAAATTATTATAATATTAAGAAATTATTTATTATTATTTACTATGAATTATTATTATAATTAAATTTGAACAAAATATTATCAATAATAAATATCATTAAATAGGTTTAAAAAAATTATTATAATATCAAGAAATATTATAGTATAAATAATTATTACAATAATATGAATATTTAATATTACTATTTCTATTTAAAGTATTGCTAATATAATTATTTTATAATTATAATAAATATTAAGAATTTTTGACCGTTTTTAAACAAAATGTATTAAACAATATTTATTATTATCAAAAGAGGAATTAGTATTTAGTGTAAAAATAAATATTAAAAATTCGATAAATTAATAATTTAATAATAGTAATAATTAATTTGTGGATATTTTTTACTTTCTCTTTTTTAAAATAATAAATAGTGTTTATTAATAATATTCTCCAATAATATTGTAAGAAAGATAAAAATAATTATAATTTTGAAAGAATTATATTATCATTAACTCAAATACTAATACTAATATGATTGTTAATATTCTATAAATAATTATTATATACTACAAGTATTATTATGCTTGTAGCATATACTATTAATAAATTATTATTAACATACTATAACTTCTACATAATATTAAAATATTCAAGTGAGATCTTTTTAGATTCGTATAATCAACCGTTTTTACACACAGAGCAATTGCATGAAATCAACCCTCTTTACAGCTCCTTTTAAGGCTTGCTCGCTTTCGTTTGTGAGTAAATCGAACTGGGCTCTCTTACGAATCATCATCAGACGAACTATCACAATCACTATGACCACAACGTACTCGTGGTTGCTCGCTTTTCCAGACGATTTGCCCCCAGGTGGACCTTTATCAATGTAACTACGACGATCAATTGATATTGCGATCAATCCACTACTATCCTTTTCCTCTTTGAATCTGCAAGGCCATACTGAATGTCCCGAGAGGAGTAATATGTGGAATGTCACAATCATCACATTCTTCCTGATGCAGTTAATGTGCTTCCAATGAAGGTCGTTACCAATGCCGCCCATGCCAAATGTTGTATTTTCCAATACCTTCCATACCAATAGAAATTTTCACTACCAACTTGGAACACTAATCTGCATTTAAACATCCACAATATATAAGCCAATACTCTGAATAATAATAATGATGATGATGATGATGATGATGATGATGATGATGATGATGATGATGATGATGATGATGATGATGATAATAATAATAATAATAATAATAATAATAATAATAATAATATAGATTTGTTATGTGAAAAACTGTAAAATTACCTCTAGTGAATCATTGTTGGGAATAGTGCTAGTAGCTCAATTTAATTCCCTTCGTTGATTACTCTCTGCAGCCTTCTGAACCATATGCAGCCGAAATTAATGGTGCTATCTACGGTGCTGGTGGCTATGATGGGGACTGCAGAATTTTATCCTCTCGGAAAGCCGAATTTTCAAGCTCTGTGATGTAAGATATGAGCTTGATATCTATCTAGTGTTTAACCTGTCGCAACACGACCACTGTGGGACAGGCTATACTCATGCTACACGAAAGGAGTAATATTTAGAATGACACGATCACTACATTCATCCTGATGTAGTGATTGTGATTCCAATTAGGGTCATTACCAATGCCGCCCATTCCAAATGCTTCCTAATGTTGTATCTCCAGCCACTGAAGTTGAACACCAAAACCCTGAATTGGTTAGAACTTCTCCCCAACTTCTCAGGTTGTGGAAGTTGAAGATACCTTATAGTTGGATGAGTCTTCTCAAATTGAAAGAGATTTGGAATTACAGAGCAGATGCATGGACATAGGGTCTTTAAATAGAGTTGCCCAAGATTCAGGTGACCATATGTCCTCCATCTCCCTATCCCCAATGGTTAAATTGAGGGGTAATACCACCCACCAAGGCTTGCCCCTCTGAATGTTCTATGGTCCTAGTGCACCCGCTTCCATTTTGTCCGTTATGAAATGGGAGGTGGTTCGAACCGTCGTCATTACCAATGCCGCCCAGGCCAATGTTGTCGTTACAAACGTCGTCCATGTCCAAATGTTGTATTTGGGCAATACCTACAAGTAAACATTACAAAATAATATTAAGAACGGCGATCAATACATTTTTGTAATATTAGTGCTAGCGCATATGAATAGTAATAATAAAATTAATACGACTAATACCACTCTGGCCGCCTGAGTTGATATTGCGATCTAACCGCTGCCTGAGTTGATATTACATCCATGGTCCGGTTTATACAGGGGATTCCCATTTTCAGGTGGATCTTTATGAAGGTAACTACGACGCTGAGTTTATATTGTGATCAATCCGCTGCTAGCCTTTTCCCATGGCATCTCGCATTTTCCACTGAACCGCTCAATTTCCTTTTGAACGTCGTGTATGCCCAATTTTCAACTTGCCGCCACCCCATCCACCATCTTCGGCAGCGCTTTGTATTCACAGGCCATACTCAATGTCCCGAAAGGAGTAATATTCGGAATGTGAGGACCGCAACATTCACCCTGCTGCGGCGCTTGTGATTCCGAATGCGACACTTTTACCTATACCTCCCATTCCCTTGAAGTGGAGCTGCCAAATGTTGGTAAGCCAAGTGGTGAAATTTCCCCAATCTCCGAAATGAATTTTCCGACTTTCAACAACGACCTACAGTTATCATAACAAACATTGTGCATAATATGATATTAGTTAGAGGCCAAATAATAATAATAACAGTTAAGAAGGCACGCGGTAATTTTCTGTATCCAAAGGACATACTTATTTCTAGGTGGACACCACGCTAATGCTTGCCCCTCCGAGTGTGGTCATTCTGGACGTTCAAAGGCTTTAATGCCGACTTTAATTTTTCCTTCAGCTCACTCCGATTGTATTTTCCAATACCTCCCATACCAACTGAAATGGATCTACGAACTTGCAGCAGTAATCTGTAGTTGAGGTTACATAATATATAAGCCAATAGTCTTAATAATAATAGTAAAAACTGTGAACGAATATATAAGACAATAACGATAATAATAATAATAATAATAATAATTTACTTTAAGAATAGTAATTACTGTTGTACCCATTGCATTTCTTCTCCCTATGTTCAACCTCTCAGCATCTATTTTTTACGGTTCAGACCTCCCACCAAGGCTTGCCCCTCTGAATGTTCTACGGTCCTGGTGCACCCGCTCCCATTTTGACCGCTGTGATAGGGGAGGTGGTTCGAACCGTCGTCATTACCAATGCCGCCCAGGCCAATGTTGTGGTTACGGACGTCGTCCATGTCCAAATGTTGTATTTGGGCAATACCTACAAGCAAACATTACAAATAATATTAATAACGGCGATCAATACATTTTTATAATATTAATGCTAATAATATGAATAGTAATAATGAAATTAATACGACTAATACCACCATCCTTTGGCAGCTCTTTGTATTCACAGGCCATTCTAAATGTTCCGAAAGGAGTAATATTTGAAATGTGACGACCGCAACATTGACGTTGATGTTGTGATCGTGCTTACCGTTGATGCATGCCCAGTGTTCCACAACAGCGACATTCACCCTGCTGTTGCGCTTGTGATTCCGAATGAGGCACTCTTACCTATACCTCCCATTCCCCTAAAGTGGAAAAGCCAAATGTTGGTGTCCCAAGTGGCGAAATTTACCCAATCTCCGAAATGAATTTGCCGATTTTCAACAATGACCCCCAAAGGACATACTTATTTCTAGATGGACACCACGCTAATGCTTGCCCCTCCGAGTGTGGTCATTATGGAATGTCATAATCAGCACATTCATCCTGGTGTAGTGATTGTGCTTCCAAAGACGATCGTTACCAATGCCGCCAAGGCCAATGTTGTATTCCCCGCAAGGAAGTAGTTTGCAAGATATCAGTATGGACTGTAGTACCACAATGATAGGTTGTAAGGAAACAGTGTGTAGGAGATAGATGTTAATAATAAGACTCGAATATTGTTAATGAAAAATTACCTTACGCGCATGCCATACAACAGTGGCTGATGCTTCAAGTCTTGTGCTTGAAGCATTGTGTTTCATGCATACCTGAGGTTCCACCTCGAGAGGTTTGAAGCATTGGGCAATACCTACAGGTAAACATTACAAAATAATATGAATAGTAATAATAAAATTAATACCAATAATAATAATAATAATAATAATAATAATAATAATAATAATAATAATAATAATAATAATAATAATAAAACCTACAGCGTCGCATTCTTAACAATCTTTGTGAATTGGGCGATGCCAAATGCCGCTGAGATTGAAAACTTGGTGGTCGGTGTGGTGGAGCAGGTATATGATAATCGCCGAGTCCTCTCATTCCTCGCCAGTATAATTAATGTTGTAACCCTACAGGGGGAAAAATTAATTTTACACCACCATATTAGTAATTGCAGTATTATTAAGTATATATTTATGATAATAGAAATATTGTTAACAGTAATAGTAAGTGTAGTAATTACTCTGTTAAGCCTTGCATTTCTTCTCCCTCTGTTCAACCTCTCTCCGCCTCTCTTTAGGAGTGGTAACATCTCCCGCCAATGCTTGCCCCTCCGAGCTGATCGACTCCTTTTTTAGGGGTAATATTTCATAATATTCCCTCCTTCAGTACCCGAGTTGCCCGAATGTTCTCAATCAGGCGGGCTATGTGATGAACATGCCCGCTTGTTTAACCATCCTCTGCGATAATTGTCTGGACGGACATTACCAATGCCGCCCAGACCAAGTGTTGCGCTCGTGGTTCGATATGTGTTGATTACCAATGCCGCCCAGGCCAATGTTGCATTCCCCCGCAATGAAGCAGTGTGCACTGTACAGTATAGCCTGTAGTATGACAATGACACTCAATAAGGTAACACCGTGTAGTCTATATGATGTTAATATTACGACTGGAATACCGCTAATGAAAAATTACCGACTGTGATGCTTCAAACCCTGTGCTTGAAGCATTGTGCTTCATGCATGCCCAACGGTTCACATGTCCGCCTTCAGCCATTCTGGGACAGGCCACACTCATGCTTTCTGGCGGGGGAGATTGGTGGTATGCCCCCATCAAAGTATTCATCATGATGTAGTGAGGGTGCTTCCGAATGTTGTCTTTACCAATGCCGTGCATGTTCAGTTGTTGTATCTCGACAATACCTACATGTAAACATTACAAAATAATATTAATAACGGCGATGACATAGAAAATTATTGCTAGAAATAATATTAACTCCACCATTATTAATAAATTATTATTATTACAATTATAGTAATATTATCAATAATCTTTTATGTTGCAAAAGTAAAATAAGTTACCCAACATTTTTAGAAATAGTAAAATTAATGCTAAAAATACGAATGGTAATAATAAAATTAACAACAATAATAATAATTATGATAATAATAATAATAATAATAATAATTATTAATAATTATTTACAAATAAATTTAGGGGAAATTACCAAATTTTCAAATTATAAATAATAATATTTTTTAACATGTCTTAAAACATAGATATAATTCTTTTTGTAAATAAGATACAAATACAATTAATTTAATGGTAAAAAGATAAAAAAATGAAACAATGTTAAATTTATATAAATATACTAAGAATAGATTTTTTTACCTAATTGGTACTAAACAGTACGATTTTTTTACTTAGTACTATTTAACAAACTAAAACCTTCGAATTAGTACCAATAAATAATTTGCCCGTAAATTTATTCGACGTAATAATTATTAACACATAAATTATTAACAAATAAATTTAATACATCAATAATTATGAACAAATAAATTATTTATTAATAATTATTAACAAATAAATTATACTTATAAATTTAATTCATGGTTACTTACAAATAATTATATTAACAAAATTTGACAAATTATATTAAGAAATTTAAATAAATGAAATCTAAAAAAAAAAGGACGTGGGCGCGAAAACGGGCGCATGTTACGAGGGCGGGATCGACGTCGCCCCCATTGGCTCGTAGTCGACCCCGGGTTCGAACTCGACCCGGGCGGATCGACGTCGATCCGCCTTAAGGTGACCCAGGGATCGACTAGTATATTTCGAATCCCTAGGTCGAACCCCCCCCTCACCCGACTCACGCTTTCTCTCACTCTCTCTCTCGTGCGATTCGAAGGGCGATTCTAACGGCGAGTCAACCGGCGGCAGCGGCGAGTCAACCGGCGGCAGCGGCAGCGGCAGCATTAACTTGAATTGTTAGAGGTATGACTCTAAATAATGAACATATAATGTTGTTTTGATTTTCAGTGACACCAGACACGCGGCTGCACCCACAACACGATGATATTGCCATCGTCCGGCCGCGTGGATCGAATCAAACCTCGAGGTTCCGCGTGCGACGTCCCAACAAGTTGTCGCATCGTTTATTGAGCCCATTCATTCCACTGGTCCGCCGGCGCCGCACGGCAAAGGATTCGGACTTTTTAAACTATACACTTGGGGACGAGAAGGTTGAACCGTAAGTGCATCTAAACACTAAACCCTTTAATTTACCTCCTGCACATTCGTGTATTAACTGTTGGTTGGTGATAGGGTGAACGTGGGGGGATGGGTACTAGTCGGGCCAGCTTTCTTCAAATCGTGGCTCGACATCAAACAGTTTCTCGAAGACACGGTATGTACAAGTATTCAAGTATTTTGTTAACGGGTTTGATTTTTATATATAATTAGGTTAACTGTAAAATAACATTTCATACGTATCTGTTTCAGCAAATAGATGCATATTTGGGGATTCTGCAGTACGATCCTGGCTGGCTCGGCGTCACCCCCCATAAGCAAGTCAAGTACGCCATCATGCCCGTAGAGTTTCTGGTTGGTGTCCTTGCCTGTACCCATTTCGCAGACTACTACGTACTCTTTCTTCTTTTTAAATAACGTAAGCGCGTCGATATTAAATGCAACAGGCCGGCCTGCTACGCGAGTGTTGGGACGCGCGCAGCCATCAAACCTGTATGACGGAGGCCCAGGTCAATCACTTCAGGTTGTACGTCACCGGGTGTAAGCCATCTTGGGGGTCCACGGCACACTGGACCGAGTTGGACGAGGTATGTGGAATACCTGCTTGTTGATCCCTTTCGTTAGTGATGAAACAACTTACAAACACATTGAACCCTGTCTTCTTGTTGCCCGTGCAGGTTATCTGCCCGTACAACCCAGGGGGTCACTGGGCCATTGTACGACTCCTCTTAAGGGAGAGGGTCGTCATTTTGCACGACAGTCTTGTCGCGATCCCCAGTGAACACCCCGAGCGAGCTAATGACCGTGCTCATAAGCTGTGGGCACTGCAGAAGCTCATGCCGGAGCTGTTAGGGCGTACAGGTTTCTATGGCCAGACTTTCGTTTATACCAGGGCCCCTCATTGGGAGTTCAAGTTCGCGGAAGAGAAAGAAGTGATCAGGCAGAACGACGGCGCGAGCTGCGGGCCCCTAGCATTGTTCACAGCCGCAGCTATTGTACGTGGCGGCTTCCCTCGACCTCCATTTCCAGATGCGGGCACGATGCGATTGGCACAGGCCTTCGACGTGTGGCGCTTTGCTGCTGACCGGGATCAGGGCCCTCTCCGTGCCCCAGATGCTCCACTGCCCGTCCACTTTGACTTTGTTAGGGACCCTCAGCCCTGAGTTATATGTTTATTTGGCGTGGTCACCTTTTGTATACCGAATATTCCTCCCTCATGCACATATTCAATCCGTACTTATCACATTCAGTTTTTATTAATCTTATCATGCCATTGGATTATAATACCAATAATAACACGGACGACACAATAACAATAATAACAGTTACATACACCCTAATAATAATAAGGAGCAGGCCCGTTTAGGTCAAAACTGGTGTTGAAATTGCAGCAGTTATGCGCATCATGCCCCTCGCCGCCACATGATGCACATATCTGGGGTGTGGACGGTCGATACTCAGATGGTCCGGCGCCATCGCCATTGGGGTCCGGACACCTCTTCCAATTATGGCCCACTACGCCGCACGCACTGCACCTCTGTCTCCTTCTCGACCTGTGCGCTCCTTCCGGACCAGATGGAATTCGACTTTGTTTTGGTCGACCGGCCTGCCTCGGGCAATCTGGCGGCAAGCACGTCGCTTCGGAAATCCGGGTCGGTACTATCCAGTCGTTCGGATGCGGCATAGGAAACACTCTTGGTGTCCATACGCGAACCAGCACCGAACGCTTGTAGTGGGGGGACGCATATGCAGTCTGCTCGTGATTCACGAATCTGCAATTATATGCAACCAGTGTCAGACAAACAATGCATGAGATTGCTCCCAACCATTAAAAAAATTAAAGTATCGCCTACGCATACCCGATCGCCGCAGCTGCGTGCTTGCAGGGTATGAGATGCTGTTGGAACCTTTGGCACGTGCATGTCTTCGTGGCCAGGTCTACTATGTATGCCTTGCCTGCTTGATCCACGATGTACTCATTGTGCTTCCTTGTGTCCCTCACTTTCAGCGTCTGTCCCTCGGCTATTGACTTCATCAGCTCCTTGTGTGCCCACTCACTCAAGACGGTAGTGCTGCTGACCGCGTCATTGTGCCTCTCCGAAAACCAGTCGGCTATGGTAGCACGAATTACGTCGAGCATTGAGGACACAGGTAACCGTCGTGCCCACCTCAAGCGCCTGTTCATACTCTCTACGGGATTCGTCGTCATCATGTCATAACGACGGACAGGACACTTAACGCGCGCAAACCGTTCTTCCCCGACTTTCTCTATGAGATGCTTGTATGCACCCGGAAACTGCTGCTTCAGGGTGTCCATGTGTCGATTGTAGTCGGCATTCTTGTATGCATAAGCGGCCATTTGGAACAAGTCGGTCGCTCTCGTGCCATACCGAGCTAGATTTGTCTTGATGTGCACGCAACATAGCACGTGATGGGCTTCCGGTAACACCTGCCGAATCGCAGCTCTGATGGACTTATGACCGTCGGACACAATCAAAACCTCTTTTTGCAGGTTTAGTGCCCGGTTTAACTGCAATAGAAACCACCGCCACGTTTCATTCGACTCCGTTGGCCCCACACCAAATGCGAGCGGGAACAACTGGTTGTTGCCGTCTTTCGTCACAGCCACGAACAGGACACCCTTGTACTTTCCCTTTAAATGTGTCCCATCAATTGCTATGAAAGGCCTCATCAATGGCCAACCTGCAATAGAGGCACCGAGTGCGAAGAAGGCCATCCCGAATTTCCCATCCATATCCAATGCGTAATCCGTGATGGTTTTCTCATTCGTCTCCTCTAACATGTGTAAGTACGACGGAATCATCTTAAACGAATCATCGTGATCGCCAAAAATTGAGCAGATTGCGTGGTTTCTTATCTTCCGGGCCATTTCGATCGAGACATTAACACCCTCACGCCGCAGCTTATCCTGTATCATCACAGGCTCCAGCGTCTTCTCCTCCACAACTATATCCTTTGCATAATAGCTGCCCAAATGTCTCGAGGGGAGTGTCGTCGGTCGTGGCCTGTCTGGGTTTGCACTGCAAGAATGCCCCACCAACCTGTAAACCTTCCATAGCGATGCCGTTCCA
Source organism: Hygrophila difformis (assembly GCA_030278955.1). NCBI lineage: Eukaryota > Viridiplantae > Streptophyta > Magnoliopsida > Lamiales > Acanthaceae > Hygrophila > Hygrophila difformis. The sequence continues at coordinate 61,671,040 of JAOANR010000003.1, forward strand.
CTTGCTCGCATCTCAAATGCGCAATCTTCAACATTACACCTCACCCACAACCTCTCCTTATCCGACTTCCACGTGCGTAGACCACACCTGGCAGCCACAAGATATTCTGTCAGCTTCGCCTGCAACTTCGCCTTCGTTGCGAACATTGAGCCTACTGCAAATGATGATTCCATAGTATCGTCCACGTGCTCATCGACCAGGCGTTCGGGTAAGTCAAAGTGTGGCCGAGGGAGGTTCCACATCCCATGACTCATCTCCGGGACAGTGTATACTTCTTCTGTCCTCGCCCAACGCGGATTATGACCAGCTTGCAGCCCTGGACGCCCTTCCCTCTCGATCCGTTCTTGATTCCGCTCGCAGGCTCTCACAAGACTGTAATAGTGCTGAAAATCTCCATAAGTCATGGGCACTTCCTCATTCTCCGATTCCGAGCTACTTTCTTCATCACGTGCTGCTTGACCCTCGACCTCCAACTGCTCGGTCTCTACTACATCTCCGCATACATTCTCCATGGGCTCCGGCAACTCTTCGATCCGCAACTGCCTTCCTCCTCCATGTGCTACACCGCTCCCATATCCGGCAAAATTACCCATACCGCTACTTCCGTCCACACTTCCGCGTACCACTCCGTACCCATGGCTGCTCCCAGCTACATTTTCATTCCCGTATATATTATTTGTCGGTGTCGGGCCAAATATGCTCTCCATCACGCCTCCAGAATGTAAAGGAATGCACGGCAAGTTTCTTTGCGTGTCGTTGTTAGTTGAGTTCTGTGTCTCTTGTATCCCTTCAATTCCCAATAATATCTCAAACTTATACAAAATACTGAAAGTTACTATGGATATCAGGTAATCTCATGTAATGCAGCTTAACATTTCTAAATTATTTATATACACATGGATTTTTAAGAAGCGTTGCAAAATAAAACTTACGGTTTCGGCCTTGCTCTTCCTCGTCGTGTGCATGCCACTCGCCTTGGTACCATGTGCTACCGGTCAATGACTCCCAGAAAGACATTGCTCCGTTTAGTCAATCACCCACACCTAAGAACACATAAGTGAAGCCCACATGAACTTTATTTTTAATAATCTGTATAATAATGCTACCACTTATTATATTTCTTAGTAATAGTACTACTAATAATAAATAATATTATTGCTAATAATACTAATAATAGTAATACAATTAGTTATTATTATAATAATAATAATTAATAATAATAATAATAATTAATAATATTAGTAATAATAATAATAATAATAATAAATAATAATAGTAATAAATAATAATTATAATAGTAATAATAAAAACAGTAATTAAAATAATAATACTTATTAGTAGTAACAATAATAAGTAATAAATAATAATTATAATAATACTAATAAAAACAGTAATAAAAATAATAATACATATTAGTAGTAACAATAATAATAATAGTAATAAAATGATACTAATTTAATAATAATAATAGTAATAATATTATAATAATAATAATAATAATAATATTAATAATAATAAATAATAATTGTAATAACTAATATAACAATAAAAATAAAAACAGTACTAAAAATAATAATACTTATTAATAAATAATAGATAATACTTATTAATAATAATAGTAATAAATAATAATAATTATAATAATAATAAAAACAGTAATAAAGGTAATACTTATTAATACTAATAGTAATAATAATAATAATAATAAATAATAACAATAGTAATAAAATCATACTAAATTAATAATAATAATATTAATAATATTATAATAATAATAACAATATATAATAATAGTAATAAATAATAATAACAATAATAATAAAAACCGTCATAAAAATAATACTACTTATTAATAAATAATAAATAATACTTATTAATAATAATAAATAATAATAATTATAATAATAATTACAATAATAATAAAAACAGTAATAAAAATAATAATACTTATTAGTAGTAATAATAATAATAAATAATAATAATAGTAATAAAATCATATTAAATTAATAATAATAATAGAAATAATATTATAGTAATAATAATAATAATAAATAATAATAGTAATAAATAATAATAACAATAATAATAAAAACAGTAATTAAAATAATACTACTTATTAATAGTAGTAAAAATATTAATGAATAATAATAATAATAATAGTAGTAAAATCATAATAAATTAATAATAATAATAGTAGTAATAATAATATTAATAATAATAATAATAAATAAATAGTAATAATAATAATAATAATAATAATAATAATAATAATAATAATAATACCCACATAAACAATAAAACAAAAAAATTAAACATTAATAGTCCTACTGTAATGATAATTAACAACATAAAACAAAGCTAAATAAATTAATATTTAACTAATTCATACAAATTTATACTATTTACCCAACTAACAATTACACATCTATATTTCGTATTAACAAAAACACATATCTAAAATTTAGTAAAAACATAACAAACAACACGCACTGCACCAAACAAACCTACATTATTTCTAATTTAAACTAACCTGTACAACATATTTAACTACTCATTTCATGTAATTAATAACTAACTTATCGGACTTACTAAACAAAGCATACTAAAAATGGGAGCTCACAGCAAATTTGAGGCTGTAAACAGCAACAAAGCTCAATCGTCACTCTTCTTTTGGCTCGAGGCTCTTCCCAAAATGCAGCAACAATACTCCCTGTGTGCTTAAACTTTCACCTCTCAAGTGAATGTAGGAAAGAATAAGGCCACTGCATGAATGAAACTTAGATCCGAAATTTATTGACTTCAACATAATAGGTGGGTGGTCAGCAATTATTCCAGGGTCGACAATGGGGTCGAGGTCGAACCCACGGGGTCGGGAGCACCACTATGCTGACCACCGGTCCCCACAAGTGGCAGAGAATCTTTGAGGTTCGACTTCGACCCCAATGGTTCGACGTCGACCCGGCCGGTTCGAGTCTCTTGGCGGGATCGACCTCACGTGCCGGGTTCGTCAAAGTTACGACCCCGTGCTCCGGGATCGACCACACTATACAAAGGGTCGACCCCGACCCCGCTAATCACACGACCCCGGGCTTCTTAAACACCCTTACTAATTAAGCCCGGGTTCGACTTGTTGTTTCGGGGTCGACGTCGACCCCACTGTCGACCCGGGGTCATTTTCGTCTTTTCGGGCATAAAAGTGAAGGATTTATTGCGGCGGTCAGAAAAGAAAATGCTCAGACTCTGACTGGGCACTGTATTTTGGCACCCTTATTATTATTATTATTATTATTATTATTATTATTATTATTATTATTATTATTATTATTATTATTCCACTCTACTGTAATCTACTGAAGACTGTCGTCGACCAAAAATAATTACTAGTATGTTAGTCATTATTTACGTTAAAAGATGTTTCTCAAGAAACTATTTTATGTACTCCGTTAGGGTGTCAATTTCAGGTTTCAGGTGGTATTCGTGTCGTGTTTCGGTCAGGTCGTATTCGTGTTGTGTTTCAGGTTTCACATGTTCGGGCCGTATTCGTGTCAGGTGTTAAGTAAGGGTATAACACAAAATTTGTGATCCCGAAGACGACCCGAAACCCGAATAAACTTGAAATATCAAACCCGCACAAGACCTGAAAATTTTTAGGTCAAATTTCGGATTAGAGAAACCAAAAAATGACTAAACCCAAAAAACCCAAAACTGCATTGGGTTCGTGTCGGTCGGGTTCGTGTTTTCGGGTCGTATCCAAAATTGACACCCCTCCTCCGTCTCATTAGAAGTGCTACAGAGTACTATTTGGCACTATTCATTGTTTAATTTTGATTCAAATTTTTATCATAGTTATGTAAGAAAAAACATAGTCAAGTGAGATCTTGTTAGACTCATCTAATCTTGTAGTTTTAGACAATCAACTTTTTATAACTTTTCGTTTTACACAATTTAAGTTCTTAACCATTAAAAATGTGTATCGGCATGCGTGCTGTGACTAAGCGTAGCGTTTTTAATGAGAAGTAAGAAATAATAAGATAGCTGCATGATTTATACATTTCGGCTTATGCAGACAAAGGAGTGCTCATGATTTATTATGCTACCAAGAATCTCGGAAATCTCTGATGATAATTTTCTCAATCCACGATTTTGGTACTCGATCGGAAAACCACATTTTTCTTGTAATGAGAAGCTTGAATATTAAATTAACAAGGGCCGCGTGAATTTAATTTGGAGTTATTGCATATTGTGGAAAAAGACCTGCAGGTGTTAATGCCCAAGGGAAAAAAAATCACCTACAAGTACAACGACCATTGCATGCAAATTACTGTTAGTGTAGAAGACCAAGACTTTACAACCAAAACTATATGCTGGGACAAACTTATTTGCCTCATTATATTCATTATATATCTATATGAAGTAGTAGTAGTACAGTATTAGAGGTATAGTTTAGGTGTTGTTGCCGGCACTTGCTGTTTTACCAGAGGCCCAAAAAAAATTATTTGTTAAAATAAGAAATGATGAGCGTATAAGTAAAAATGATGAATAGCATCACATCACAAATCTCATCGTGAACATCATTTTAAGGCACATAGGCATTACTTTTCAATGCACAAACATCATCCCAAACAATGCAATCTATCTTGTGGATGTGAGTAAAAGGCAATATGCTTCCAGTATATGTTAATAAAAAAAATAGGGTTATTAACTTCGAACGTACGCAGCGGGTTTGGTTGAATATTAGGATCGTTATTACAACGATTTCCTTAAAACAGTATTGCCTGCGTATCGGTGCAACTGTTTCCCATGATACAAAAGACTCGTCGGAGACGAACTGGAACAATATTTGCAGAATGCTTGTATGTTAGAGGATATTTTCGAATGGAATGAATGCAACATGGCAGGCAGGTTCTTTTATAGATGGCTTTTATAGATGGTTGGGAGTCGTGTCTATTCGATGAAACGATGTGCTAGTTCGGTGAACAAGCAGCCAATCGTTTGAAGATGTAGCCGTTCGTTCGAACTCCGCCAAAGGTAGCGCCCATTGCTTTAGCAAGCACCTTTTCGTTGCCAGTTGCTTCCATTCCAATTCAAATTGGTAGAAGAAATAAATAAAAAAAATTAAAGATCAAAGAAGCAAAAACTGGGTTGATCAGGCCCGAGATGCCTTAAGGCTTTTTCGGTCCACAAGTCGCGCTTACATACGAGCCAAGCCTGTTTGGAGCTGGATTTGCACCCCCCCGCACGTACGTAGCCAATGGAGCATAACTTTATTTATTTCATTCTAGCCTCTATAGTATATTCCTATATAAAGAGGCAAATTTTTCCTTCCCTACCCAATATGGGATTCACTCCTATTGACACCTTTAATGGGCCAAAAGGCCATTTATTTCCAACAGTATAGTAACTCTATTGCAATATTATTATGTTTGACATCCCACCTTGGATATGATGTGGTTTTCCCAGGGTATTGGGATTGGATATGTTTTGATTCTGAACGTGGATTTCGATTACAGTATTTATCATTCTTCATTTTACTTACCCAAGTGATCAAGTCTCCCGACTTCCAACTTATAGAATGGGAGTTCGGATCCCCACCCGACCCCATATTCCTCTCATTTGTTCCATTTATAATTTGTATGACATGAGCTCCCCACCATCCCTCTCAGGCCTTTAATGGCTCCTCAAAAAAATAAATAAAATAAATAAAACTCTTTAATGGTGCTGAATATTAAAAGAACCTAACAAAATAGACGTGGCGGGTCTTCTCTATAAGCTTTTTAATTCAAGTCTTTATTATTGAAGCTGAAATTCGAATACACCATATGTGTATTTTCCATGATTACATACCAGATATAATTACCATATTTATTCCAGCAGTACAACAAACCAGTCTGAAATTAGGTCAAATCCCGATCGTCCAAATTAAATTGACGAAATCATCAAGGGCAGAAAACGACCCTGTAGTTAGCCCCTCCAGGACAAGTAAAAGTGCTGGTCTGATCATCCTTGGGGTAGCTGTAAGCATCGGGGCACCTCTGCTTGAAAAACCTCGACAAATCCGTAGCCTGGCACTGATCGGGACGGGCGACGCAGCAATACTGCTCCGTCCTATACACCGTGCACGGATTGTTACATCCGCCGGGCGCCCGCAGCTCCGCCGGGCACTGGCCGTTGATATCCGCCGTGCACCTGATCGGCCTCGTGCTGCACCCGGAAGTCGGGCTGAATTCCATCGGCACGTTAAAACCGTCGACGAGGGATATGTCGTAGAAATCCAGGTTGTTGAATTGGTTCAGCGCGTACTCCGCCAGGGTGTTGGGCGCCTGCCCGTAGCCGCGGCACTCGAGGACGCCGCCGCAGTCGCCGGTCTGGCATCCGCCGCGGCCGGCGCCGTCGAACGAGCACCCCGTCCGGGCCCAGATGCGGGCGGCGGTGGTGCCGGCGGCGACGTTGAGGGTCCAGGTCTGGCCGCTGTTGAGCTGGCGTCCGCCGCCGGGGCTGGCGGCGGCCCAGACGGTGTAGCCGCAGTTGTTGCGAATGGTGAATGTGGCGGCGGTGGCGCCGCCGATGAGGAGGAGGAGGAAAATGGGAAGGGAGATTAGGATGGATGAATTCATGGTTGGAATTGGAGAATCGGAGATATGGTGCGGGAAATGTAAATGGCGACGAGGGGTATATATAGGGCTTTGGACATAGGAGTATTTTTTAATGTATTATATTAAATAATTTATATATTTTATTAGTTTATGACGTATGTGTGGAATTGTAATAATCTACTTATGGAGCCATTCGCTATACAATATGTATTTATTTTAATTATATACTTCCTCAAATTTCAAAAAATTAAAACGGACTCATAATGTATGCAATCCAATACACATTTTAAACCATTAATAACTCAAGTTTGGTATAAGTAAAAATTCTAAAAGTTGATATTTAAAAACTACTCGACGAGACGAATCTAACAAGATCCCACTTGATTATATTTTAACTTGTATAACTATGATAAACTTTTAAATCAAAATACATGTGCGAGCAGTACCCAATTTCCAAACGCTACAATTTTTCAAAGAGGTAGGGAGTATATATATAGTGCTGAATTTTCAATTTGGTACCACAATAGGATAACACGATGGGAGCATTTAGCTAAGATGGTTTCGTGCGGCCGGGTTATCTTAACATATTTTTGTAATAGAATACTGACGCTTATATTAAATTTTCAATACTAGTTGGAGTATTATTTTGTCATATTATTTTTGTTATTTGATAATTTTAAATACTATTGAAGTTCAAATTTCGACAATTTTATGCCTCATTCTTAATTAGAAGTATGTGAATATATTAAACGTGAGCCTCATCGAAGTTATTATTGGATAAGCACAGTTTGATACTCCTATATATATATTAGTAAAAGTGTGGAAAATCTTGCGGTCAAGGTCAGCCACTTGTGCCCCTATTAATACTATATATGGATGAGGATGAACAATTATGGCACGAGGATTTTAGGTTTGATGAATTTCAAGTTGATTGAAATTTGTAATACTATTCTATGCTTAAACATTGAATATAGTTTTTATTTTATTTTACAAATCTGCCAAGAAGGTATTCGGTAAAAATGCTTTAGAATAACTAATATTGAGGAATATGAAATTAGGGTTATATATACTTCAATAATTATTAGCTAATAAGATTATATAGATAGATCATTGTAGTCGAGAAATAATTCAAATTTATGTATGTTCGGTGACTATTATATTATTCTTCATCACACAATGAATATTTGTGGTTTTATTCCACATTTCCCATGTGAACTCACCATGCACCTCGATCACTACTCTATAGTAGTACTTCGAGCCCGTTTGGATTGGCTTCTAGGGAGGTGCTTTTGGTTTTTGCTTCTGCTAAAAGCACTTCGCACTTCTAGTAGAAATTAGGTGTTTGTTTTGGCTTTTAAGAAAAAGCAAAAGCACCTCGAAAAGCGAAAAAAGTGCTTCTGGAAGAAGCAGCCCAGGGGTGTTTCTCCCAAAAGCAGAAGCCAAAAGCACCTCGTAAAATGTGCAAGGACTTAAATACCCTCACTACTTAATATAAATTACACTATAAATATATCTTATTATCATATTAAGTAGCATGTCCTTTTTGGTAATTACCACACTCTAAAAGCACTTTTCATTTTTATTCATCCAAACATATTTTTTAGAAAAAGCCGCTTTTCAAATATTTCATCTAAACACAAAAGTTACATGCTTTTGCTTTTGACTTCTGCTTCTGCTTCTACTTTTGGCTTCTGCTTTTTTCAAAAGCCAACCCAAACGGCCCTTCATATACTATAGCCATGTAGGGTAGATAGGGTGGAAAGATAATAAATTTGTGACTTAAAATATACTCCCTCCTTTTTTTTTTCTTTTTTCTTTTCTTAAATTTGGCAAAGGAATACGACGTATTTTCGTAGGAATAATTTTGATATTTCGATTACATATCCCCAAAACACTATGGAAAACGAAAAGTCTAAACTACTAGAAGAAGAAGAGTGCAAAGACCATATATATACTTGTCTTTTTTTTTCCTTCTTTTTTTTCCTTTTACCCAAATTCAAACAGCAATTCAGCAAACAATAATAAATAAAAAGTGTAGGTACGTTTAACGTGATGTGTACATCCACTATTTCGACAACTTATATTTTATGCTATATATGCACTCTGAGATTTAATTTATTTATTTATTAAATTTAGTCATTGCATTTTTTATAACTAATGAATTGCAATTGCGAATTCGTTCCCTAACTTCGTTAATGAATTTTTGGAATTTTGGAGTTTGGCAGTTCTCTCTCTAAATTTTTTTTGTAGCAACTGGACTCATGTTATAAAATTGATATGAATGATTCAAAGTATTAGAAATGTATTTATTGGATGCTTGGATTCGCCTGCTTCATTATGTATACATCCATATCAAACAATTAACTATATATTGAATTCTATTCGTTTATCAATCCATATTCGATCGATTGATAAAATAATAAATTGAATTTAACATTGTTAGAGAATGCATGTATAATAATTTTATGAACACAGATTATTTGTTTGATGAGAATCAATCGACATATATGAGGATGGGTTCCATCGATATAGATAGCTTTTTTTTTAAAAAAATTTAATTAGTCTTTATTAAAAACTGAACTAATACGCAAAGTCTTCCACATACATTATTAATTTCAGCACCACTATTCCAAAGGGTCAGAGTCAGGTCAAATCTCCACCGTCAGATCAAGGCGATGAAATCAACGGCTGCTGCTGTATCGGGCAGAAAACCACCATGTAATTAGTTCCTCCGGGACAAGTAAAAAGGGTATGTTGATCCTTGGGGTAGCTGTAAGCATCAGGACACCTCTCCTTAAAAAACATCGAAAATTCCGTAGGCTGGCAGAGCTGAGGACGAGCAACGCAGCAATACTGCTCCGTCTTAAAAACAAAGCAGGGATTATGACATCCGCCGGGCGCCTGCAGCTCCGGCGGGCATTGGTCGGTGATATCCGTCGCGCACCTGATCGGCCTCGTGTTGCAGCCGGAAATCGGCCTGATTTCCAACGGCACGTTGAAACCTTCCATCAGGGTTATGTCGTAGTTATCCAGATCGTTTTCTTGATCCAGCGCGTACTGAATCAGGGTGTTGGGCTGGCCCTTGCCGGGGAGACTGCACTCGAGGACGCCGTCGCAGTCGCCGGTCAGGCAGCCGCCGCGGCCGTCCTCATCGAAGGAGCACCCCGTCCGCGCCCAAATACGGCCTGTGATGGTGCCTGGGGTGACATCGATAGTCCAGGTCTCCCCGGTGTCGAGCTGGCGTCCGCCGCCGGGGGTGGCGGCCGGCCAGACGGTGTAGGGGCAATTGTTTTGAATGATGAATGTGGCGGCGGTGGCGCCGCCGATGATGAGGAGGAGGAGGAGGAAAATGGGAAGGGAAATTAAGATTGAAGAATGCATGTTTGCAATAGATATAATTTGAAAACTGGTGGGAAATTTATGGTGGCAGTGAGAGATATATATAATACTCCATATATATAGACTCTGGGAACTTTATTGATTTATTTTTCATTTATACTTCAAAAAAAAAAAATGGAAAACTGATTTTGTGTGTTGCAGAAACTGATTTTGTGTGTTGCAGAGGTATGTGTGGATTTATAGTAATCTGTTTGTGGATTTAAATATAGGGTAAAATTGGAGAAAACCTTCCACAGCATAGCCACAATAATTAGCAATGGTTGCTATAACAAGAGCGACGTGAAATTTTGAAACATTCAATATTTGATTAATGAGGAAGTGAATGTGTTTGAGTTACATATGATCATGCCAAATAGGGAAAATACGACGAGTATGGTTATGAGTTCTGTTAGTCAGTGGACCTTCTGTTCCTATCAAAACTACAAAAGAAAAAATGTTGCAAGTGTTATGAATTTGCACACTCATACCACTGTTGTCTGTTGGGTATTCACTGTTATGCAATTCTACAGAAACCACAACACAAAGAAAACAGGAGCACAGAACAAAAATACATACGGATAACAATGATACACAAAGTATAAGACAAATGGAGAAGACAACAAACAAATATGAATCTCAGATGATGTTGATCAATCTTCAGGGCTCAGAACCAATCCCAATTAATTGCATCAAGCAACACGCATCGATCACCAAGATCCTCCAACACATAGAGAGGGCCAACGGTCTCAAACATGTCACAAAGGTAAGTTCACTCAGATTCCTCACTAGCTCACTGGAGGTCTTCCTCACACACTCATGTGTAGTTTGCTCACCCACTCGGATAACTCACACACTCACTCACTGAGAGGCTATTGTGGTGGTTTTGCTACATTGGTGGGTTTTGGCCACACTGGTGGGATTGCCGGATTCCACACTGGTTGCTCTAACGGGATGACTAATTTATAGGAGGGCTCACAGAGGCATGGCTACAAGAAAGCCACAAGGGGAGCGGGTGTCTGGCACAAAAGTCTGAGATCAGAACGCGGGCGCCGAAAACAGGTAGGGTGGCGGTAGGCATGCGGGAGTAGGGGTGGCGACAGGCATGCGCATTGATTGAGCGTAGACACGGGAGACATACGAAGTCAAGCTTAGCAGGCTAATGGCTAGGCTAAAGCTAAGGGGAGTGTTTGAGACTGGTGATTGCTCCAATGAGTGGGTTTCACAAGGGCTCTAGTGTGCTTGTGCTTATGCACAAGGTGGTATGTGCCACAATTTTTACAGCAAGATTATTAACGAGTTTAATTAACATAAAATGTCACACTTTATAACATAAAGTGCAATAATTTCACCGGAAGCTGATGATGAATTAGGCGACAAATTTAGTAATTTGAGGTTTCATCGCGCCTTCTTAAAGAATTTTGTAATGACATACATATGTTGCCAAGTTAGAAAAACTAGTATTACCCCACCCAATGGGTGGAAATATAGACAATATGAATAAAAATATTTAATTTAACAAATAAAATTGTTCAATTTTATTATGTCGCGTATATTCCCAAAATTCCTTTAACTTTTTTTTTTTTTTTTTGAGGGGAAGATTTTATTTGCTAAATCCAAGGATAATACATTGAACATGTTTCCCATGCCTAAGAAACAGAAATTGGTTAATCAAGTGTCAGACAAGCAATCAATCGGCAACAGAAATAAATTTGAACAACTAGCACTTTGAACAAAAGAAAGACAACAGAGGATTAAATTTTCCATTCTTCTGCTTCAGAATTCCACTTTATCATTCTCCATTAGTCATAGAGGTCGTCCCGTCCTGTTGTAATTAGTGGCTCATATTTGCTGTTGGGATGGGAATAGAGTTGGGCTAAAGGCCCAAGTAGTACATGGTGATAAATGTACTGAAGAGGTTTTTATTAAAAATAACTGATCACCTGTATATTAGGAGTAAGTTGTGAAACTTGTATTCATCCGGAAAAACTGAAGTGAATGAATGAGAAAAACCTCCGAGGACGTAGGCAATTGTTTTTAGCCGAACCTCGTTAAATTGTTGTCTCTCTTATTTTGATTTCTGTTTTTGTGCTTTCTTTGTTTCTTCTTTCTGGTTCACAATTGGTATCAGAGCCAGGTTTAATTCATGGCTGGTTCTGCAAAATTCGAAGTGTCCAAATTTGATGGGACAGGGAATTTCGCATTGTGGCAACAACGAGTGCAAGATCTGTTGGCTCAACAGGGTATGCTCAAGGCGTTGGAAGAAAAGAAGCCAGAAAAGATGGAAAAGGCCGATTGGGAAGATTTGCAGGCACGAGCAGTTGGAACCATCAGGTTATGTTTGTTAGATGATATCGTCTACCATGTAATGGGAGTCGATTCTGCGGCAGAAGTATGGAGAAGGTTGGAGAAACGCTATATGGCAAAATCACTCACAAATAAGTTGTATTTGAAACAAAGATTATATAGTTTCAAAATGCAGGAAGGTAGCAATTTCTCTCAACATCTAAATACATTCAATCAATTGATGGTTGATTTTCGCAACTTGGATCTGAAAATGGAAGAAGAAGATAAGGCGATGGTCTTACTTTGTTCCCTGCCTTCATCATATGATCATTTGAAAGATACTCTGACTTATGGAAAAGAGACACTTGTATTGGAAGATACAATTGCAACTTTGGTCTCTCATCATCAGCGTCAATTGGCGGATCGTGTGAATTCGCAGGGTGACAGCTTATTTGTAAGTCGGGGTAGGGAGATGGAAGATAGAGGGCGTAGAATACATCGAGGTAATTCGGTTAAAAGAGCAGGAAGATCAAAGTCACGGAAAAGAATACAATGCTATAAGTGTCAACAGTTCGGCCATATTCGGCGTGATTGTCCAAACAGAAAATCATATGTAGAAAGAGGTGGCAATAAACCAAAGGTTGCTGAAGATTCTAGTTCTGCAAATGTTGCTGAATTTGATTCGGAAGGCAGTGGTGAATTACTTGTTGTATCAAACACATCTTTAACAGATGTTTGGATTGTAGACAGTGGGTGCTCATATCATATGACTTCAAATCGTGAATGGTTTGAGTCTTACACTCCAGGAAATTTTGGATCAGTTCTTCTTGGTGATGACAAGCCGTGTAATGTCATTGGCATTGGGGAAGTCAGGATTCGAATGTTTGATGGAGTGATCAGAAAGCTGGGCAATGTTAGACATGTGCAAGGATTAAAGAAAAATTTGATTTCTCTGGGATCTTTACAGAAGAATGGATTTGTATTTAAATCTAGTGCCAGCGGATTACAGATAACACGGGGCGTACTCACTATAATGAAAGCAAGTATGACTGAAGGTAACATCTACAAACTAGAAGGAAGTACAGTTGTAGGTGGAGCTTCTGCAGCCGAATCAACCGTTGATACTACTTCATTGTGGCATGCACGACTTGGCCACATGGGACAAAGTGGTATGGAAGTACTTCATAAGAGGGATTTGTTGAAAGGAGTGCAGACGTGCAAGCTAGAATTTTGCAAGTTCTGTGTGTTTGGAAAACAATCCAGAGTGCGTTTTAAATCTGGGAAACACACAACTCGTGGTATTTTGGATTATGTGCATACTGATGTATGGGGTCCAACAAAGCAACCGTCAAATGGTGGAGCTCACTATTTTGTTACTTTTATCGATGATTTCAGTCGCAAGGTATGGGTTTATTTTATAAAGAATAAGTCTGATGTCTTTTCTAACTTTAAATTGTGGAAGCAGGAGGTGGAAAATCAGACGAACAGAAAAATAAAGTACCTGCGATCAGACAATGGAACTGAATACACGAGTAAAGAATTTTTGAGGTTTTGCGAAGAGCATGGTATTCAGAGGCATTTTACTACTCCAAAAACGCCACAGCAGAATGGGGTTTCAGAACGGATGAATCGTACTATTATTGAAAAGGCTCGCTGCTTAAGACTTAATGCAGGATTATCCAAGAGATTTTGGGCAGAAGCAGTAAACACAGCTTGTTACTTGATTAATCGATCACCACAACGTGCTTTGGATGGCAAGATCGCTGAAGAGGTATGGACAGGATATAATGTTGATTTATCAAATTTACGTATCTTTGGATGTCCAGCATATGTTCATATTCCAAGTGATGAACGTTCCAAGCTTGATTCAAAATCAAGATCATGTATTTTTATTGGATATAAGAAAGGAACAAAAGGGTATAAATTCTGGAGTCCAGAATTAAATAAGGTGATCATTAGTCGTGATGCTGTGTTTGATGAAAATCCTTTATTGCCACAAACTCCATTAAATGTCAACCATGCAGATTCAAAGAAGGTGGAGATGGAGGCTGCTATTTTTGGGTCACAAAATACTAGCAGCAGCACAATAAAGACAAAAGCAACAGATGGAAGTGGAGTTAGACATGAGGAAGTGTCTAGTGAATCTGCAGAAAAATCTGAGATAGGAACCACAAGAAATCAGTCTATTGCTGAATGTAGAGCAAAGAGAAATCGTAAGCCGCCTGTTAGATATGGCTTTGACGATGATACAGCTGCTTTTGCTTTTGATGATGATACAATCGCTTTTGCTCTACTAACTTGCTCAAATGATCCAAGTTCCTTTAAAGAAGCAGCGGAAAGCGCAAATAGCAGTCATTGGAAAGAAGCCATGGAAGAAGAGATGAATTCTCTTCACAAAAATGGTACCTGGACATTGGAAGAATTGCCAAAAGGAAAGAAAGCAATTGGTTGTAAATGGGTTTATCGGGTAAAAGAAGGAAATAAATTCAAAGCGCGCTTAGTGGCGAAGGGATATGCACAAATGGAGGGGGTTGATTATACTGAAGTTTTCTCTCCAGTGGTTCGTCACACTTCAATTCGTATTATGTTGTCTATTGTGGCTCAGAAAAATCTATACTTGGAACAAATGGACGTAAAAACAGCTTTTTTACATGGGAATTTAGATGAACAGATTTATATGTTCCAGCCAGAGGGATTTGTGGAGTCTGGAAAGGAGAATTTAGTTTGTAAATTACAGAAGTCTCTCTACGGCTTGAAACAGTCACCCCGACAATGGTACAAGCGTTTTGATTCCTATATGATACGAATTGGTTTTCAGCGTTGTGTCTTTGATTGTTGTGTTTATGTAAGAAAGTTAAATGAGAATTCTTTCATCTATCTATTGCTATATGTTGACGACATGTTGATTGCTGCAAAAGACATGTCTGACATAGTGGAGTTGAAACAATTGCTTGGAAAGGAGTTCGAAATGAAGGATTTAGGCGCTGCAAATAAAATTCTCGGGATGGAGATTCATAGAAATCAAGCTGGTTTGATACTGTCACAGCAAAGTTACATGGAAAAGCTGCTAGAGCGTTTTGGAATGGATCAATGTAAAGCTGTAAGTACTCCTTGGGCAAATCATTTCAAGTTAACACAAGATTTGGGAGCTAAAAGCGACAAGGAGGTAAAAGAGATGGAAAATGTACCTTACGCTAATGTTGTTGGATGTTTAATGTATGCCATGGTATGCACCAGGCCCGATATCGCACATGCTGTCGGGCAAGTTAGCAAGTACATGGCAAATCCAGGAAAGAGTCATTGGATAGCAGTCAAATGGATTTTAAGATATTTAAAGGGTACAATGAATCTTGGGCTATTTTTTGGAAATCAGAATGTAGAGCCTAGTGTTGTGGGATATGTTGATTCAGATTACGCAGGGGATTTGGATAGCAGAAAGTCTACCACAGGATATGTGTTCACACTTGGCAGTGGAGCAATCTGTTGGAAATCTTCATTGCAATCTGTTGTAGCAATGTCAACTACTGAAGCTGAATACATGGCGATTTCAGAGGCAGCAAAGGAAGCTTTGTGGATCAATGGTATTGTAAATGAATTGGGAATAAGTCAAGTTGGTGTTCGTTTGTTTTCAGATAGTCAGAGTGCAATACACTTGGCAAAGAATCAGGTATATCGTTCAAGGTCAAAGCATATTGCTGTTCGTTTTCACAAGATTCGGGAATTGATTGCTTCAGGTGAAATAATATTGGAAAAGGTACATACATCCAAGAATGCAGCAGATATGTTGACAAAGTGGATTCCTTCGATCAAGTTCAAGGAGTGCTTGGACTTGATAAGTGTTTTGCAGAGATGATTCAGTGGATGTTCCCATCCCATGTGTGCTTCTAGAGCTGGATTAATCTCTATGGAGTTGATAATTCGCCAAGGTGGAGATTGTTGTAATTAGTGGCTCATATTTGCTGTTGGGATGGGAATAGAGTTGGGCTAAAGGCCCAAGTAGTACATGGTGATAAATGTACTGAAGAGGTTTTTATTAAAAATAACTGATCACCTGTATATTAGGAGTAAGTTGTGAAACTTGTATTCATCCGGAAAAACTGAAGTGAATGAATGAGAAAAACCTCCGAGGACGTCGGCAATTGTTTTTAGCCGAACCTCGTTAAATTGTTGTCTCTCTTATTTTGATTTCTGTTTTTGTGCTTTCTTTGTTTCTTCTTTCTGGTTCACACGTCCCCATCTCTTCACTCAATGGCAGTAGGCGTTCCAAAGAAGCCCCAGATCAAGCAGCACCCGATCAGTTGGCAATTTGAAGGAGATTAACAAAAGCAGAAACAGCCACGTATCCACAGCAGAAGCAAACCAATAAATGCTTTCAATCTCAGATTTATCCACACCTCCGAAGCCCAACATGTAGTAAATAGTAATCAGCAAGACTCCACAGAAATATCATTCCTCATGTTACAGCGGCAAAGAGAGCCAGCAGCAGCCTTCCCAGGAAACAATCTCAATAGCGGAGGACAAGCCATCGACATGAGAATCCGTGCAATGAAGCCAAATTCATTAGCCTTTCTTATAAGATCTTCCAGTGCCGAGTCAATGTGACAATCCCTAAAACTTGCTTAACATCACAACTCCAGATGCAACATGGGCAGCACCAACAGCATCATCAGCAACATCATCTGCAATTATCAGTCATCTGCAAAATTTTGGGTGACCAGAACATATCTAGCATATTAAAAGGTCATGCAACAACATTAGCAACATCTGGATCAGGCAACAACATTAGCAGCATCTGGAACAGGCAGCAACATTAGCAGCAGCAACATCGGTTGCTCAAACAGCCACTTTAGTAGCAACAACAGCATCATCAGCATCATCCTCCCCTGTAGTTGTTACATCCACAGCTCCACTCGATCACCACCGGAGGCCCCGGCCTTAGCCCAGTAATCTGTGCATGAATTCCTCTCCATCAATACATGTTGAACTCTCACCTCCCCCGCCCACCTCAAAAGTGAAACAATTGGTCCAACACTACTGTGTAGTCGCCATGGAACCTCACTCGGTTTCTCCAACCATTTCACCACATTCTTTGAATCACATTCAAATATTAGCTTTTGCAAAGGGAATCCTTGGTCTCGAATGATCGCTTGGCAAATCCTGCTAATTGCTTTGAGTTCGGCCTCCGTAGAATCCGCATAGCCAATATGATCGGAAAGAATGAATATCACTTTCCCTTCGGCATCTCTAATAACTCCACCAATACCTTCCGGACCCGGGTTACCGAGGGATGACCCATCCGAGTTTATCTTCCACCACCCCACTTCCGGCCTAATCCAAGTAAGTCCACGCCTGGGCAATTTATAGACCGACTTACACAGACCTGGCAGGGAGTCTATGAAACTGCCTCCCAAGCCTGCGTTGCCTATCTCAGAGTGGATTGAAGCAGCCTTACTCCATAGTATCACCGTCCATTTAATCCCCTCCACCAGAGCAATCTTATCCCAGTTCCTTCCTTTAAAGACAGCTTCATTCTGGCACCTCCAAACAGACCACATAATCGCCAAGCCAGTTATACCCCACAACTCCCTCAATCTGTAACATAAACCACTCCCCAACCACCAAGGCAAAAGTTGTAATACTTTCCCCGGGATCGCAAATTTTACACCAAACCAACTCGCACCTTGGTACCACAGTGAACTCACAAATTCACATTGACAAAAAAAGGTGACTAACCGATTCGATATATTTTGAACAGAAAACACACAAGGCTGCCGATTCCTGTATGCATCCAAGCTTAATAAGTTCCTCTCGGGCTGGAAGCGCACTGTGAGATGCCTTCCAGGCCATTAATTTAACTTTCATTGGAACCTTGAGTTTCCAGAGACAGCGCCATAGCCACTGGAGGTCACCCCTGTCCAACCCAGGCCTAGCTTCCCAACATGACCGGGTTGAGAACTTTCCATTCCCCTCCAATGACACACCACCTTGTCCTCGAGGAACCTGTTCAGTCTTGCGCTATTTAGGAGCTCCAGAAATTCGCTCCACACCTCATTTTCCCAGTCAAACAAAGGCCTGCGAAGGCATACTGACCACACCCACTCCATTTCGTTCCATGTCCCGAAATCCTCCACCAATCCGTCCTTATTTATCGCCAGAGTAAATATCCTAGGGAAGATTTCCTTTAGACACCTTCCTTCCACCAACCAATTATCGAACCAAAAGCTAGTTTTACTCCCATTACCAACACATATTCTGAATTTTCCCCTGGCCAAACCCTCCCAATCCTTACTGATATATCCCCACAGGGATCTATTAGCCTTCGTTTCCGGGATCAGTGGAGATTTACCTCCATAATATTTCAAGTCAATCACCCGTTTCCATAGGGAGTTCTCCCTCCCAAATCTCCAACTCCATTTAAGTAAGAGAGCTTCATTAAACCTCGATGTGTCCCACACACTTAAACCCCCTCCATCCTTATGGCTACAAATCCTTTCCCAACAGATTGGATGGAGTTTTCGGGCCCCATCCCACTCGCCCCAGAAGAATCTTCTTTTAAGTTTTTCAAGCCTCTCCGCCACCGATCTAGGTACCTTGAAAATTGACAGATAATAAACGGGGATGGAAGACATAATACTTTTGATAAGGCACAATCTCCCGGCTTGTGATAGCAATCTTCCTTTCCACCCGGCCAACCTCCTCTCCACCTTCTCCAAGACAGGTTGCCAAATATCTACTCCATTTATGCGTCCTCCAATGAGGATACCCAGGTACCTTAAGGGCCATTTTCCCACCTCACAACCCAATATGGCAGCTGCCTCCGGGCTTCCCACGAGCTCTCTGGGCTTCCTTTAACTATTTTAAGCATTACATGTATATGAAAAAGCAATCGACCAATAGACATATGTCGTTACCAATATTTATAATATATTACAATTTAGTTCCTTAAAAAATACTTATACTACAAACAATAGTGGTGGCTTGGGCTCCCACACACCTTTGCCGAGACATAGGTGTCAATGTTTACCAAAAAAATAATAGTTGAAAGGATAAAAAAAAAATGAAAAATCAAATATAAAAGACTTTTTACTCATGGTTCTAATGTTGTACATTGACACGTGAAATAACATTGCACTCAGTACTTGATTATTATTATTCATCCTAAAGCATTGAGAAATTAGAAATTTCATAAAGGTATAGATATTTCCAAATTAAATTAGAAATATATAAAAAATACTCTTGTGAATGACTATTGTTATCAACTTATTTTCGTATTGCAATGTATCTAATTTAGTTAATTTATCTAATACAAATATTTTCTATTCATATGAATATATATAATATCAATCTATAAAGTACTTATTCATAATTTATCATATATTCTTTAATTATAATTTCTATTCGAAAAAGATTGGTTAAGAATGAAAATATATTTAAAGAATAAATATTATCAACCCATAAAGTTTTTGCTACATATTTTATTTGGTAGTATTCTATATCTATAATAATTAATAAAATTAAATTATTTAATATGTATATCGCTTAAATTTGTTTCTCCTGTATTTTAAAAATGGATTATGCTTTTATATAATTCTTTAATTTTTTATAGTGATAAATGATTGACTTTTACTATTGTTTATTATCCAATTTTAACTAATGTTTATACAATATCTACAGGGAAAAAAACATAGTCAATGGGGATCTTGTTAGATTCATCTCGTCATGTAGTTTTCAATATTAAATTTTTAAAAATTTTACCTGTACATATTTTGAGTTATTGATCATTAGAGATGTATATTGGATTGCGTACAGAAAGAGAATATTGAGAAAATATATAGGATACTGTTCATAAGGGGATTTTTTGTGAGAGAGAATTAGTAGGTTACTGTTCATAAGGGTAGGTTACTGTTCATAAGGGATATTGTTTTTATATATAGATAGATTAATGGGATATAAGCTAAGCGGCTAACTGTTGTTGATGTAGTATATTGGTTGTGTTTGGGATGAGGAGGAGGGGGAGGAAAATGGGAATGGAAATTAGAATTGAATTCCTGCAGGTTGGAAATTGGAAGTGGGGATGTGCAATTGGCAGTGAGGGCTATGTATAGGACGAGGGGAGTTGTTTTATTTCTTTTTGTCTCTTTGTTTTGATTTGTTTAATGCTGATTTTAATTTAGCTCCAATATCGTACATATACAAAATTGACTAACTGTAAAATTTATTGGATTATTTAAGTCTTTATTCACATGTATAGACTGTAGACTATAGATTTGGAGAAAGCCTCCCCCAGCAACCAAAATGGCTCTAAGGCTGCATTTCAAAAATACTACTACTAGTATTTTTTTTAAAAAAAAATTTGGGATAATACTACTAGTATTTTAAAAATAAATTTAAAAAAAAAACCGTGCCATTCCTCTAGCGCCACTCCTTTTAAAAAATAAATGATATTGTTTCATCTGACAAATGGAACCTATAAACAATTACTACTTTAAGTTTCAATATACAATTGACATAAACTAGTACTAATAATTGTGTATTTTAATTTTCTGATGCAGTGTTCCCGTCAAGAATTTTCTTACAGGGAAATGAGGAATTTATGTGTCGTCCCTATGAAACGCAAATATGGCAATGAGGAATTATGTATGGTATTTTAATGCGGGAACTGTAGACTCCAACAACACGATTTTTATTAATTTCTTTTATAAATTCATTTATTTAATTAATTATATTATACTCCCTCTGTCCCAACTAAGATGTCTTGTATAGGCTGTTCAGTCAAAAAAAAGATGTCTTGTTTGTCTTCTACACAGAATCGAATGCACATTTTTAATCGTTAATATCTCAAAATATATACAAGTAAAAATTATATAAAATATATATTCCAAAACTATACAATTAATCCAATCTAACAAGACCAATCTCGACTATTTTTTTCAATTATACACTTACAATAATATAGAGTCAAAGTTGAACAATGAACAGTGTCAAAAAGTCAAACATGATATCTAAGATGAGACAGATGGAGTACTTTTAAATTAATAACTTGAGCTATTAATTAAATATATTATTTTTTACAATCATTAAAATTAAATGTAATATAGATTTAAATTTATATAATTTAATAAATTATGAAATTAAATTAATAAAAATAAAGGAATTAAAATTAAATAATTTTAAATAGAGAAATTTAGAGTTCATTATTGGAGATAGACTATAAAAAAAGTGGCAATAAATTTAACTGTTGAAAAAAATTACTTCCTCTGTTCTCAAATAAGTGCCTCATTTCTGCATTTCACGCAGTCCAAGACACATTTTTAAATGTTTATAACTCAAATTGTATATAAGTAAAAATTATAAAAATTTGATATTCTAAAACTACGTGATTAGACGAATCTAACAAGATCTCACTTGATTATGTTTTATCTTATAGAATTATGTGAAAAAATTTGATCAAAATTACTCAATAAATAGTTACTACTATATTCAAAGGGAGGACTTAAATGAGAACGGAGGAAGTAGAATTTACTAGAGTTATGATTTTTTATTTTTTTTTAAACATTGGCACTCATGTGTCCGCAAAAGTATGTGGGAACCCAAACCACACAAATTACAACACAAATTACAACTAGAGTTATGATTTGAGATGTCCTTGATATAAATCATAAAGTATATCATTACATAATAAAACAATTTCTTCATTGATTTGATTTGATCGGCCGACCAATTTAAATATTTAATCCATTATAAGTTGTTTTTTTCTAAAAAAAAAAAAAACCAAACAATTACATTTAACTTAAATTTTCTCTCCGAAACCTCTACGAAGTATTTTTTCCCCCTTTTTTTAGACTCACATGCGGAGGAGCCTTTTGGTCTTTATCTTTTTCAAGAAACATAGAGGGTTTTATCAAAGTCAAAACAAACATATACTACCTCCGTTTATTTATAATGAAACATTTCGCTTTTTATTATTATTCATTATTTAATTTTGATTCAAAATTTTACTATAGACGTTATACAAAAAGAAAAAAAATATAGTCAAATAAGGTTTTAATAGGGAGTGTTGCATTTTTAAGAGAACAGTATATCTTTATGAAAATAAGTAAGTTCAAATTCTAAACCAATTATATGATCAAATTAGGGATTGGGACTTAGCCCAAGTGGTTAAGCCCCTGACTCTCAACCTTTAGGTTGAGGGTTCGATTCCCACCCGGCCACTATCCCTCCCCTTTTCTCCTTTGTAATTGTGTGGCAGGGACCCCCACCACTTCTCTAGCCTGTATAGGTTGTTCCGCAAAAAAAAATTATATGATCAAATTAGTTGACGTTAACGGGAACAATCAAAATAACATTAATCTCTAACGGTGTAGCCGTGCAAACCAATTAGATTAGATTTTGCATCGGAGATGTACACTATAAGAAAATTTTTAGTTTTTCGGTTGCACGTTGAATGAATCCAATGATCAAATCTCGGATCCACACAATGTTTGTTGAGTCGAATTAACAAATTAGCTAAGGTGAGTTGTTGAAATTTTGGGGTCTCTCATATGAGCAATAGCCAATAGGATGCGTTTGTTGGATGTCTCTTTAAACAAAAGAAAATCTAAAAGAAAAGGAAGTCATAAAAGAGAAATTCTACATAATGACCGACAATGCCGATTCCAGAATTTGAAGTGAGGGTGTACAAATTTTATAAATAAAATTACAGTCGCCGTGACATTTCTTAAAAAAAATCATAACTTAATCTACATCCATTTCATTAAGTATTTCTTTTTTAACATAAAATAATAGTGAATTATTTAACATATTTTCACCACTTAAAATAATTAAACTATCCTTATATATAATTAGCTCCATAATAATCTTGCCCCATACTTAAAGGTTGGAATAAGTCATGCTACCTGACATCACCTACGATCTAGCCTACTTCAGGTGAAGCCAGGGCAAGCATTTTTTTTATACAAATGCTATGCTCATGTAATTTTGAAAGCCTATTTAGCTACATATGTTCAAATCATACTTTATAAATGACCTATTAGTATGTTTATTGTATAGGAATATTTCGTATTATTATTATTTTATGTAGAAGAAACAATTAATTTGATCTTACTTAAGTTTTTAAACTATTTAAAAGTTTTTTTCAAATATGTAATTATGTTATATTGGGACATATGTATGAAAAAAATAAAAATTTAACATGATTTATTTGTAAATGACTTAAAGTGCGGCCTATTTATACTATTTATATAAATAGACCAGCTTAGACCTATAATGTAGGCTTGTCAAAAGTATAGACTAGACTCAGACCTTAGAAAATTAAAGTAGGCGTAGTAGGTCTTTAAAATCAAGGCTCGGCCTTGCCTATTTCCATCACTACCATACTCAATATACGCTCAAACTAAGTGGCAAAGAAAAGCTTCGGGGAATAATTTTAAAAGAATGTGTCTTAGCATTCGAAACACTAACTATTTCAAGAAAATATTAAATAATTTATCCCTTATTATTTACATACTTTAAAACAACTATCATTTGCTCTTAGCATTTACTAAACATCAACATCGTATTACTAAAAATAAAATAATTTTAGTAGCCTATTAAATTATGATGATGTTCAAACATATACTCCCAACCAAGCTAGTACATAGATTCTTCAATCCAAATCAACAAAACAACTTAAATGTAAATACATATTAACAAACTAATTAATTATATAAAATTTTAAAAAACTAATTTAAAAAAAAAACAAAAAAAAAAACTTATTTTTGAAAAACCAGGGGTCAGCTGACGCCAGATTCACCACTGATGAGAGATCACATCTCCACCGTATATCCACTGACGCAATTATAAGGGCGCAGTTGCCTAACCGTAACCGGCGTATTTTCTCCGGGGCAGAAAACGACGCTGTAATTGGTTCCTGCAGGGCAAGTAAACGTGCTGGTTTCATCGTCCATGGGGTAGCTGTAAGCATCAGGGCACCTCTCCTTAAAAAACTCGGACAAATACGTTGGTTGGCACCGATCCGGACGAGCACGACAGCAATATTGTTCCGTAACAAACACACGGCAAGGATTATTGCATCCGCCAGGAACCCGAAGATCCGCCGGGCATCGGCTGTTAATGTCCGCCGTGCAACTGATCGGCCTTGTGTCGCAACCGCCGGAAGTGGGGCTGAATTCCAACGGCACGTTGAAACCGTCCAACACAGATACGTCGTAGAAATCTAGGTTGTTGGATTGATTCAGCGTGTACTCCACCAGGGTATTGGGTCCCTGGCCGTAGCGGCGGCACTCAAGGACGCCATTGCAGTCACCGGTCTGGCACCGGCCCCTGCCAGCCTCGTCGAATGAGCACCCCGTTCGGGCCCAGATGCGGGCACGGGACGTGCCAGCGGCGACGTCAAGGGTCCAGGTCCGGCCACTATCGAGCTGGCGTCCACCGCCGGGGCTGGCGGCGGCCCAGACGGTGTAGCTGCAGTTGTTGTGAATGGTGAATGTGGCGGAGGTGGCGCCGCCGATGAGGAGGAGGAGGAAAATGGGAAGGGTAATTAGCAGCATTTGAAGAATTAATTAATCAATAACTTCTGTTTGTTGTGTAATACTATAACCTATTATTAGCTATAAATAAATAATGGAAAAAAGGCCAATATAATCCATTTTTTTTACGAAAAAGCCAAATCAGTCCTTTTTTTATTTTTTGGCCCAATTGGTCCGCTACATATACTAATTACATCCAAATCGGTCCTCCATCCACTAATTATGCCATAATTACATATTTTTGGCCAAATCAGTCCTTTTTTTCTTCAAAAATCTAAATTGGTCCGTTATTAATTTTTGCCCCCTTTCAAGCAGTCCAATGCACATTTTAAACCACTAATAACTCAAATTCGATATAAGTAAAAATTCTAAAATTTCGATATTTATAAACTACACGACGTGACAAATCTAGCAAGATCCTACTTGGCTCATTTTAACTTGTATATCTATGTTTAAACTTTAAGTCAAAACAAATGTATGAATAGTAGCAAATTAAATAATGTAATTATTAAAAAAATGGAGGTATTATATCGCATAAAATGGTGTTTCTCCATAAAATGTAGTTATTAAAAAAATTTAGTTATTAAAAAAATGGATCATCTTTTAGAGTTCGGTGGTTTTTAGTGTTTCTCCATAAAATGAAGACCAATTGCGATATAATCCCTCCATTTTTTTAATAACTACATTGTCTAATTTGCTACTATTCATACAATTGTTTTGACTTAAATTTTAAAAATAGATATACAAATTAAAATGAGCTAAGTAGGATCTTATTAGATTCGTCTCGTCATGTAGTTTATAAATATCGAAATTTTAGAATTTTTACTTATACCAAATTTGAGTTATGAGTGGTTTGAAATGTGCATTGGACTGCATGGAAGGGGGCACAAATTAATAACGGATCAATTTAGATTTTGAAAAAAAAAGGACTGATTTGGCCAAAAATATGTAATTAGGGCATAATTAGTGGATGGAGGACCGATTGGGACGTAATTAGTATATGTAGCGAACCAATTGGGCCAAAAAATAAAAAAAATGACTGATTTGACTTTTTTATAAAAATAAAGGAGCATATTGGCCTTTTTTCCAAATAAATAATTGTATAGGAAATTGTATGAATAGGATTTTGTAGAATAGATGTGAAGTGACAAGACTGTAGAAATTCATGGATGGGAGGCTCATACCTAAAATCAATTGGTGATAGGTGGAGTTGCTCTCAACCATATAAGGTAGTAGGAGGACCACATTTTAACCGATGTGGGATATCAACAAATTAAATACTCAAGAGAGACAATGCACATAGAGAAGAAAGCTACTTATTTTCGTAGAATTCAGCCGCTTACATGGTGCATCATGCCTTATTTATAGGTCTTAAAAAATCTCATGCAAATTATATTAAATAGACAAGTGTTATAATACTCCTGTAATAACATAATCTATCTATTATGGGCATGCACAGTAAAAGACACCGCCACTTAACACTATTTTTATTCTTTAACTAGAGATGGGAAATTTGAGTAACAAATTTGTATTCGAAACTGAAACATGCATGTCTCATCAAACAAAACGAAGCTGGAGCCTGGAAAGGTTGACTTACAAGTTACAAAACAAATTTATTGGGATTTAGATAAACAAACATGTAAATAATATAGGATTTGGCCCAAAGAGCCCAAACAAAGTGAAGAAGCAGTCTGTATCCCAAACAAAAGAAAGAACAAATCAATAGAAAATTTTAATAAACACAAACCAATAGTAGAAATTTTTAGTTATTGCAACACTTTATTTACCGCTGAATCAGCTCATGAGTAGGAGCTGAATTGTTAGTTTAGGGGTTTGTGCTGGGTAGATTTTACCAATTGTCTTACATTACAGAATTTACAATTCTTTGACATACTGAGGGCACATTGCAGCCCTTGATGGATGTTGGATCAAACGGTTGAAATTAATTTTAGGGTTATTTTTGTAATTTAGCTAATTTCCGCAACAAAGCATTACAATCCTCTATTGCTATGTTTGGATTTTCTGACATTTTATTGGATATTTAGATTCCTCACATCGATTAGATTGATTTTCATATAAAGAATATCCAACTTCGAGTTCATTTGAGAAAGTTAGAGCCATTTAAAGTTCATTACGATTTCAACAACAGAGCCTTTACATCACAGCAGCGGAGCATATACAATTTAGCGACATGGCCTGTACAATTTAGCAATATGGCCTATACAATTCAGCGACATTCTTGTATTCATTTCAGCAACACAATTGGATACATTTCAACGACATAGTTCTATGTATTTCAGTGTCATCATTATGTGAGAATCTGCTATTTATTTGTATGGAATTTCTAAAATTTGATATTTTTTTTCTTTTTAATTCCTTGCACCGAGTATGTGAATTTTTATATAAAGTACATTCAAATCCGAGTTCATTTGCAAAAATTAGAGCAATTTGAAGTTCATTGCGATGTTAAGCACATATCAGCGACGAAGTCTATACAATCCAGCGACATGACATATATAACTAAGCGCCATAGCCTATACAACAAAGTCTATCATCAAATGTTTGTAATTTTCTCAAATGAACTCGGATTTGGATGCTCTATATATGAAAATCTATCTATTCAATGCAATGAATTTAAATATCCTATTAGATTTTAGTATTGTTCAGAGACTTGCAATGTGTATTTCAGTGACATAATATAGTAATTTTCAGTGACATGCTATAGTATATTTTAGGCACATGCTTTGCATATTTCAGTGACATAATATAGTACTCCGGGCTGAATGATAGTATGTATTACACTAGTCAATGAATATTTCAGTATGGCTTAATTATATTTCTTAGTTTATTTATTAAACCTGAAAGTTTTTTATTATCACAAGAAAATATTTTGAATTTATGTGTGATTTACTGATATGCGGTTGTAGGTTGGATTATGGGTTTGAAAGTTTAATATATTTATTTATTAATGTAATGTGATAGGTAGGTTTGGTGATTAATATTTAATTATTTTGTATGGAGAGGCCGGGTTAAAATAAAAAGTTTCAACAGATAAAATCATTTACATATTTAATTATTATCTCAACACCTCCATAGTTTATTTTGTTTTGTTTTAATTAATAGCTTAATTGTAGTGTAGGTGCAAAAATGCGTAGACAAGAAACTACAAAATATTTTTATTAATTTCACAATAAAATTATCTACAAATTACAGAGAAATTTAAATATCAAAGAACATGTAGAAAATCAAACTATATGGGTTCGACTTTTGGTACTCCTTTGATTCCTCCAACCTCGAGATTTCTGCAGGTTTTGTTGTTGTGGGGTCTCAAGTGTATGTGTCTTGAGAATATGTAGAGGTATGAAGATGTAACCCTAATGTGTGAAGGGACACCTTTATTCATAGATAAAAATGGTGGACGGTGCGTCGATTTCGATGGGCCGGTCCAATCCAAGCATCCATTGGGTCATAAAGTATGTGGGCCTTTCATTTGAGTTTGTTTACATTAATTAATTTTCATGGATCGGCCTGCTTCAAATGCCCTTTGATCCATGTGATCTACATAGCCGGTGGGTCTTACATCTGGATTTATTCAAATTGGCCCAATCGTAGGTCCATTTGTCATGGGACTTGTGGGTATTGTATTTTGATTTGTTCACGATGGCCGGATATAAGCCTATTTGGCAGGTTGGATCCAAATAGTCCTATAAATATTGATAATTATTTCAAACATTTAATTTATTTAAAATGCCTAAAAATAATTAAATTTATATTTAAAATTTGCACGTGTCGCATTTTTAGTAGCGGACAAATTTCAGGTGTTTACACATAGTTTCTGTAGTTTCATAGTCATAATTAGTATTATAGTAGTTTTTATAATTAGCTGTGACAAAAAATTCAATTCTTAGTCATTGTTATTCAATATGGAAAGGCGCCTACCGAATGCTTACTATTCGTTGTTATTCGTTCTTCTGCCATAACAACATGATGAAACAATTCATTGATTCAATCGGCCAACCAATTGAAATATGTAATCAATGATGCAGATTCCATAAGTACTTTTGTTTTTTTAACAAAGAATCAAGGCAAGGATGTAGTATTTGTTAAGATTTTCATCATCATCCCCCCATTCAAATTAACAGAGCTTAGCTGAGCTGTTGAAATTTGGAGGTCTCTTATAAGAAACAGGATGTGTTTGGATGGAGGTAGAGAGGTAGTTGCCTAGTTGGATGTCTCTTTGAACAAAATTACATTGACGTAAATGTCTTTAATTCACTCTATCGCTGGATTCACCACTGCTGTAGAGTTTGAAAATAGAAGTATATTACTAGAAAAAAAAAAAGATTATTTAGTCCTTTTTCTTTCCAAAATATCCAAATCGGTCCGTTAATAATTTTTAGCCACATATAGTCCTCTACGTTTACTAATTTTTTTCAATTTGGTCCTAATTACGTAATTAGCCTAAGGTTGCTGACGTAGCCGAAGTAAATCCCATTTTACATCCACCGTGACCAATCTGGAGTCTCCACAAATAACACAACAAATTAATAAATATTTGAAGTAAGCCATAACATATCACTACTCTAATAAATACCTTTAGGCTCTAGTGGGTCAATTGAACCCTTCTTTACTGGGATGATGGACATAATTTCTACATGGTTCGCATTGAGCCCTCATTGGGGTTATCCAATCATAAAGAAACAACAACCATTCACAACAATAACATAGTAGTTCTGGTCAACAGCTATCGCAGTGCATTTTCTTTTCGGTCTCAGTGGTTTTTAATATTTCTCAAGATAATGAAGACCAATTGTGATATATAATGCGTGCAAATGAATGGTTGGTGTTTTTTTATGGGTTGGGTAACCTCAATGAGGAAGGGCTCAATGCGAACCAAGTAGAAACTATGTACATCATCCCAGTGAAAAATGATTCAATTGATCCGCTAGAGTTATTTTTTAGAGTAGTTATGTGTAATGACAGTCTTCAAACATTTATTAAAATAGTGTGTTATGTGTGGGGACTCTAGATTTGTCACGGTATATGTAAAATGTGATATACTTCGGTCATATCAGCAACCTCATGCTAATTACATAATTAGGACCGAATTGAAAAAATTAGCAAAGATGACTATATAGGGCAAAAAATTAATAACGGACTGATTTGGATATTTTGGAAAGAAAAATGACTAAAAAAACATTTTTTCCTATATTACTACTACACACGAAAAAGGTTACTCGGTAATAACCTCCAGCATATGAGAGATCACATCTCCACCGTCCATCCACCGACGCAATTATAGGGGTCCTGCGTAACCTGCGGTTCTTCTCCGGGGCAGAAAACGACCCTATAATTGCTTCCTCCAGGGCAAGTGAACGTGCTCGTCTCATCATCCATGGGGTAGCTGTAAGCATCGGGGCACCTCTCCTTAAAAAATTTGGACAAATCGGTGGCCTGGCACTGAAGACGAGAAGTGCAGCAATATTGTCCGGTATTATACACAGTGCTAGGGATGAAAGTGGGGCGGATAATATCCGCCCGATCCGACGCCGTATTCGATTATATTCGAATCCGAATTCGAATTTTTATATCCGGCGGATACGGGACAGGATATGGGATTGTAAATATCCGCCCGTATCCGAAAAATCCGAATATAATGCGGATATTATCCGTATTTTCTATCCGAATATCCGGAAATTTATATATTTTTTATATGTATGATATAATATATTATATTAACTATAAAATAAATAAGTAATACTGTATGTTTAAATATAATCAAAAGCTTGAAAGCCATATGTAATTTATTAAATCAAATCATATCAATCAACTCAACTACATCATTAGGTTCTTTGCATCAAACTGTAGTATGTAACAACTTGTAGTGATGTTATTTAGATGTTTTGAACGAAATAACTAATGATCTTGGAAAATTTAAAAATTTAGTTTAGCTTACATAGTAGTATATTCCGATTTCACTTTAAAAATTATAAAAAAAATTAATTTCAGTAATTATAAGATTATCCGAGTTAAAATCCGAATCCGTCTCGTATCCGTTTCCCGAAATATTCGAATTCGTATTTGTATCCGACCTATTCGTATCCGATTCCATATTCGACAAAAAAATATGGGATAGGATACGGGATGAGTACTATCCGCCCGTATCCGTCCCGTTTTCACCCCTACACAGTGCAAGGATTGTTGCATCCTCCGGGTTCCCGAAGCTCCGCCGGGCATTCGCCGTTAATGTCCTCCGTGCACCTGATCGGCCTTGTGCTGCAACCGGCCGAAGTGGGGCTGAATTCCAACGGCACGTTGAAACCGTCCACCAGGGATATGTCGTAGAAATCCAGGTTGTTGGATTGCTTCAGCGCGTACTCCACCAGGGTATTGGGCGCCCGGCCGTACCCGCGGCACTCGATAACACCGCCGCAGTCGCCGGTCTGGCATCGGCCGTGGCCGGTCCTGTCGAATGAGCACCCCGTCCGGGCCCAGATACGGCCGGAGGTGTTGCCGCCGCCGTCGGGGATGCTGAGGGTCCAGGTTTGTCCGGTGTTGAGACGCTGTCCGCCGCCGGGGACGGCGGCGGCCCACAGGGTGTAGGAACAGTTATTGTGGATGGTGAATGTGGATGCAGCGGCGTTGCCGCCGCCAGTGAGGAGGAAAATGAGAAGGGAAATTAGCATTTGAAGAATGAATTATTAATCAATAATAAAATTCTATTCGAATTTTATAACCACAAGCTAATTTTTTGCGTTTTTTTGGGAGTCAGTGGAAAGAAAAATACTCCCTCCGTCCCAACTAAGATGTCTTGTTTGATTTCTGCACACAATCCAATGCACCTTTTTAATCGTTAATATCTCAAAATATATACAAGTGAAAATTATGTAAAAGATATATTCTTAAACTACACGATTAGACGAATCTAACAAGACCGAACTCGACTATTTTTTCCAAATATATGCTAACAATAATATTGAGTCAAAGTTGAACAATGAACAGTGTCAAAAAGTCAAACCAAACATCTCAAGTGGGACGGAGGGAGTATCAAAGAAAAGTCAGAAGTCAAAGTCGTGTGCAAAAACCAAGACTTGGTCATCATCAAATCATGCCTCATTGCTTGGGGCTTCTTTTTGTTGGAGTATCTACATGAATTAATTCCCCGAATTTATGTATGGATACATATTGATGTTGAAACATAAATTTAAATTTTTATTTTTTTAAAAAAATATATTTTTAAATTTTAGAAAAAAATTATTTTCTAAAAGAAATTTCGGGATATTTCGGTCAAATTTCAGATTTCAGGCGAAATTTCGATGGAAATTTTGCAAAAAATATTGCATGTGAAACTTCGCTTCGGGATGTCCCGAAACCCGAAATTTCGATCGAAATTTCAAAAATTTCGGGGATATTTAAAACAATGTAGGATACATAAGTTCTCAATTTTTTCTTTTCAACATTTACACATAAAAATATGTGGGAGTCCAAACCATCATAGCCATAAATAACTAAGAGGTAATAACTAAAATAGGCCACCAGAATGAGTCATTTCCACTTTTGGGTCACCATATTTTGATTTATGGAAATAGGCCATTAGAAGGATTTTGGGCCTGAACTTAGGCCATTGGGCTGGAATTCGGACCACGATGACCTAAAAGTGGAAATGACTCTTTCTGATGACATATTTTAATTTTTTTGAATTATTTTTTATTTTATGTAATTAAAATAAATAATACTTATTCTGAGACATTATTTATATCCTACTTTCTTTTTTTGTCTTGTTCCAATATTTTTTATTTCATTTCTATTTTAAAAATAATTAAATATTAATTTCCAAATATACCCATGTCCGAAAAATTCCTTGCGTTTAATACTAATTATTCCTATATAAAATATCATGTCCGAAAATTTTGGGATACTTATAATAAACCATATTTATTTTTACTTTATAATTTATTTGAATATGTATTTGTTTTACTTATTTTATAATATATTTGAATTAATATGTATTTTATTTCTTATATTACTCCCTCCGCCCTATTAATAGTGTTAAAAAATGTAACTTAAAAATTTATATAATGTGATTGTAACGAGCTACAATTTAATTATTTTAGGAGCCATTAAAGGCCTGGAACGGGTGGTGGGAGCCCAAGCCACACAATTACAAAGGGGAGGGATAGGGGACCGGGTGGGGATTCGAACCCCCAACCTAGGAGTCGGGGGACTTATCACTGCAGTAAGTGCTCAACCCACAGTTTTAATTTATTTATTTATTTGTGATTTACTGATATGTGGTTATAGGGTGGACTAGAATTATTAATGGTAGTGGATAATTTGAAAGTTTAATATATTTATTTATTAATGTGAGGTGGTAGGTAGGTTTGACGATTAATATTTAATTATTTTTTAAAATAAAAATAAAATAAAATTATTAGAACAAGAAAAAAGGAAAGTATGACATAAATAATAATACAGAATGAGTATTATTTATTTTAATTACATAAAATAAAAATATAATTAAAAAAAACTAAAATAGGCCACCAGAAGTAGTTATTTTCACTTTTAAGCAATCGCGGCCCGAATTCCAGCCCAATGGCCTAAATTCAGGCCCGAAATCCTTCTAGTGGCCTATTTTCCTAAATCAAAATATCGTTGCCCAAAAGTGGAAATGACTCCTTCTAGTGAGCTATTTAAGTTATTACCTCAATAACTAAATAAGTACTAGCAAGTTACAACACAAATTTAAATTGGGCTTTAGATAAAACAAATATGTAAATGATGTTGGATTTGGCCCAAAAGGCCCAAACAAAACAAAAACAAATCAATTAAAAAAACTAATAAACCCAAACCAAACCAATAGGGAGGGAAATACGCCCAGTTCGTTGGAATCAACTGGGGGAACATGGATTAATATTTTTTAAAAAAAAAAAAAATTGGGGATCTTTAATTACCCATGGGAATATAGAAATATGAGATTCCTGAAAATAAAAAATTCACAGTAATCTCCTTATTGCTTTACTCTTGTTTTCGGTTCTTAATTTTTTATTTTTGTTACAATGCCAAAAAATAGTAGAAATCTATAGTTATGCAACACTTTAGTTATTTATTTATTTGAAGATATTTTGGAATCCGATGAATATAAAAATACAGCACATATTGAAAATTCTACAATTCTTGTATTTGCTTTTCTTTCGAGTTAATTTTCTTTTGATCCATTTTTTTTGGGATTTCTGTTAACAAAACAAAAAAAATCTTGGGATTTCAATTTATAACAAAATATTATAGTTTTCATTTTATTTGTTAGTATATATTATAAGTATCCACGAGCTCATGAAATATTATTTTCCAGAAACTAATTAAAACTTTGTAATAATATTATAGGAGTACAATTTTTTGGCGCAACCAATAATAGAGGTAATAACTAAAATAGTCCATAAGAAGGAGTCATTTCTACTTTTATGCCACAATATTTTGATTTAGGAAAATAGGCCATTAGAAGGATTTCGGGCCTGAATTTAGGCCATTGGGCTGGAATTCGGGCTACAATGGCCTAAAAATGGAAATGCCTATTTTAGTTTTTTTTCAATTATTTTTTTATTTTATGTAATTAAAATAAATAATATTCATTTTGTGTCATTATTTATGTCCTGCTTTTTTTTTCTTGTTCCAATATTTTTATTTCATTTTCATTTTGAAAATAATTAAATATTAATCGTCAAACCTACCCATCACCTTACATTAATAAATAAATATATTAAACTTTCAAATTACACTCTACCACTAAAAATTCCAGTCCACCCCACAACCACATATCAGTAAATCACACATAAATAAATAAATTAAAATTGTAAACTCATTACAATCATATTATATAAATTTTTAAGTTACTTTTTTTAACACTAATTAATATGACGAATGGAATAATATAAGAAATAAAATAAATATTAATTCAAATATATTATAAAATATGTAAAACAAACACATATTCAAATAAATTATAAAGTAAAAAATAAACATGTTTTATTATAAGTATCCCAAAATTTTCGAGCATGATACTTTATGTAATAATTAGTATTAAATACAAGGATATATTAGGGTTAAAAAATATAGCTTAAGAATTTATATAATGTGATTGTAATGAATTTATAATTTAAAATTATTTATTTATGCGTGATTTACTGATATATGGTTGTAGGTTGGATGAGAATTATTAATGGTAATGTGTTTGAAAGTTTAATATATTTATTTATTAATGCGATATGATGGGTATATTTAGTAATTAATATTTAATTATTTTTAAAATGGAAATAAAAAATGTTTGAACAAGAAAAAAGAAAGTAGGACATAAATAATGGTACAAATTGAGTATTATTTATTTTAATTAAATAAAATAAAAAATAATTCAAAAAAAACTAAAATAGGCCACCAGAAGGAGTCATTTCCACTTTTAGGTCATCGCAGCCCGAATTCCAGTCCAATAGCCTAAATTCAGGCCCGAAATCCTTCTAATGGTCCCTAAATCAAAATATCGTGGCCAAAAAGTGGAAATGACTCATTCTGATGGCCTATTTTAATTATTACCTCCCAATAATATTATACAATTTGAAAAATAACATATAGGAGTACTATGAAAGTTTGATTGATATTACGAGTTTTTCAAAAAGTTAACTTTACAATATAGGAGTACTATGAAAGTTTGATTCTCAGTTATAATTTTTTTTTTTGATGAAGAGCCTAAAAAGGTTGGCAAACATAAAAGAAGAAAAAAAGAAAAGAACATCTAACTAACGGCGACAAAATAGTAAACCCAAGGCATGAGTAGCGATCGCCCCCGCACAAGCATCCGGCGGAAACGCCCAAGTAGTATAGAAATCCTCAACCGACGCTGCCCTCTTCGCCAAACAATCGGCCACCTGGTTTCCTTCGCGAAAGATATGCTCTAACGACCCATTGAGCTCCCTAAGCTTCTCCCGAACAGTCCAAATTAATGGCCAGAATAAATGACAACTCGTTGCACCCTCAAGCACCATCCGGATTGCCTCCACAGAATCCGAGTACGCATGCACGCCCTCCGCCCCCTTCTGCGCAGCCAAACACAAACCCTCCTTCAACCCCATAAGCTCCACTTCCAACACCGAGCGCTCCCCCTGTTGACCACTACAAGCACCCTGGAAGGTCCCATCCGCGTCCCTCAACACAGCCACAAACCCAGACTTCTTAGCCTCCCTCACCACACATCCATCCGTATGGAGCACCATGCCAACAACTCCCTCCCCCCTCCATCTCACGTACCGGATAGGCCGAGAAGGATGACCAGCCGGGACGTGCTTCGCAATCACATCCGCCAACCACCTAATCTTGGGCACCAACCGATCCTTATGCGTACTACACCCCTTGAAAACCCTCTTGTTACGCTCACACCAAACCACCCATAGCGCAGCAAGAAAGTGCGCTCCATACGTCCATGTCGCCCAATGGAACCACCACCGTGCCGCCCCCCTCGGCACCTCACTCACCTCTAGCACCGCATGCCATCCTAGGGTGATCCAGATTTGTCGAGCCCAGGGACATAAGATCAGCGCGTGTCTCCAATCTTCCTCCTCCTCGCCACAGATCAAACAAAGCGGCGACGTAGCTAACCTCCGTTCATAACGCAACGCATTCACAGGGACGGCTTCATGGCTCAAAAGCCATAACAAAATACTAATCTTCTCCGGAATCCATGCTTCTCCGGAATCCATGCTTCATGGCTCAGTTATAATTTTAAATTTTAAATATTCTACCTTTACTAATAATAAAACCATTTATTTAGTGTCTTGGTATCGCGTTAAAATAAGATTTTCGACACCATAAAACCCTTTTGCATTTTTTTAGAACGTTAGTATTATATAATTAATTAATAATTATATATGTTAAAAAAAAATTTTTCATAATTATAAAGGATAAATAGAAGAAATAGGAAGCCAAAGATATGGATAACAAAATCCACGTCCCATACTTTTAAGTTTTATCCCATGCTAATGACTATATGATAGTAAAATAAATTGAACTAGTAAGTAACCCGTCGAGACTCGACGGGTATAAATATATATTTTATATAATATATACTTATATTATATAAATAATAATAAATTATATTTTGAGATATGAAAAATGTGTAATAATTTTATATATATTCGAAAGATGATGTATATGATAATATAATTAAATTACTTTTAAAACAACAAAGAAAACATGTTATATTATCTTCTTTAGTTTATGTGGCTTGTCCGGTACAAACATAAAACATATCAATAAAAATAATTATTAAAATAATATTTTTATTTATTTTGATATTTAAATTAAAATAAAATAAAATTTAAATATAAATATTAAACATAATATGAAAAATTCTCTCACAATTTGCTGAGAATTTCATTGCTGAAAATCTCATTGGTATGAGTTAATATAACACTATCTTTAAATGTCTCATTTGAAGTGGTGCAGTTTATATTACTATATATGTACTTGAAAAGATTGCCGCTATATGATTACCCAAATTCAGAAATGTCATATCTGATTGTACATATCCAAAATCAATACCGGCATTACCATCACATATATTAAGTATGTATTTTGAAAATTTTATGTCATATATAAATTTCATTGTAAACAACATTTGTTGTGGTATCTTAAGTTAATCCTTCATAATTGCATATTAATACATTGAGTCACATCTTGCTAATGACACAAAATATTTCAACATAACTGTTCATGACTAAAAACTGGTTTTGGAATATAATGTCTAATATTCTTTAAAGATTGACATTGACTTTTGTTTATAATCATAGCAAAACAAAGTACGGTGAGAATTTTCTCATCTGAAATCGAATGGGGGATCTGGTTAAATCAGATAGGCTCATAATCATTTTACCAATCAAGAATTTTTTTTTACTTTCATGGTTTCCCGAAAATTAGTTTAACCTCAATTATATGGTTCCGCATGTTGGTTACTATTACTTACATTGCATAGTTTATTTGAAGGATCTATATTCATAAGAAGCATGACAATATTCTTTAAATATTGGCATTGACTTTTTTTAGTCATAGCAAAACAAATTGTCAGTGTGAATTTTTTTATTTGAAATCGAATATGTAAATTGATTAAATCACACGGGCTCATAATCATTCGATCTCAAAAAATTAAAATTCCATAAGTTGGAAAGTTCATATTTTTTAAATTGAAAAATGAGATTTCTATATACATATTATTATATCTTTGAAAATACATAAATAAATAAAAAAAAATATAAAATCTAATTCAGGTGGTGAGGTTTAGTGATTAAAGTGAGAAGAGTATTTGTGCTTAAAATTCTAATGAATTTTGACGCTATTTATTGTTTAACTCTGACTAAATATTATCGTATTTTAATATTCAATTATGGTCTTGGTAAAATCTTCTAGTTGTCTAGTTTCAGAATATATATTTTACACAATTTTTATTTGTACCCATTTTGAAATATTAAGAATTAAAGAAATGTAAGGAACTTTATACAGAAAAATAAAAGTGTATTGAATTTTATACAGAATAGTAAAAATGGTTACTCAGCAAAAAACACAAATCGATTAGAACTAATTTACCCAACAAAAAACACAAATCGATCAAACCCTTCAAGCATCAAATTGTTGTCACAACTTTTAAATTTAATATCATAAAAAAAATTCATTTCTTCACAAGAAATATGCTAAGAACTCAATAGCGTAGAGTCATCAGAAGTGTGACGTACCATAAAAGAAAAATTATGTTAAAAGTCACAAAATAATCACATAAAATCGAAAAAGAAACTAAAATAAATAAATAATATATGCATGAAATTTCAAATATTTTAAAACTGATATTGTTTGAATTCCATATAAATTTAAAAAAAAAAAATGGGGATGGGGACTTAGCCCAAGTGGTTAAGTCCTCCGACTTCCAACGGAAGGTTGGAGGTTCGATACCCACCGGCCCCCTATCCATCCCTTTTATTCCCTTTGTAATTTGTGTGGCATGGGCTCCCACCACCCCTTTCCTAGCCTGTATAGGTTGTTCAACAAAAAAAAATAAAAATTCATATCCTTTAAAAACTACAAATTGATAAAAAAAAAATTGAAAATTGTGGGAATAAAACAATGCAAAATCTAAAATAAATAAATGCAAAATTTGAAATTTTAAATCTTTTAAAAAATAAAAATTGTTGGAATAAAAAATACAAGAATCTAATAAATAAATAAAGAACATACCAAAATCTAATAAAACTAAAGGTAAATATGCAAAATTTTAAATTTCAAATCTTTTAAAAATTAAAAATACGGGAGTTCCATATAAATTAAAAATTTCATACTCCCTCGGTTTATCTTTTGTTGTAGCATTTAGAGTGCTAACACTATGCACCATCATCCTTTCAACTAAAGTTTTATCATAGTTATAAAAGTTAAAATATAGTCAAGTGAGATCTTGTTAGATTCGTCTTTACTTGTAGTTTTTAAATATGAAACTTTTAGAATTTTTACTTGTACGGAATATTAGTTATTAATTGTTTAAAATGTGCATTTCACTGCGTGCTGGGTCGATCCGTAGTAAGAATAAAAAATGGAGAGAGTATCTTTTAAAAAATGGAAATTAGGATTTCCATATCCAAATCAATATATATTTTACCATAAATAAATAAAGTAATAAATAAATAACAAATGCAAAAATCTAAAATTAATAAATAAAAATGCAAAAATCTAAGAATTTTGAAAACTTAAAATGGAGACACCACATTAAATGTTGACTTGGTTGACCACTAATGATTTTAATAATATATATATATATATATATTAAAAATTGGGATTTCCATATACACATTAAAATGTGCAATGTACATTTTGATTACATCATTCACCATACACAAAAAATATAATCAAAGTTGATATCAAACCTATACAAAATTGCCGGCATTACAATATGTTCACCATATTGAAACATAAACGCAACATAATTCTTAGTTGCCAGTGCAAAAGCTCGTCATGATCCTATGGTCTATAAATAAATTCTAAATGCAACAATAAAATTTAAATAAATAAAATAAAAAATGTAAAATAATAAAATCTAAAATAGATAAAATAACTAATACAAATAAATAAAATCCAACATAGATAAAATAAAAGTGAATAGAGTGGGAATAAATAAAAAAATGTAAATTAAATTTTATCTTTTAGATCTTTTTAAAAGTGAATATATATGACATAATAGGATGATAGAGTGGGAATTTAGAAGTAAATGATAGATTTTATACACGATAGATTATAATCTATAATGAATAAATAAATAAATGTGAAAATCTAAAATTAGTAAATTAAATATGCAAATTAATATAGATAAAATAAGATATGCAAAATTTTAAATTTCAAATCTTTAGATCTTTTTAAAAGTGAATATTGTAGGAATTCCATATATTTCAAAAACTGAAAATCTATAATAAATAAATAAATAAATGTGAAAATCTAAAATTGATAAATTAAAAAATACAAAAATTTATAAAAATTAGAAATTTGAAATGGAAACACCACATTAAATGTAGGATGGGTTGTTCAGTAATGCTTTAATATATATATAGATTACGTTTGAACTCTAAAATTTAAATAATAAAGGGAGTTTACTTAAATTAAATAAAATAGCCAAAAAGAAAAAATTAAATAAAATAGAAATAACAGAGCTAATATTATTTTTCCCTCCGTTTCTAAATATAAGTGTTTTCATAAGAAAATGACACGAGATTTAATGCAATGAACAAAAGTGTTTTAGTGGAAACTTTTTACCTTTAAAAGTATTGCATATATGCTAATGTAACATTTATTACGAAACACCCGAAAACAAGAAAAGTGTTACACTTAAAAATAAAAGGAGGAAGTATCAACTTAAACTCTTGAAATTTTTTTCTGACTTCGCCTCGGCAAAAATAAAATAAAAATTAAAACTTAATTTATTGACTCAATATTTTTTTTGGGGATATTTAATTTAAGATTTATTTTATTAAAATTATGTAAGAAATTAAATTATCAAATAAGTGGATCACAGAGCCGTAGCAAGTTATCCTTGAATTATATTTTTACAATGAAATTAAGTAATGCTTGAGCAGTTCTGGTAAAACTTTACTAAGGTTTTCCGTATAGTAATTAAATTAAGTACTCCCTCCGTCCCACGAAATTTGGCCACTATTCTTTTTTGGGGTGTCTTACAAAATTTGGCTACTTTCCATTTTTAGATAAACTAAAATAATACTTCATAAGTTTGATTAGAATTTTAATTGTTGTCAAATTACGGCTCTGTTTGGTAAATCTACAGAGTTTAGAGTTTAGAGATTAGGGATTAGAGATTAGAGTCTGTAATTTAAAGTTTAGAGATTAGGGATTAGAGTTTGATTCTAGTTTTGCAAACTGAGTGTTTGGTAATACTTTTAGAGTTTAGAGTTTAAAAGGCAAAATTACATAAATAGGCTTTACTAGTCATTAATAAAATCTTTACAATGTCAATAGAAATTGATGACGCAAAGCCGCAAAGGGGAAAACAAAACACACACCCAACACAAAAAATCCATATTACCAGTTAGAGTACACTAGACAACCTTTTCATTGTAGCACACAAATGTAGTCAACCATGAAAATCGAAAAATGTTTTGCTGTATCATTAAGAATGAAGCAACAAAGCTACGGTCTCCATCTTCCACACAGACACACCACCCCTTCCACTACTCTTCTGCTTGCAATGATATATTTTACACACACAGCACAAAATATGGAATTTTTTCTGCATTAAACAGGCAAAGGTCAATTCCAATACATCAGCAAGGCCAACTGATGGAAAATCTGGAAAGCAAAACTCTACAATAGTTAGAAGTTGAAGATTATTAGTGAAACTTGGACATATTTTAAACCATGAATGGATGCAATAACTTAGTTGAACAACAAAATATTTGTTGGGAAGTATAAATTACTATGAAGTGCCATCCTAAGATTAGTCTTCTTCTAGGTGCCTACCAACCTGAAGATAAGGTTAATTGGACAATATAATAGACACCCAATTAAAAGAAGTGTACTTTGGCCAACCACATGCATAAAGTTTACAATGACATATAAATGTCACAATGGATGTAGAGAAAAAGAAACAGAAGCTGCTTAAGGATCTAACTTATACACAAGCTATACAGAACGAATACATGTGTGAAGCTACCACACAAAAAAAAGGTGAAAATGAAGCAGTACTGTAACATGATCAAGGAATCCCGCTGTCAATTAAAGAATTATCATCTGAGATAACAAAAAGGTATAAACAATCATAAATACTACAATTAACCCATAGTAAGTACTAATGCAACCTTACCTTCCTAGTATCTACTTTCTTCCTTAAGTTGATGTGCAAATTTTAGGGAATACTAGACACAACTGTAAAACATGTTATATTTTGAGCAGAGACACAAAACTGGTAAGGTTGTAGGGCTAATTAGATGAATAATAATGGCAACTGTGTTAAGAATATGAGATTAGCAACCGGAAGCTAGGACTTGATAATCCATAGCAATGTCATAAACACATACAGGGAAAAGCCAATAAAACACAATTGATTAACTCAATAAAACACAATTGATTGACTTTTACAATCCTCACGCCAAAACTCACTCTATCACAACCTTATAACATACAATATGAAATGACAGTAAAACATTATGCAACAGAAAGAATGTCAAAGAGGGACAAAACCAAGTGAAATGCGAAAGAAAAAGGACACAGGCAATAGAGTATTTTCACTCTCCTAGTAGCAATATTGCATGTGATCCTAAGTACTCCTCATTAGCACCTGTGGAACCAGTGCTTCTGGCTGCATTTCCCTTCTCAATGTATTCTTTCACAATATGAACATCTAACATTTTAAATTCCTGCAGCCCAACAATGCAAACCTGTTGTCCAACACCCTCTATCATGCATAATTTCCTACATGAGAAAATTCCAACACGGGTACAAGAACAACACAATAATGGATACATACTAGATACACACATGCATAATTTCCTACATGAGAAAATCCCAATATGATTGACCAGAGTTCTCAGAAACAAAATGCTAGAACATAATCATTATCTAAGATAAAGGAACACAATCTTCTATACAAAAAAACCAAGTTTGAATACCAAGGATCAAAAAAGCTTTCCCCCATATATCTCAAAATAGCTGAACCATAGCTTGAACCAAAAAGAATTCAGCGATCTAATGTTTTCATTTGGATCAAATCACATTTAAACATGCATTAAAGCCATAAGGAAATTTGCGGAAGTTGTGTTGCTTGCACATAAAACCAAAAAATAATTTAGTCTAAGTAATGGACAAAAGAACCTACTTGACTACTTCCAAAGAGATTGTTTAAGAATGCTCAATGTTTATTAGCAATAATCTTTCCATACTGGAATAAGTGAACAACATTAGTGGTTTTGACTGCTCTAGTAATAGTAGACCAGCACTAGTAACATTTAAGAACAATGAAGCAGCTAAGGCTTATAACATCTAAATGAACAACATTAGTGGTCTTGACAATACAGTGGATGAATCCTTTCACTAGATAACTATGAAGCTGTCAGGCACAAAATCCAAATCAATAAATAGAAAAGAAGGCGGCATTCTAAACGGATTGGCATTGATTCTTACAGATAGCATTATCGGCGTGTCGAGAATCGATTTTTAGGCAAAATAGGGCAAGCAATTTACTTGATGCCTTCGATCATCGAATCGTCCACTAACCTCTTCCGGTATTGCGCCTCTCGACCTCAGCTATCGCTACCGAACACACTCATCGGACAATCCCAGAAATAAAAGCCCCCCAGGCAGAAGTGTGCCTTGGGAAGCTGTCACCGCCGTGTGAAATGATTAGAAAGGCCGGAATCGTCTTTGAACCTGGAATGCAATTCGCGAAACTTTCTGCCTTCTTCCCTCCAGATTTCTTCGGACATTATTGGAATTTAACAAAGTAAACACTAAACCCAAAACTCAAACGTTGGGTCTTTGAGCGGTGGAGCGTTCAGCGATTGAGAGCGTCTGGCAAATCTCCATTTTCGGAAAACAAACAGGAAAGAAAATAATTTGGAGCGATTTGCGTTTGGAAGGGGCGTTTGGGTTTGGGAACGCTGTTCCCAAACGGAGCCTACATATTAAAAATACATATTAAAAATGTTCACTTTTACTATTCTGCATAAATTCCAATGTACTTTTACTTTTCTACCCAAAATCCCTAGCATTTCTTTAATTATTAATATTTTAAAATTGGTACAAATAAAAATTGTATAAAATATATATTATGAAACTACACGATTAAACGATTCTAACAAGATCAAATTTGAATATTTTTCTCTAATTGTATCATTGCATAATGTTAAGTCAAAGTTAAATACTCCAATAAACAGTATCAAAATTCATTAGAATCTTAAACAC
Source organism: Hygrophila difformis (assembly GCA_030278955.1). NCBI lineage: Eukaryota > Viridiplantae > Streptophyta > Magnoliopsida > Lamiales > Acanthaceae > Hygrophila > Hygrophila difformis. The sequence goes on from JAOANR010000003.1 coordinate 61,715,300, forward strand.
AAAATATCTACACCATTTTAACTACTAAACCCCACTACCTAAATTACCGTGCCCAAAAAAAAAGTAGCCACATTTCGCGTGACGGAGGAGTACTTTATTAGTTTATCCCATTTTACAGAGATAAAAATGGGTGAAGTAAACCTTTTTTGTATGTGGGTAAAAATGGGTAAAACTTTACTATAGTAGTAATAAATGTGGGATGAGAAGTATGAGACCCGTTACAATATATACTAAATGACTGATAAGATTCTGTATGTTTCTCTCTCTCTCTTAGCTGTCTGCGTCTCAGTCTGTCTGATGTTTTAATCTTTGGGTTTTCCCGCTACTACTCCATTCATCCATCCTTCAATTCCATCATAAACCCTAACTCCAATTCAATATTCATTCCTTCCTCGACGGTTACTCCTCTCCCTCGCTCTCTTTTCAGTTTTAACGTGTACGCCTTAATCAATTCACGAGTTTTCCTTTTTTAGCATTTACTAACTTCAATTTTTTGTGTGATTGATGTGTGTGTATATATATATCACATTCACGAACTGATTGATTGAATTTTATACGCTGCAGTTATCGGAGAAGGGATGGATTGACTTCGCCGATGGGAGCTAGGTGATTTGAGATTTTGTTTTGAGTTCCTTTTGTTGCTTCGTTTTGTTTCGGTGTTTGTGGTGGCTCTTCTGTATTGAAGCTACGATTTTGGGTGTCAGTGAGCGGCTTTTGGCGATCTGATTTTGATAGGGGTTGGGAGTTACGAAATGGGGGATTCGGTTTTTTTTTTTTGTTTTTCAGTTTTCGTTTCTTTTTTGTGTGATTTCTAAATAAAGTTGCCATCTTCCGTCGTTATTCTGCGCGGAGTGATTGTCTCTTTTGGCGCAGGCGTTAGCGATGAGCCGCGAAAGATGAAACGCTTTAATCTTGTTTGATTTGAAATGTTTAAATTGATGAAATTTGCTTTCTTTGAAGATTGGTGAAACCGTCCGGAGGAAGTCATGATCCAAGTCGACAACGAATCTTCTACGCCGGAGGTTGCTAAAGTCGGATTTGCTTCGCATTCGTCAGTTTCTGATAGCAGTTCTGAGAATGTGACTCCAAAGTGTGCATCTGATTCGTGGTATGCAAATGTCGTTTTCCCACTCCTGTCTGGTACAGAATATGTCGTTCATAGTTTGAATGATGTTTAGCGTATATTTAGTGCAATAGTTGAGCGGAACTGTATTTCCATATCTCGAACGAATACATATTGTGATTGGCGATTTGCTTTTTAACTTACTGTTCGCTGAATTATAACCGCAGCATGGTTTTATGTAACCACCTTTTTTTCCCCCCTTCTTAATAAAACTGATCAATTTTTTATTCGTTGGGTTGCTTTTAAACTGTCACCTGTGAACACATTTTGTCAGTCAGGTTTCTTACTATTAGTTTTTGGTTTCTCATCTCTTTCTTTTCAATGTTCAGTTTCAGGGCTCACAGACGATCAGGTCCAGCCAGACGTTCATCCCAAGCAGGTTGGACAAATGAAGAGGTACGTCAGCCTCATATGCTAGACAACAAACTTAAAGCCTTAATCAATTAATGTGACTGTATCACTGTAATCATGAAAGTTTCCAATTATTTGTGTCTAGATCATTCTTGACAAGGGTCTTGTGGATGGTTTGTACTGTGCAGCCATTCAACATCGCAATTTGTTGGTATAAAGTATATAAGCTGTTGTTTTCAGAGTGCCATTATACTTACTGTTTTGACTGATCATTGTTTAGATTTAGTCAAACATAGTAAGTCCAGACAGATATGGTTGGTTTCTCTGTCCTGGGTCCTGTTCAGCTTGCAGTGATTCTTCTTTATTACTCATACTCTGTTTAGATGGCTCTTGAAAAGGATAGTCCAAGAATGGTCTAGTTTGAATGACTTCTTTTCACTAGGCTCTTTTGTTTGACTGAAAAGAGCAATTGCTAGTGGATGCTAGCTTGATTGTGCTGACTACAGCATATTAACATGCAGCAACCATGGTTTATTGGCAAGTGAGGTGTTGAATTTTTTGACAGGATAAGCAACTCACTGAAGCAGTACAAAGGTTCAATGGCAGGAACTGGAAAAAAATTGGTGAGCATATAATTTCTCTGCAAATTGCCATGCGTGTGAGTTGTGACATTTGCATACACATGATGGTTTTTCATTTGAGTGCTCAAGTGAAATTTTATTCATAGTGTTTGATTGTCTTTTGACCGTTGATAAATATTAAATGTATCAAATCCTTCAATTAACATGTTTAGTAAAATTAATGTCTTGGTTTCTGAACTTTTGTCTAACAATTCTCCTATCATAATCACTCCTAAATGTGTGCTTTCCTCTTGCAGCTGAATGCATGCCTGGCAGGACCGATGTTCAATGCCTGCATCGTTGGCAGAAGGTTCTTAATCCAGACCTTGTCAAAAGTCCATGGACAAAGGAGGTAGGCTTTTTTTCTTCGTTGCTTTGGTTTAATAGAATAAAATGATTTACATGTGCCATGCTTGTAATAATTCATATGAATACTCGTGTCATTTTGTTTTGCGATTTTAGGAGGATGATCATATTATTGAGTTAGTTGGGAAGTATGGCACCAAGAAATGGTCAACTATTGCAAAGTTTTTACCGGGTCGCATTGGCAAGCAGTGCAGGGAAAGGTGAACAGTATATCCACTTTAAATTTTGTGAAAAGTGATGACTTCCAGAGATCTATTAGTTATTCGAATGTATAAGTGGCTACCGTAGCATTTGTGATTAGATTTAACATTTTTTGCTACCTTATAAAGTATTTCTTATAATGTATCAGGTTGCCCTAGCAACTGCTGATAGAAAATTAGTTTAATGTACCTTAAGGCAATATATGACAATGTACTCTTCTGAAAATGCACTAAATGTGACTGTGCAGGTGGCATAATCATCTGGATCCAGCAGTAAAAAAAGATGCGTGGACTGAAGAAGAGGAAGCAATTTTAGCACACTACCATCATTTGCTTGGTAATAAATGGGCAGATATAGCAAAATTCATACCTGGAAGGTATTTATTTGTGTTTTTAATTTAGTTTTTAACAAGTTTTGATGGGCACATTTTTGCATGCTTGTTGGGAGATCCTTGTTTACTTAGCGCTCATAAAATTTTCTTTGAAACACAATGTTTGGTTCTTGGATTTCAAGGGGATAAAACAGAGGAACAGTGGGAGAAAATTAATAGTTGGTTTTCAGTAAAAAGAGAAAGGGAATGGAAAATATGAAGGCCAGAGGGAAGTAGGTTTTCTTCCTACACGTGAGAGGAAAATTCCATGTTGAGATGGTGTATAATGTATATATGCTCTACTCCTAGTTTTTTCTCCATAGGCAAACAAATATGGGTATCTTTTGTTAACTGTTTCCTTGATTACAAGTTTATGACCAAATATTCTTAATTTTTTATTTTTTAAATTTCATAAATTTCCCTTTTTTGTTGTAGTTTCTTTTTCCTCTTCAATTCCAAGAACTAGCAGTGTTAATTTATTTGATGTACTTACTTGATGTATGTGCTGAAAACACTGTTCACTTATTGGGGGTTTTGAGCATATAGTACTTATCATCTAATTATATTTTAATTTTTCTTGCTTGTCTTTATCTAGGATATTTATGTAGTCACTGATGTTGATTTGGACATTGACAGGACGGATAATGCTATTAAAAATCACTGGAATTGTTCGGTGAAAAAGAAGCCTGATTTAAATTTGCCTCGTTTATCTGAATTGGAGTTGCAGCGAAATACAGCTCAGCATACATGCACTGATGAAGAAAAACTGGGTCCTGAAAGTAGAATTTCCTGTAATCTCTCTAAAACGACGTCCTTCATCAAGCAGACTCCACAGAACACTGGTGGTGCTTGTTCAACAATATTGGCCTTAGGACACATATCATCTGTGAATGGTTCAGAGACAAAATCTCTTCTTTTAGGACCATGCAGATATCCTGATCAGCTTCCCAAACTTTTGAGCATTCCAAATGATAGTTCTGGAGCGCTTCCACTCACAGGAAGGTCGAATAAAGCCATTTCCTGGGAACCCCCGTCTATGAATTTGTTGAAAAATGCGGTGGATGCATGCTGTAGTATCAAAACAGAATTTGCTAGTCTTGATAATGTTCTTCCAACTACAAATGCAAGAATGTTTGAGACTCCAAAAAGAGCTAGGCATAGCTCATGTGTAACTGATGACAGATCTGCGTCCTCGCCTGTGGATACCGTTTTAAGTTTGTCATTGTGTGGAATTGATGATGAGAATCAAAAGGCTGGAAAAAGAGGAAGGTTCTGTGAAACCCCTACATCCCAGTTGAATTATTCCAATGCTCCAAATTCTACTGGCAGGAGCACCCTTGTAGATACTGAACATCTTGGCTACCAGCTTAATCCTTCATACCCAAACAACCTGTCCTTGAGCATCTCTAGTACCAGCGGCAGTCCAGAGTTCATGCTTAAGAGTTCAGCTATGAGTTACCGGAATACTCCTTCAATCATAAGAAGAAGTGCTTTTAAAGATGTGCAAGCAAATGGGGATTACTCTAGTAGTCTCAACGCTCCGATGTGTGTTATATCTTGTGCTTCTGATGTTAAAGATGCTGACGACTCATCTAGAACATCAGTTTGTGGAAAAGATCTGGGAAGACGCCTGGAATATGCATTTGATTTGGAGTGGGATCCAAATACTGTGAGATGTACTCCTGGCCCTGCAACTCCCTCATCAGAAATTAAATTTAATGCCAAAGTGATGCTTACTCCGTGAAGTGGTTAATGAGTGAGTATGAATTTAGTTGAGCAACATTTTTTCTTCTTTTTTTGCTTGCACTTTAAGCCTTACCATTGTTGCATTTGAGTTCTGCCCCACTTTTCCTCAAAGACTGTTCATGTTGCTCAGCTGGTGCCAAAAGTATTCCCACAAGCATGCTGGTTTTGCATTTCACTCTTAGGCTCTGAGCTGTTGAACTTCATTTCATGATATCTTTTATTTCCGTTCACATTAGGATATGTCTTTTCTGTTTAGCTGTATAATTAACGTGGCCTTAGTATATTACCCAGTCTATGCAAATTTCATGTTCATCTGATATGTTTTATGGTTGTCAAGGTGTATATAGAGTGATAAGTGGTTGCCATCTTTGCCCCACTTTATGAAGCTTTGTTGTTCTTCTTCCTTTTATCTACTTTGAAATTCTCAAGTGGTTTTGTCATTGCCAACAGGGTTTTGGGGGATATTCAGATTCATCGGAAGGTGGCAATAAGTTCGCTGGGGAAATATGTTCGGAGACTGCATTGTGCGGCGGTGGAATTTTGGAGTAAGCAGAGTTGAATAATATGGTTCAGCCAACTGAACCAACCGTTGTGTATGGTTGATTTTCTATTATTTGCTTTAAATTCTCTTTTCAGCGACATAATAGGTATTATAAGGAGGCCAAAAATTTTCTGGACAAATCCGAGATGTTGAATTAGGCATATCATCTCTCCAAATGAATTCTTGGAAATACATAGGGGTAATAATTGAAGGGTGCTCAAGCGACTCGATGATGTTGCTTGTAAGTAGAGAACAATAAGAACAACGCCTATCACACTATTTGTTAGTACTATGCAGGAATCTGGAATTCAATTCAAATCAAGATTATAGTATAATATACCCAAAAAGTTTTCAGTTTTGGATATTGATCCATTTCCTTTCAGATAATTAATTCTGCTTCCATTTACTATTTTTTATATAGTAGTACTTCATTTGTTGTTTAAAAGGTTGATGAGGTGGGTGTATTTTTTAATTCCATTTGTGTTGAGTGTGATGGGGTCTTAAGCTGACAACAGAGATACGGTTCGGGTGTGCTAAATCGTGTCAGGGCCCTGGCGGGGTTTATTTATTTTTATTTATAGTAGTAGTAATAATGTGTTTATTTTAAAATATTGGTATAGTAGTAATAATGAGAAGCGTGACATAAGATGTTTCCTAATTCCTACTAGTCTAGTTGCTGATAATACAATACATACAGTGGACAAATATACTCCCTATGAGTTAGTTTCCATGCAGTTTCTGAGAAGCTTGATTATTATTCCTTAATATGTTGCTGCAAGTTTTATGTTATTTACAGTCAACAATTCCGGCACTAGTAGTAGTTGCACTACTTTACAATTTTGTCGCTGCTGGCTGGCTGGCTGGCTCCTAATAAGGGTCCTATCTATCCCCAACACTTGAAAAATCTGTGGCATCAGTCGGTTAGGCCTTTAGATCAACTGACATTTAGTGTCAGCGACATCTTTGTATGTGATATATGATAATAATGAAAGACAACGAAATGTGGCTGTAGGCTGCAGGTTAAATATGATTAATTATTATAGTACTAATATCTAGATTGAGGTTAATGTCAGGTGTTAATATCGTACAGCACATCCCTGCTTTATAGAAAGATGATTTGCGAACAACTTAGCAAATTCGTGTTCTTTAATCTTTAAAAAAAAAAAACTAAATTATACTACTATTGTATATTTATTTTAGAAAAAATAACCAAGTGCAAATCAAAGTTATGGTTGCGGATGTGGAAAGGCCATTTAAGTAGAGAATGTTCAATATTTAATGCGTAATAAGAATTTTCAACCTCAGGAGGCCCATCCCCACAATCAGACAGACATACATACAAATACAAGCTCGCTCTGCACATGCACTGATGTTGAATCCCACTTTGTCTGTATCCATGAATCTGCATTTCAAACATTATTAACTGCATTCTGTGTCTTTCTTCTCAACATCAGAATAAAAGCTCTAATATACTACTCTTATTCACCGGTTTGTTGAAAATTGGAAAGGAATGTCATGTTCGACAATAATGTAGTAGTACAGTATTTCTTATTCTGGCAATGAATGAATACGAAATAATGCATTTATTTATATTGGTACAAACGGAGGTAATCCCACTCGTACTCAAGCATAAAGTTTCTGATGATATGTTCCATTATCCTTACAATTGTTTATTTTTTATTCCCCAACACTACTACTTGTTGCAATAATAGTTTACCATTTCGCTACTGGCTCTCTCACCTAACACTTAGTTTTTGTAGCAGCAGCAGTTAATTAGGGCAACCGTAGATGATCAACTGGCCTTCCATCTTGAAGTATTCCCTCCCACGAAATTTGGCCACTATTCCTTTTTGGGGTATCCCACGAAATTTGGTTACTTTCCATTTTTAGATAAATTAAAATAATATAAGTTTGATTAGAATTTTAATTGTTGTCAAATTATATTAAAAGTGTTCACTTTTACTACTATTCTGCACAAATTCCAATGCACTTTTACTTTTCTACCCAAAGTCCATAGCATTTCTTTAATTCTTAATATTTTAAAATTGGTACAAATAAACATTGTATAAAATATATATTTTGAAACTACACGATTAGACGATTCTAACAAGATCAAACTTGAATATTTTTCTCTAATTGTATCATTACATAATATTAAGTCAAAGTTAAACAATAAACAGTATCAAAATTCATTAGAATTTTAAACACAAAATGCCTACACCACTTTAACTACTAAATTCCACTACCTAAATTACCGTGCCCAAAAGAAAGTAGCCACATTTCGCGGGACGGAGGGAGTATATGATAATGAATATGAATGTAGTCAATACTTTAGGTGCTGCTGCTACTACTACTCTCTTTTTTCCCAACTTCACCTCTACTTAAAAAAAAAAAAAAAAAAAAAAAAAAAAAAAAAAAAAATTATTTTCGATACATCATCATTTCCATGCTATA